>OY982577.1:14288582-14888582 GCA_963859945.1 Euplagia quadripunctaria | reverse complement strand
GGTATCGTGCTAATAACTGTATGAGCTTAAAAGAAACCTATTATTTTGACATTACAAACAGACACTTCAATTTTATTTATTTGTATGAATTGATCAGATTTAGCACAGCTCTTATTTTACTGGACGTTGTGTTACTGCGGTACGTGAATGACTGAACCAGCAGAACGTTAATGTACTTGTGCTGATAAGCTTTCGTCACTTCCGTGGAATGAAACCTCTCTGCGTAGAAGTAATTTCAGAATTCATCATTCTTTTCAAATGCACACAAAGTGTTGAAATATGTGCCTTTAATTTCTCCAGTTCAAGAGAGAGTTAAACCGGAAGAGTCACGGTCAACTGGGTTTTTCTCGGATCGGTCTGATAAACTCATAATTTGTAAGTCAAAATCTTATCGCATATAAAGCGCTTTTTTCTGAAATAAATTCTACCTCAAACAACTACGAATCAAAAGCCCATTTCATATCGATTTGAGGGTCGTGATCGTAAAAAATACGTATATAACATTTGAAAAACTGTAATTTAATTAATTTTATTTATTTATTTTTCTTTTCACAAATGGAACAATATATCCGTATGACCAATACAATAGGCATTTACAAAACATTTGTGATAGACTGGTGCCCGTGATAGGTATTTGTACACAATTTGTTTGTGTTAAACATGTTTAAAGGAGATAGTTACACAAACATTAAATGTCTATAATGTATTTATTTTGATATATTAAATAAATAGTAAAAACAAGTTTGTTTGCTAACTTTGTTAAGGTAAGCACTTCAAAGGTCTGAGAGAGTAAATAAATAAGCCAATTAGGTAATACACGGTAGTTATTCGTGGAACTTACTTATTTAAGTCATGTGTGCGACATTTACTTACCACTAAGGTTGAAAATACGTTCAAAGCAATGTTGACTTAACGTTATCATTAATTTCTTTCAGAATTTAAACAGTGCGTACCATTAATTAATAGTAGTATAATATTATTTGTAAACATTATTTGTTTACACCCTGTATCGTGGAAAATTTTGACAACTACCATTTAAAAGCATTGCCTTCCACTCGTACCTTACAGTTAATCAATACATCATCAATACAAATAAATAAAATTGAAGTGTGTAATGTCAAAATAATAGTTTTTTAAGCTGATACAGTTATTTGCACGATACCTATGCCTAAAAATAAGTTTTTAAAATGTTTGTTTGGCTGTCTGTTTGTTCCGGCTAATCTCCGGAACGGGTGAACCAATTTCCAAGGGCTTTCACTGGCCGATAGCTGGTGTTATAAGGAGTAACTTGGGCTACTTTTATTTTGGAAAAAGAATTAGGGTTCCGCGAAAAATATATGAGTATGTACACACGAGCGAAGCCGCGCGGTAATTGTTAGTTATTTATAATTTAGACAGACTTTCATGGTGTTTCTCCAGTGCTGTCTGAAGCTGTGCTCGATTCTGGTATTTAGGAAAGGATACAAGAGTATTCATATCTTTTCTCTTAGTTAAAAAAAAAATATATACGGGTTGACTTGATAACCTCTTTCTTACGTTTTTTCATCGGTTTAATTTACTAAAAAAAACCTTCTTTGTTTTAAATTTTACTGCTACTTTTTTATTTTATTTTTCTTTCTAAAACTGTAGAACATAATTACATAAAAATGCTTATAAACAATACAAAACAATATAAATATTAATTTGTGTAAAAATACAGTCGGTTTTTTTTTTAAATGGTTAATAAAACGTAGCGTTCTTACTATCTCTGAAAATTGTACAGACTGACTTTTTATCTCGTAGGCGTCTTGTAATAACTTAACCTTTTCTTAACAAACATAATATAAGAAAGGTTATTTTCTCTTACGACCTACTAACGGCCATTGAACTTGAACCTTTAAAACTACAGAGAACAAAGTCAAATTGTTGAAGAAATTGTGAACACGCAAGCTCGGCGATTTCAATTATGAGTACACCTGTCTGGTTGTGTGGTTTGTAGTCTTGAATGAACATGAACAATAATAATAATAATAAAAACTATAATATTAATTTTATATTTTTAAATGTATTTTTGATAAATCTGAATGTATTTAAAAATGTCATTTATATGTATATTTAAGCGAATAAAGAGAATAATAATAACTCCACACATCTCACACACGGCCGTCTGATCCCAAACTAGGCAGAGCCTGTACCATGGTAACCAGACTAGTGATAAACATACTTTTATGTTTCTAAATACATACATGCTCGTATCACTACATATTGTGAAACAAAGCAGCGAACAGACAGACAGACGCAGCCCCGCTGCGTCTGTCTGTCTGTTCGCGATAAACTCAATAACTACCAAACGGATTTTCATATGATTTTCACCAATAGACGGAATGATTCATGAGGAAGGTTTAAGTATATAATTCATTAAGGTTTTGTATAAAATGGCTGAAATGAAATTAATGATTGTTGAAGATGTCAGGAAAAAAATCAATATATGCCGAAGCCGGGGCGGGTTGCTAGTTATAGATAAATTACACCCAGATCATGCTCATCATACAATTATTTGTTATGGATGGGAATCGAACCTATAATATGATGAAATTGAGCATTATGTTAACTCTAAGGCATTATGATGATATTACAAAAGGAGATTCCTCCACAAATAATATAGGTTCCTATTTTATTTGTTCCTTGCTGTCAAGATTTAAAAGAAAGAAAGAAAAATTATTTAAAAAATTGTTCAGTATAATTGATTTTAAACTTAGACCAAAATGTAATTAATTCGTTAAACAGTTGTGCTTATACAAGACACGCTGTAATTTTATTCTCATTTAATATAACTAAATCAATTAAAATGAAATATGGGATACTCCGAAACTTTAAAGCCAGTTTATCATATACTACACAGTTGCAAACATAATTATGATTTATCTAGAAGCAAATATAATTTGAATTTCGTAAGACTAAAACGTGTACATTAGGTTTAATAATAGTTATAAACTAGAGTGACAACTTTAGTGTCACTACTTACACACACACATTAATTTTAGTACATTTAACACCATCATTAAGGTGTGAGCTACGAGTCTACGCCGTAGTGAATCAACACGACTTAGCTACGTTAGTGCGTAGCTTCGTAGCTTGAATATTTATTAGATGTTTAACCTTTTACACTTTTACTTAAAGTATATCTTTTCAATAGTGATTCGAGTGGGTGGCACAAGATCGTTCTTTTTTTGAAGCACTTCGTGAGGCCACACAATGAGGCCGACGTTCAATATTCAGAAATGATGATCATGATAATGATAGTGATGAAGATGGTGGTGATGATAATGTTGATGATAGTGAGTTATGAGATTCGTTTGAGTGGATCTGTCTGATTTACACGATTTAGTTTTTATGTAAAAAATTTCATGGGTTTCTTTTAATAGCCAACCGCATCATATCAAATCCTGATAATCGAAGAGCCTTAGGAAATAGATATCATTAGTTTGTCATTAATGAGGCTGTCATATTAGTCGCATATGAAATATTTAAAAATTTTAATTAAATTTCTAAAGAAATAAACCAAGTATATTTATACTAATATTATAAAGCTGAAGAGTTTGTTTGTTTGATTGAACGCGCTAGTTTTTTTTTTAGTGTTGGATAGCCCATTTATCAAGAAAGGCTATAGGCGATATAACATCACGCTACAACCAATAGGATCGAAGCATGAATGAATAATGTTGAAATATTAAGACAATTTAGTCCTTCACGTGTAGATAGATAGTGGAAGTATACATACTTCTACATAATTATATGAAACAGATAATGTTCAAAGGGTTGCTAGGGGTTCAAGGGGATTGCTAGATGCAATCTGTTCCAGGCAATCTTAGGATGGGTCAAAATGATTCGGAGAGTTAGTGGTACTTGGTGGTGTATTTAGAATTTTAATTACTTATAATTTCTAATAAATATAAAAATATGCAGATCCATTCAGTTCAATAATAACATAGTTATCTATCATCAAATTACTTTTCAATTACTCTATTGTTTCAGTGTCCTCTGTACCTACTTATATAATTGGATACAAATGTCAGTGGATATTTGTTTACATACAATAATAATAACTTCACATATCTCACACACGGCCGTCTGATCCCAAACTAGGCAGAGCCTGTACTGTCTATGCCAAACTGCTGATAAACATACTTATATATTTCTAAATACATACATGTTATAGAAAAATTACACCCAGACGCAGAACAAATGATCATGCTCATCACACAATTATATGTCCTGGGTAGGAATCGAACCCATGACCTCTGGCTCGGCAGTCAGGGTCACTAACCACTAGACCGATAGGCCAGTCATTTAATGAATTCAACAATGAAATAAGCCTTTAGATTTTTTTTCCATAACATTGTGTTTTTCATAGTTACAAAATTTTAGAAAATGCTACTTCGTTGTTAGTTCTATTTAGGGATTTGCAATATATATATATATATAATCTGAATCTAGGAAACGGCTCCAACGATTTTGACGAAATGTTGTATACAGATACAGTTTTGCATTTTAAGTTCAACTACATAGTTGTATTTCCTGTAAAAATACAATAATATTGCAATATTACAAAAAAAAACACGATTTTACAAAAAGCTACCCAGCAAAGCTCGGTCTCCCAGGTACTTTTATTTCTTAAGAGAGACGAACACAACATCCCTGGGTAGAGTATTTTACAATCAAACAATTAACGGACACAAAGTACACCCAGACTTAGTGCAATTATCTTATACAAATAGTTATCCCCGGTGGGAATTAAACCCACAACAGACATAATATGGTGCAGTTGGTAAGGTGACCATTTAAAGCACTATGTCATCCTTCGCGTGAAATAAGAGGAATTTTGTAGTCATTCATCAACTACGGACTTGTTAGATTTAGATTTACTTTTGGATAAATTTATATTGTCTTTAATTTACAATAAAGGAAATGTAAATTTATCCAAAAGTAAATCTAACAACATTGAAGGAGTCATAGAGGAATTGAAAAGTAATTTGATGTAAAATAGCTATGTTGTAATTTAACTGAATACAGCTGTATATTTTTTACATTTATTAGAAATTATAAATAATTTAAATTTAAATACGCCACCAAGTAGCACTGTCTCTCCGAGTCATTTTGATCCATCATAACGTTGCCTGGAACAGTTTGCATCTATCAATAAGGCTAAGCTTTGTACATTATCTATTCGATATAATTATGTATGTGTATGATACTTCCACTGTAATAATGATGCACAAATAAAGTCTTATCTATATAACAACAAGTTTTTCAAGTCAAATCTTTTTCATAACTTCATCTAAGACTTCGTAGGACTTAAAAAAAATAATATTTAGTCCACATTGCTAAATGATTATTACTAGAGATTGCCTGGCAGTCGAATTTCGATTGTCTTGCTTTATTTCATTGACCAGTAATACCTATAATATAATAACTTTAGCTGGCTTTGTATAGACTTTTGTTTTATGACAGTATCCAAGAACATTATTATTATCAACAAAATGTTTGAATTAAAATGGTCTCTTAACAAACAGCAACATTTATTTTTTTAATACAAACGTTCAATGAAAAAGATTTACTTTTGGATAAATTTACCTTGTAATAAATCCTCGGGGTGTAAAATTTTTCGTGTCTATTATTTCTATACAAACAAAGGACAATAAACACAGGGTAGAACAAACAAGCTCCGGGTCAGATAAACTGTTATCGTGCAGGTGTGTTGGCTTAACGCTTCGTGCGATTATTGAATAACCTTTGAGAATAATCGCAAAGATAAAATCTTTCAGTTCAGTTTTTGATATTTCAACGCATGGGTTGTGATTCAAAGGAGTTTCAATTACAGTTAAATACACAAGCTGTGTGTATAACCAACATAACAAGAGTTTATTTGTTTGAACACACTATTTGGTCTATTACACAGGTGAGAACTAGTCATCGTATAGTCATTTTTAGTGTCCCGTACGTCTAACTGAAGAAACGGAATACTTATATTATAGGAGCACCCGTGCATTGATCTGTCCGTTTATCACAGCTAATTTTCTCCCAAACTACTGGACCTATAAAGTTGAAATTTGCTACTCATATCGATTCCTGTGATCAAAATACAGTACAAACTCGTTTTTAGTTTAGATAGCTTGTTAATATAACAAGATTTTTAGGTAATACAGCATTGTAATGTGCAATTGTAGTATATTTTTTACACACCAAGTCCTCTTTTGACTTAAAAAATAAACATTTATTAAACTGGAATTACAAGACAAAGTTATTAAGTACAGGAAAAAAGAAACGCGTGAGGTGTCTTTAGGACACCCGGTTGTAACGAAGTTCCTTTTGGCGTACCGTCTAGTGAATCATCCGCCGAGCGTCTGAAATGTAACGTAAATACGATTTTTTTCATTTTATTTCTTTGATTATACTCTCTTGTATGCATGTTGGATATTATAGTGTTTTATTTGTTGTGGCGCTTTTTATGGTGTTTAATTATTTTTTTGGGAAAGTAGTATATCGTAATTGAGAAAGTATCTCAAACAGTAAAATTAATTAAGGACAACAAAGAAGGACAATTATTTTTCAACTTGAATCAAACTAAGCATACCTTGCAGCCGTGCATTTCGCATTCTAAAACACGAGTAAACATTCTTGGAAATATTTTTTTCTCAAAAACTTATAAAAATCAATCAAGCAGAAATTAAAGCCGCAACCCCTCATTAAAATTAAAATCGCGACCGCCGCGCCACATAGGTAGTCAACTTAAAGTTAATACAAACAGGAATACCGCAGATTACAGCCACATTTTAATAACTACCCCAGAATACGTGCATACTTACCTATAGGATAGTGATTACTACACATCAAACACACGCGCGTAGACACAAAGGCCACAGCTCATCATAATTAGACGTTAATATGAATCGGAATGGTATTGACAGATATATAAATTGATACGTCAATGATTCCGCGTTAATTATCCAGCAACGACCGAATATCACTCGATAATGAATAGGCATGTGTGTTATGATTTCTATATTCTTGAAGGAAATCGTACTATTAATAAGAAACTGGGAACTGTACATAGATATTCAGAAACCGACAGAGGAATCTGTTTGTCTGCGCCAAAAGAAAAATCTAATACATTTAGAATAATGTGTTTTTCTATTGCTTATCAAAGTAGAAGTGGTTAGGTAGTAATATAACCAACAAAACTGATTGATATTCCTTTGCAGAAACTTATGGCGTCCATGAGTTAGAAGAAATCTCTTAAAACAGACAAAATAGAGCGATTTTTTGCCGAACTATTTAGAAAGTCACTCGTGAAATCAGTAGCCCCGTCATTAAGAACATTCTTCCCTTAGAGTAATGAATCCAGGCTCGACTAGAGGACCTGAACTGGGGAAAGAGTAGATTCAAAGTTATATTAAATACGGCTGTCCTTAAGCCTCCGTAACTGTACAAAGTTATATATGGTATATATGGTTCAATCAGCGTGTCACGATATTTAAAGATACCAAAATCTACTCACAATTGGTCATCCATCAGTGGACTGATCTTGGATAATGTTGCTTAACTTGGATTGATAAACTAGCTTAACACCCACGCGCTCACACAGCCCTCTATTCTTTTATTTAAATTAGACCCAACTAACTAAAACAAAAAAAACTAATTTATACTAAGTGCTTAAATGCAATGCGTTTTTCTATCTTAATGAGAGTTTGGAAAATAAAAGCTCTTAGTCCTGACTTTAAGTTACGACAATTTATCCGAGCCTGTATCAATGGGCGAAAAAAACTTTTACGATAAATTTTAGTGCTAAGCATCGCGAGGTAATAACGTCATTAATTTTTTTGCCCACCTTTTTCAGCGAGCCGTGGGCTACTATTTTTCTTTTGTTAATAATGCTTCTTTGCTATATGTATCTTATATGTTTTTGAAAATAATTTATCACACTTGATCTTCGACATAACTTAGTTAAGTTAGTTGGCAGATCGAGGCTGGAAACTGGGCAAGTTTCGTACAACCTAATTATTTGAATGGTTGATAGTTCAGGTAAATCCCAGGAGTCGCGAGTCTAACGAACTTAACATAAGTCTAAATTATGTGAAAGGTTAGCATTAAACAATCGTAATTATGATGGGGAAAAAAATGCTGTCCGATTCACCGTTGTACATCATGGTCGAATTTACAATTGCAAAAAAATGAGATTTTTTTTTAATTCACGTGGATATTTCTGGGGTACCCTACTTGTTTCGGGCCCGACGGGGCCCATTATCATGGGATAAAGGCCAGCTGTGCTGGTGTCAGGCACCACACTTTTATTAATTTATTACGTTGATTTTATTTATGATATATGGACGTACATTTGTATGAAAAATAATATTATTATAATTCGGATTTGTGAGATTACGTTCCACGTTTCAAATCCACTATCACATTTTCTGTTGGTTAATATTTATTGTTACTTAGTTTAATGGTATGTAGATAGAGAATTATTGTTTGTGCATAGCTAACAATATGTTTATCGAAACAATTGAGGTTTAATCTACATATAGGTAAAGACACAGCAGTTCAGTACCCTTTTCTTCTCTGTTTGTCAACGATTTTTGTTTTGTTTTATAGCTATTGATGAACTGAGATGAAATGAGATTTCATTTTTAGTATAATCTATAAATAAATTTGGAAATGCATTTTCAGTTTATATTTACTTTTTACGTTGGACGTAGTTTTATTATGATCATTATTTTCGTCTGGACAATTACTAGTTATATTAAAATCATTAACATTGTATCTTTCTAGCCCAATGATTACCTATTGCATATGTATCATCATCATTATCAGCCTATCGCCGGCCCCTCCTGGACAAAGGCCTCCCATAAGGAGCGCTAACTATCCCGGTTTCGGGCAGTCCGCATCTATCCACTGCCAGTCACCTTATACAAGTCGTCGGTCCACCGAGCCGCAAGGCGTTCATTTGGCTAATCGCGAAGCGAATCGCTAAGCGCGAATTCTATATGTATACGTAGCCTTAAATGTATTAAGTGGTAGCACATTGTCATTCTGTCCCATGTTCCTTGTAACATGTTAAAAATACTGTAGCCTTAACCCTGGGGCCAGACAAGGGTCGCCTGTCTACCTCCATCTCGCTCATATCTTGCTCTGATAAAACTGATAAAACATTTTTATGGCCTTTCTTCCTTCCTTTTTTCAATTACTGAATTTGTGTTTCATGTTTTTAAGCTTTTTATACCCTATTTATTAATAAATATTTCGAAACACTTCATAATTTTGCCGAAATGGTCTCTTTTGAACTTTTATCTATTCATTCATACTCTTGAAATTAGAGTGATTGAAATATGGAACTACCTATTTAAGAAAAAAAAATGTAAGTATTGCTTGTCAAAATAAGAAACCTTGAATAATAAAATAAAAATATAACACAAATAAGCCTTAAGTATAACAATATAACTGCCGTAACTATCGAGTTAGTTAATGTTAATTTATTCAGAATATTTAAATTCGACGTTACAATATTAAAAATTAAATAATTCGAATTGGTCTACGAGAACAATTCGAATTATTTAATTTTTAAATTTGTTAATTTGTTAAGTTGTTCTTTAAGTTTGTAAATTTCTAAAACTTTAAAAACAAGTACAGAAAATGTACGGATTTAAACTTACACCTTTCAACAAACGATATGAACTCGAAATACAAAAATCTCGTCTTGATTTCCCGGAACCGGTTAGTATTTACTGAAAGGTTTGTGTAAAAAGGGTACAAATGTACCTCCTATTACTAGTAAAAGCGGTGTTCGCTGGAACGTGAGCATATTAGTGTAAACACCCAAGTTATCCGGCATGTCAAAGCGATAGGCGAACTGTTCTGTTTGTCTGCTGCCGGTGTTCCCATTACTTGCTGTATCAATATTGATTTTACCGTTATTCATTTTTTTGATGCCAGCTTTGAGTTTCGTATCCGGTTTATTTTCTTTTTTAATTTCATGTTTAATTTTGTTGGTACTTTGATACTTCTACATGGCTAGTCATTTAAACGTATAAAATACAGATATCAATAGGTTTATGAGTATTGAAATGGCATACAAACGCGCATTTAACACGAAGTACACTATAAAATTATCACTCACGGTTTTGTTTACCTTGTTTTGTTACACTCGAGCAACCAGATACTTTCCTAATTAGCTTCGACCCTGTAATTTCTACTACTAAGAAAAGTGTGAAAAGGGATGGACTGGATGCGAAAGGCGGAGGACCGGGTGCTGTGGCGCACATTGGGAGAGGCCTATGTCCAGCAGTGGGCTATGATAGGCTGATTGATTGATTGATTGATTGATTGAAGAAAAGTGTAACAAAGTTTCCCTCTTCGCCAGATCTTTGTCGAAATATCGCCCAAATATAGAGAGTCATTCAAAAGGCAGGTATGTTTACAGTGACTATTTATTTTGCAAATGATATGATTGTAAGACATTAAACCCATCAACCAGGTTTAAATTTTTTTATTTGAACGGTACGGACTATTTTTTAATAATAGCGTCAATTAGAGAAATGGGCTTAAGTTAGTGTAATTAATTCCAGAGTTGGAGTTTTTTTACCAAAATACTTTGTATTATGTGATATTTATATCCAACCGATAATCCGATATTTATTAATACAAAAATTATTTGCATTTGGATTGCAATTATTAAGAGCATGTTTATGTTTTGAATGAAATTCGTGAAATAGTTTACTTATTTGAATAATTGGTAGAATATTCGTATATTATAGACAAAGCCCAAAAACGTTGTTCCAACTAGATTCGATTTAGAGATTCCTTAAATTGTACCTCTTGTTTCCTTGGGGACTTGTTTCGACACTAAGTCCATCCTATCATGTTAAGAGGCGTCATTTTGCTAAAATACTCGACAAAAGACAAAATCTTCAGATATTAGCAAATTTTTGTTTCACAGTTTTTTTTTGCTCTTCACATTACGTATACTTAGTGTATAGAGGCTTTACTGAATACTTTTTAAAATGAAGGCGTTCGTCAGATAGATGTTGCCCGAAAATATGAACTAGTTTTTTTTTCTTTTTTTTTTTAAATAAATGACAACTCCCGCATTAGGAATCACTAACCACTAGGCCAACAGGCCAGTCAATTAATGTTAAGTAGGGCTGCGACTTCTACTTTATTATGTGTTATGAATGCTTGAGGCACGAATATTTATACTGATCACAGTAATATTATAATACAGGTAATATAAATGTTCTTCACACTTATTATGTAGATAATATGTTATGGGCCAAGTGATGAAACATCAATCGGGCTATGTGTTTGTCACTTTGTCTGGTCATTATGAATATTACTACATAACTGTTGGGCAATGTGATGATTAAGGTACATTAGGCAGAGTGCTAGGACCAAGAACATGGAACGACCATGATCATTTACAAACACGCGCTGCTACAGAGCGCAGTTGTTTTCTATTCAGTGTACGAGAATAATTAAAAGCTAATAAAGGCGGACGGTTGACGGTTTACTTACCTAAACTAGTGCAAGAGATACTTGTAATATTTTTTATAACTTGTCAAAAACAGGTCACATTTTAACAAAACATATTTTAAAACATGCCGAAAATAGTTTACGGTGTCATATTTTGACAAATATTATATAAGTTTTGTTAAACCACAGTATAATACTTTCTTTGTTAGTTTAAAATATAGTTTTTTTTAAGAAAAAATGAACTGCTAAGGTTTTTTTTTCATTTCATTATACTTTTACAGGTATATGTTAGCAACAACCACACCACTATTGCTATAAACTATCTAATTCAATAAATAATACTAACCGCGATATTCGTATCTCGATTCGCACTTAAGTGACCATTATATCATTTATAATGCAAGCCTAACCTTTTTATCACCCCACTATTGCCCGACATTTGTTAGACGGATGCGTGGCGTTATCAGTATAACTAGTCCTAATAATATCTATTAACTCGTTATTATTTAGTTAATTTTTAAACTGTGAACTGTTTTATCGTACAATGTAGTTTACCCCTATTTTTAATAAAATAAATACGAGTTTTTGATGTGGCGACAACATACCTACACCTAGCAGTGCGTGAACTATGACGTTGGGTTGTGAATTATGACGATAATGATGTAAAAATGTTCGAAACTTAGTTTTTTTTATGGCATAGGGGGCAAACGAGCAGACGAGTCACCTGATGGTAAATGACTACCGCCGACCATGGGCACTTGTAACTCAAGAGTCACAAGTGCGTTGCTGCCCTTTAAGGTGGGAGTAGAGGAAGAGGGGGAGAGGGGGAAGAGCGGGAAGAGGGGAGAGGGTTATTAGAGGGGAGGAGAGGGTAAGGACGGGAATAGGGGAGAGGGAAGGGTTAGGGCCTCCGGTAACCTCACTCACACGGCGAAAAGCCATGCAAGCATTGCTTCACTGTCGGTTTTCTGTGAGGCCGTGGTATCGAGCGGAGTCGAGCTGGCCTATACGTGCTGAAGCATGGCTCTCCCAAGTTACTCAATAGAGACATTTAATAACTAATTAAGAGTGCAAAACGAAGTACTTCATTCAGAGCTCCGCACTCCATGTTTGAACTTTCATAAACTAACAGTATTCCTTTAAGATGTACCAAGATAAATCCGAACCGAAGCCAGCTAATTTTGTTATAGGGGAGTATCATTCAATTAACTTTACACCGCATTAGACGAGCTCCGAAACGTCTTTATACAGTGTAAAGGCAAAGTTTTCATTTGCTAAAGTCCTAGTTCAAACAGCGATGCGCCGCACTAAAGCGAATTTACATGTTTACATTGGGGATGTCGCGCGGCTATGGTGCCGTGAGCGGCACCGTATGCTCATTGAAATAAGTTTTCCAAATACAATCTAAGTAAATATTGGCGAGATATCGGCGGGTGCGGTTTTTGTTGACGCTCACGGGCTACGTGATAAACTGACGTCTGTTGCTTTCTGCTGTCGAGCGTCGCCGTTCAGTTGCCGCAGAGTCACGTCACCCCGATTTGCTAGATTTATTGTGTTTTTACTTGCGTGTTTGTATGCAAATATTTGGCTTGCTTTGTTGTTATTGACATTCAGATAAAGTTCAATGACTCCAGGTTTTATGGTTAGAGTTATGTTTGTTAGCAAATTCGTAGAATAACTTGGGTTGTTGTTTGTGACATCTGAATTAGATAGAATGTTTATTAGATTATTCTTTCGTGGTATGTTAGTTATGAATAAAGTATTTTATAATTTTAACTACTTTAAGTTTAAAATTTGTAAAAAACATTTTGAAAAAAAAATTCCTTGGAGTTTCTTGCCTGTTCTTCTCCATAGGGTCTACGTATTGGAACAGGCAACTAGCTTCACGACTGACTTAGTCTGACTGACTGCTATTCCTAACCATTCAAAAATACCTATTATTGCTTTAATTGTAATAAACGATTTTGATTTGATTTTAAATTTGAAGTAAAAATAAGCGTTGAAGGTTCAGCACAATTTGTGATAGAATTGAAGTAGTTCGACTACGAAAGTACTCTACGGAGTACTGATCCAGCCAACACTAGTAGTGTTATGAGGGTTTGTTTGTAAGTAGGTTTATAATCACCGGTTACCATTTTACCACTGCATAAAAATATTATATTACGTAACAAAAATAAGAATAACAAAAAGAAAATAATGGGTGATAAAAAGACTTTCAAAGTAGTATAATATAAATTAAAAATGTAATAGAAAAGTTCTCAAAAAGTTTAGTCTTACATTTAAAATAAATAGCTTTTTGTTAAGTGGGCTGTAAGCCTTTAGATTTCATGGTCATATAATATTTAATAATCCTCATGAAATAAAATTTCATTATGAACTCTGTTGATTTTGATTTCCTGTTTTACTTTTTATTTTATAAAACTACAGACCTGTTAAGCTTATAATTCCTTCTTTACCTCATGTAATTATATATTAATAATCCTCACACTCGGCCGTCTGATCCTAAACTAGGCAGAGCCTATACATAGTAACCAGACTGCTGATAAACATACTGATATATTACTAAGCACATAAATATTATATACTAGCTGCGTTTCAATCGCGTAAGTCCCTCGTTAAGTTTTCTTAAATTTTCTAATTTTCCACACAACGTTCTTAAATTTTTCTTTCATAAGAACCTTCTCCTGACAATAACAAACACAAAAAAAGTTCAGTTCAGTTTCAGTCCAGCCGTTCAAGCGTGATTCTGTGACCAAGGGAAATAGGAATCATTTTATATATATATATAGATAAATTACACCCGGACACAGATCACTTGATCGTGCTCATCACACAATTATTTGTACTGGGTGGCTAATCAAACCCTAGCTTAGCAGTCAGGATTACTAACCACTAGGCCAACAGACCCGGGCCTGACTTACTTAGTGGTGTAGTACTAAAAATATACCTTCACCTGAGGATTACCATGAAGCGACTCACTATAACTAAGGATGGATATATGGTATAGGGGGCAAAGGAGCAGACGGGTCACCTGATGGTAAATGACTACCGCCGCCCAAATTGAAACATGAAAAGTTATATCATTCATTAGTTTTTTTTTATAACGGCTTTTTCTCAGAACTCTAAGCATATTTCTCTATCATATTTACTAAAAGTATGTGCTAAATGTGCTAAGAGAAAACCTACTCGTAATTCCGGGGCCGTCCATACATTGCTCTCCAAAGTACAGCTTGGCCCACTTTGTCCTACAAGCGGATAGACACGACCAAATGGTGCGGACGTAAACTAGCCTTGTTACTGCATCGCAGAACCGAAGGGGATTATACCGAACAGAATTTGTACGAGTCCGTTTATTTCGACTTGTTTGTCTTAAAAAATATTTGAGTATTTATCGTTTCGGTCAATACTGAAATCACTACATGCACTGTCTTAGGTACATTACGCTTAATATTTCCTTTTTTTTATTTTAGGACTAGCTGACCCTATTTTTCGATTATTTTTGTCGCTATAATAAAAAAGTTATATAAAATTAAAAATAAATTTTTGAACCAAGTACCGAAAAGACGCCAACAGTTCCCGAACTAACCCGAGCGCTTGCGACGTCATAATGTTAATTTCTACTCATCGTAGCACACAGCTGATACAGTGTTTTGACAGTGTAGAAGAAGGTTGACACTGTACTATCGTGAATTTTTTTTAACATTATTACGTCACAAACATGGCGACAAAATTTCATCAATTTTGAATTGTTTATAACTAATTTAAAAAAATAATAATGAAGTTTTTCGCATCGACTATAAATTTAATTTACGATAAAGTTTTAAAATACATAAAAAAATCAATTTTTTTTTGCAAGACCTAATTGTAATATGATCGTGGGCAATGGCGCACATAAAGAGAAATCTATGTCCATCACTGCAATAGGTAAATTGATTGATTGATGGATGTGTAATTCGGGGTTTAGCTGCTCTCGATTGCTTGCAATATTTAATTAAAGTATAGATTCAAAGGTTTATTATAACGGTAGGTAGCTAACTTTATTCTGAGATACCAGTAATAGTAGCCTTAATTTTAATTCTGGACACCTTTTATAAAACTGAAAAAACTGTGTACGTCGTCATTTTTTTTGTTTTCAAAAATAACTCCAATAAATGTACTTCACTTCAATTATTAAAAGGTAATTTCAAATGTCGTTAGTTTAACATCCCTCTTGAATAATCCTAAGGTACGTTTGGTTTTATCTCTCTCAACAAATTTGCCACATAAATTCCATTATTTTATGAAACAAAAGATCTTCAAACATAGTGTTTATTAATAATCCCTAAAAACAACTTTTGAAAAAGCGTAACAAATTCCTAAGCAGCTTATAAGCGTATAATGAAATACAATATAAAGTACCACCGTAATGCCAACAACATATGAATTGAATACATCACAATTCAATACAATCTCCTATCAATTCCACTCGAATAAGTAGCATCAATGTCCCTTCAATTACAACCGGCTCAAAGATGGGTAAATGAAAAGCGGGCTCGCTGGTTTTAAGGCCCCGTGGGTGGAAAAGGGATCGTTGTTCGGTCGACAGGGCTCGATTCATTCACTATAGATGATGGAATATCTGTGTATGGTACCTATCGGGAATTATTCGGCGTCTGTTTTCGACAGAAATAGGACGAGTTAAATTTACGGTTGAAGTTCCCGAGACCGCGGCCTCGAATGGTGGGGTCGATTTTAATAGTTTACAGCTTATTGTTGCTGTAAATTTCAAAATTTCTATGCTTGATATTGTGTGAATGAGTTTTGTCGTATTACATGAATTTGTTTTCGATACTGATTGGAGTGACCTTCTTTGTCTAATTTAATTGCAGCAGTTTGGTGTATTATGAAAAGGTATTATTAATATTTATACTCGACTGATGCTTATTTTGTAATAATTATATTAATAATGGTTTTAAAGCGCTTCTTGTTTTTATTTGTCGAATTAAAACATGGTTTAACCCTTTGGTAACATAGTGACCTCCGTAATAAATCATTAGATAAAAGAGTATTTTATATTTTCCTATTAAATAAAAATTGGTACAGATTTTCGTTCGTTCATAATATCAATTTTATACCGTTTATGGGCTCATGGCCACTATCTTTGAGGCCATGGCTTGTAATATAAGAGAGGTAGTGTTAGAGGTATAATGTCTACGGTTTGTTAGGTGGCCCTTGAGTTTTAGTAAAAGTTTTGACCTTGCGAAAGTCCTGTTTTAAAAGGTCTATGTTATATCAACTAACATTTTAGCTTTCAAGTGGCTGTCAACATATTTTGCAAAGGTTTTTCACTTGTGGTTTGTGTATCACAGTGTAGGGCTGCTATATTCTGTTCCTATCAGTTCCATCGTTTTTTTTTAAAGTATACTAGCAACGTGGGTCACACATTACTAGTATTCTTCTTAACCCCTCCAGCTAGACTAAAGGTTCACAACGGTGGAGTACTGTGTGGGATTCGAACCCGCAAACTCTTGATCGCAAGTCCGACGCTTTAGCCATTCCGCTACCGCCTACGGCCGGTTTGCCTGCGGCTTCAATCGCTAAAAAGTATATTTCCTCCCTTCGGTAATGGTACTAATGTTTCTTTGCAAGCGCATAAAATACGAAGGTATACATGTATACCTTGATATATTTAAAAACATTAAAAAACATGCGGGTGTATTATTTTTTTATATAAAAAGAATACTAGCAACGTGGGTCTCACATTACTAGTATTCTTGTTAAACCCTCCAGCTAAGCTAACAATATATTGTGTAAAAACTTCAAAACAATCGGTAAATAACTTTATGAGATTTGCGATTTTGAACAAACGAACATTACATTTTTATATATTATATGTAGATAACGTACGTATCTTAGTTTTCAAATAAATATTCCTAGTGTTATAAACATTAAAGTTCCAATTAGGTAGTTTAAATTTTATATACGGCTCTTGTCATGGAAGTAGTTACTTTTTGTGCGTGTGGAAACCCCGAGGTCTTCACCCCACCGGGGTTTTTAGTGGGGCGGTGTGTCGGAATCGAACCTACTAAAACCATATGGTGTGCTGTACTGCGCCTTATATAGGAGGGATCTGGGAACAGTCAACCCTACTTAAAGCTAAAACTACAACATTATGCTAGCAGGCAGGTACTACTTTGTAACTACTAACCCAGTCAGGGGCTCTAATTCTTTTAAAAATATGCAGTCACCAGAGGCCCATGCAAGAAAGGAGGATAGAGTTAACAATGTAAAAGTTACACCACTGACGTAAGAACACGTGAAGTAAAAAGACTTTAAACTATTTACTTCTTACTTCTTCAACATAGTCGGCTATAAATACTCGAAGCACCAGTCAGTGGTGTGACTTATACATTGCTAACCCTATACCCCTTTTTGGATGGGACTCTTGTGACTTCACTTTTTCTGTGGTGAGTACGACGCCGGAAGGGAGGGGTGAAGACAGGCGACGAAAATAGCACTAGTATCAAGTAACTGTAGAGTTTTTTTTATCTCGAGCAGAAATCTGTATTGTACCCTAACTCAGGTTTCATTTCATACGCCTAAAAGCATTTTAGCAATATATTTTTTACACCGATGTCGTAGCTTACAGTTATATTTCTTTAGAACACCTAACTGTAACCATAACTGGTATGCATACGCACATTTTATTTCGTGCCAGTACAGCCAGAACCTCGAGGGACTGTTTTTTACGACTCGCCAACTGACATAAAATGTTTCTCGAGTACCGATTTTTCACACATTATTACATAAAGAAGGTAAATAAACAAGAATATACAGTCCTTCAAAAAAGATGTATGGCATACGTTTCAAAATGAGGACGTTACTCATTATTACTTTAAGTAATGAACGTGGCTTTAAAGCGCTTTATGTGCTACGATAATGACAGTACACGGTGAGTGTGAAAATGAAGGCATTTTCTGTGTTGCAAGTAGTCGTGCAGAAGTGACGCAATTCCAATTTTAAACATGAGACTAAAAGGTGGCAATGATGTTGATTGTCATTTCAAAACGTTTCTTTATAAAAAGAGAAGAAAGAAGAAACCTCTTTGTAGTTTCTGCAGTGAGTAGTCTAATTTAAAAAAATAAGTAATTTTATCATTTGAATGACAGTTGAGAATGACCACCTTGGTAGATAAAAGATGTTATCAAAATGTAGTATTATTTTTTTTACATAATTTCGTGATCTACGTTTTGCGGCAACCGCCGGCCTACGTGGCGAACAAATGTCTGGCCATGCTGCCTCCGCCGGGCCCCGGTAGAAGGGGAAGACCCAAAAAGTGCCGGCAGTGACGGAGAAAAATAAGAAAGGGGACCCCGGGTGTCATCAGACGCAACCATTATTTGGATAATAGCATAATGGATTCTTAATCACATCTCTTTTGTCATCTTCTTTATATCATAATTTTTTTTAATTTCATAGGCGTGGTTGTCTGACCTAATATTCTAGTTTCAATTGTTCTAAGCAAAATTAATTCATATTATGTATTTATTATACTAAAATGTTTACAAATTAATAAAATTCAAATTACTAATAATAATTTAAAATTGCCTTTAGAGTTGCGTACATCGAAAGAAAAAACGGAAACCTTATAGGGTCACCACTTCATTGTCCGTCTGTCTGATAGACAGACGATAAAAGATACGGTCATTTAAGTTAAATCAAAACCTATAGGATACTTCCCATTTACCTAGAATCATGAAATTTGGCAAGAAACAAGATCTCACTGCACAAATTAAATAAAAAATCTGAAAATTATTCATTTGAAGTTGTATCACACTAAAAACATGTTTTGTGATTACAAAGTTTTATTTTGCGCTAAGAAAGTTGATTTATGGAGGAGTATTTCTAGAACTGCAAAGTTAAGTTCGTCACTCGGAAATAACGGACAACAATGTTCGAAAATTGATTCCTGAGACTGACGAACCATCTACATTCAAGTTTGTACGGAACTCTCGGTGCACGAGTAAGATTCGCACTTGTACGGTTTTTTTTTTTAATTTCATGCTATGATAAAACAGTAAATACGAAAATAAGAATAGGTTTCTCCCTTCCCCTTCATCTACGACACTGAACTTTGAATCAGCAGAAACATCAAAGCACTATCATACACAATAAGTAAAGAATTTCTGGAAATATAAAAGGTGTCGGGAAATAAACACGTCCTGTCAACAACATCGCAAGACAAGTTCGAGTGTGCTATTGGTCACACTACAGACCATCGGGACAAGAAACTTTGAAAGATAAAACAAGACACACGAAACTTGGAACATTCAAGAATCGCTTGAACAATCTTATATTTTAATCTCTTATTATTAGTGTCCGCGTGATACGAAAGGTTATTTATGTTACGTTTTTGATTGTCCCTGAAGTATATTATCCCTGATTATTTCACTTGTATTACGGGAAAACTCGTTCTTAGCTCTGGGAGAATTTTGCTAAAGGTTGTTGATATTAGTGTTTTTCCATGTCTATTGCAGATATTGCCTACGTGTTATATACGGGTCAAAGTATATAGAAACCACAGGATGTTTCGACATGGTGGTTTAAGTCTGGACATAGGTTGTATATAGCTTTTTACTAACAGGTAATTTTATTTATTTATTTTTATTTATTTCTCTTTATTGTACACCTTTAATTAGTAAATAGTGCAAATATAAGTTACAAATGTTAAGGTATAACAATCGGCGGTCTTATCACACACGGCGATTTCTTCCAGACAACCTTTGTACGGATATTGTCAAATATAATTGAGGGTAGACTGTGGTGTACAATATAAGGTTATGTTAATATACTGTAAACTGAATACTATATTTAACCATAAACGTATCAATATTAATATTACTTATACATACACTAAAATATATATACATATGTATAATAATATAATTAAAAAGTATTTATAATGACAAATAATAATCCTTCACTTGTTTTTTAAATGAGTGCAAGGTTTTGGCTTGTCGAATTGTTTCAGGCAAGTTGTTTCATAATCTGACCGCTTGCACTGAAAAGAACTTGTCTGTGAACTGAGTGGAATGTCTCGGCAGTTTTCAGCTTTAAATTCTCTGATGATCTCAGGTCCCTGCAATGTGTGTTGTGTACGAACTCAAAACGTTTAATACGCACGCACAAACAAAACCTTGTTTCTTATTTTTTATATGTTCGTTAACCGGTATACAGTGATGTGGTATGTTTGAGTCTTCAAGTATGTTATTTTATTTATCAAATAGTTTTACTTTGAGCTTAGTACTTACTAAGCCACTTGGTAAGTATCAGTCTTACCAACTACAATGAGTTAATCAGTATAGTTTTTTACCAAATCCTGTTAACCTAATAAGGTTGAAAGGAACCGCTGCAAAAAACTGTAGCTGTAAAATATCGCGACCTGTTTACGTCAATAGCAGAATTGCGCTTTACAGAAATAATTTCCAATAGCTTGCCTCGTGTGAATGGCGGGTGAATTTGTCGTCTTTGTTGCGGATTTGGCTTTCAACCCTCCTCTTTTGACAGTCACTGTTTATAGAATGTAGAGCACTAAATTCATTGACACTGAATTCGATTTTCCGTTTTTATCGAGAACGCATATTTTGTCCATAATGTCGTAGCTTTTGAGTTTTTTTTCCATTCCTAGAGAGCAGAACTATTTTCTATGTTGATAAGAAAGAGAGAGAGAGAGAGAGAGAGAAGGTAAAGTGGGTGTCACCCTGTAGCCTATTTCTCCTAAAAATATTCAATATTCTAATTTTAACAATTTTACTGCAGTTTTGCTCAACAAAGTTTCTAATCGGTAGTCATCTCCCACGGTCTACTTATCTATTTATTATAGGTTAGTTAACCAGTGAAATTCCTGACATTTTGATCAGTCACAGAATTTGTGTTAAGAACGTTGATTTATTTCGTTAATCTTGCAGCAAGCGATGAACTAAACTGCTTCCAGGTATCCGCTATGTTAACTAAAGAGATAATCAATAAATTATAGTTTATAAACGCAAAAAAACACGCTTTATAAGTAAACCAAATTAAAAAGTAAAAAAGAGTACCACTACACCTCATTAGAGCACACCTCCTGGCTAAATTATCAGACCATCGTCGCATACCAAGCCTAACCCGTTGGACTCGTCAAACCGAATTATATGAGCCCAAAGTCGGGAGGTTTACTAGTAGTCACTCAAGAACTCCACTATCCACCTCCTGCCTCCATCAGATCAGCTCCAAGATGCCAAATTATAGTATTGTCATATACATACATATACATAAAAAGTTTCATCATCATCCATTCTATCATTAATTATTTTATAGAAAGAAAAGAAGTGAAGTATTTTTAGACTATTTAAATTTAAAAATGATTTTAATGAAGCATTAAGGGAGATGTGACCGGTAAAAAAACAAATTTGTAAATAACAGTTTACAAAATGTTATCAATTTTGTATCAGTGGCACAGCAGTGGCAATGGTATCATCATCTATTAATCTGTTCACTAACCCAAGATGGAATTTAAAAAAATTTGAAGACAAATATAAAAATATTCAATGAAATATTACATAGAACAAGAATACTGTTAAAGTGTGATCCAAGTTACTAGTTGTCTTAAGAAAAATACTTCAGTCAAAATGTATTACCATCATCCCCATATATAAATAAAACACAAATGTGTTCATGAATTTTGTATAAAGTGACAAGCTTAGTTTCAAGTACAGAAAATTCGTCAAATGGAATCAAGAGCTGGTCTATTAATAACACATTTCTTATTACATTGCGTATAATATAATACTTTACCATGAACGAGTGGCCTTCACGATTCAGTTGATGTTGAATTCAAAAGACTTACCTGGAAAAAAAAATCAAACGTAAATAAAATATATATCAAAGAGAAAGGGCAAGCGTAACATTTTTGTTAGGATTAACACAAAATTGCGCCAAATTTCATTCGATTTAACGCCAGAAGTAAATTTTATATGTATAAAACTTTTCAATTTTCGCCCGCCATTCGAGCGGATTCAGACCGATTAATTATTCAAGAAAAATCTTGAATTTCACGCCAATTTAGAATATTGTTTAATGTTTGCTTTCGTAAAACCTATCCGATGTTAAATGAATTTCTTGGAACTTGTTTGTCTTGGAATTTATTTTACTATTAATAAAATTAATGTAAAATTGTAGTTGTTTCAAAGTTAAGTCAATTTTAGTTCATTTGTCTAGGCAGACCCGTTTTAGGTACTTCATATTACCCAAATATGTCACCCAAAAGTTTAGGTTCGGTAAAGTGTAGCTAAGAAAGCCTGCATTCACTTTACCGAATGCAGGCTCTATTTAATAATAAATAACTGCCAATTTAAGTACTTAAGGGCATGGAGTAACAGTGCTCACGAGTAACAGTGTCGTGATGTTAAAACGTAATTAGGGTTAATTTCATTTTAATTTATATTTCACCAGTATTGTATTGCTTATTAAAGAACACGATAGATCGGTAGTGATTCCTTCTAGTATAATCACTAACAAAAACTTAAGTTACAGTTATCAGTTGACTGGCCTGTTGGTCTAGTGGTTAGTGACCCTGACTGCTAAGCCAGAGGTCGTGGGTTCGATTCCCACCCAGGACAAATAATTGTGTGATGAGCATGATAATTTGTTCTGTGTTTGGGTGTAATTTATCTATAATATGTATGTATTTAGAAATATATAAGTATATTTATCAGCAGTCTGGTTACAATAGTACAGGCTCTGCCTAGTTTGGGATCAGACGGCCGTGTGTGAGATGTGTCCAGTTATTATTATTTATTTATTTTATTTATTTATCTAATAATTATGTGATGAGCATGATCATTTGTTCTGCGTCGGGGTGTAATTTATCTATAGCATGTATGTATTTAGAAATAAATAAGTGTGTTTATCAGGAGAAATTAGTCCTATTAAAAGATAGTGTTGATTAGATATCTAATTTGAAAGTGTCAGAATGAGATTTTGTGTTTTATCCATTTTACAGTGATGTATCTACAAATAAAAATAAAACTGAAAGCTTGTGAGATACTTTTATCGGTAAACTTTATGTAAAAATCTATCTCAATAAAAATCCATTTTCATTTTTAGAATAGTAAGACCACATTAATATATTTGTTTCTATAGTAAACAATATCTAAACCACATCTAAAATACATATAGTATATTTTAAAAGTTTTCACCTTTAAGAGCAGTTTAAATTGTACTCGAGTTTCTCCTCGGTAACTATTAATCCATCATTGCGTCCAAGTGTGCTGGAAGCTACTGGGCTATAGCTTTTGTAAAATGCTTCTATTTCCTACTAGGGTTGGCTATCTGATATTTATTTTACAGGAAAATCTAGCAGGAGTATGGTTTCTAACCGGTACACCTTTTTTCGGTCATCGGTTCCAAACTACTTTATTAAGGTTTTTTTTCCACTGACTACATAACCAGAGTACATGCGACTCAGGTATGTATTCATGTGGCCATGTATTTGAGACGTGATCAGAAGTACGAATATTTTTCCATATTATCATTTTACTTATTTCTCTACGATGTTGCGGTCTGGTATCTGAGTTCATTCTCAGGCATAAAAACCATGCGGTTACTATGCGGTTCGCAGTTATATCCAAGAGGGAAACTTTCCTTTCATGGACGATTAAATTATGAAATGACTTCGATGATAAAGTTTCCCAAAAGCCTACATATTGCGGTTTGTCAATAGGCTAAAAGATTTTTACAGAGTTGACAAGGCATAGGTGGATAACCGGCTACCAAAGTCTAAAATCCTTTATATATACTATAAATATTATTGATTGTATCTTTAAAAGTCCGCTTCATAAACCACATTGGCAACGACTAAATGTTTCTTCCAAATTTTTTTTTTTTTTATTGGAGAAATTAAAGGTGCAACCCTGCATAGTTTTTCACGTATCCGTCTCAATCCATTTTTCTTGTTCGAAAAATTAGAAGTGTAGAAATACAATCGCTTAGTATCTTTGAGCGACATATCGGTTAGTGATATATTCTTTTCATTGTTTTATCTATGATAAATAATATTCCCTTTTTTTTTCAACAATGCCAATGTTAAGCCTGTTGGGAAAACGTTTGGAAGTGCTTTTATTTTGAATACTGTTACGACTAATTAATTGATTATTATTAAACCTCCAAATGCGTACGACGATATAGTATCTCTTAATACTTTGGAGTCGGTGAAAGTAGAGCTCGCGTAATAGAAACAAGGACGCGCTAGAGCCTACGGGATTAAATTACAGTCTGGGTATGTTAGGATACGTAAAGTGTTTAAGTTCACTAGCGTCCATATGTATGTGTCTGTGAAGAGCGACAATAAATGGAAATTAATTTAGTTGTGCCTGAAATATTTGGATTTTGTGATCCCATTTGATTTTTGTGAGTAATCTCAAGCCTTCTTATTTTATGATTAGTTGATGGCGACAATTATGAAGAATTAATTATAAAGGCTATTTATCATAAAGATTTTATCGTTAATTTAAATTCAACAAAACAAAAATACAACCATCATAGAGGAGCTAGTAAGACAATGTTACTAGCTTGGTACTGTTTTGTTGGTGAGTAAGATCATCAGGTCGAATCCTATATCCCTGGATAAGGTGATTAAAGTACATGTGGTACCATTGATGATGCTAGATCTTATTGTCATTGGTAACCTGATACCATAATTCTGTCATTCCGAGGGCTGTTTGCCAAGTAGTTATACGAAAAATAAAGTTTAAACTCATAAACGAAAGACCAAGATAACGCATTGAATGAAATAAAATAAAAAATGGACCAAACGTAATATCACACTTACATTTGTACTACAGTCAGTATATAGAATTTTGTACACAGCGGGTTAATCAATTTTCATGTTAATGTCAAAATAATATCTAATGCTTACGTTTACTGATGGTAATATACCTCACAGAATTATTATTTTAGTGTTCTGAACACTAAAAACTTTACATTACTAACTTTTAAACCTCTGCCATCCATGGTATATATAATACCTATTGATTGTGTTAATTACCGTTTAAATCTTATAAACTTTCGATTCTTTAGAAAATAAGATCACAGCAACGTTTCTCTTTGACTGCTCATATTTTAACAATGCGTGCATAGATGATACGTTTTAATTATGTATACGTACGTCAAATACGAAACAAAAGCTCACATTTCCACATTATGCGAGTAACACGATGCCTGAAGCATACGAAATGAAGTAAAACCAACAAACCAAATTGGTACTGACGTATGTTACGTAAAGTGAAATTTTATACCGTCTCATAAAAATCCACGTGCTAACGGTTAGGGGACGTGGCCTCGATTAAAGCAGCACTTGTTCACACCAGTGCAGAAACAGGCATAAATAAAATGCAATGCACACTGACCTTTATGAAAGCGGTCATACGGAGAAATGTGTGAATTTAAGTGTTCTGAATTCACAGCTTGAACTAAAGGGAAATTTAACGCTGACTTATAAAATTTCATGTGCAATGCTGTTAGAAATATAGCTTCAATTTAAGTGGTTCATTACTATAGTAATGCGGCTTTTTAATATTTTTTTATTCTTCTTCTTTTTAAAAGGACCACTCCTGCTTTAGGAATTACTCCTGTGTCGCGGGGGACTTGACAAACATACAAACAACGGACACAAAGAATACCCAGACTCGGGTGGGAATCGAACCCACGACCTATGGCTTAGCAGTCAGGGTTACCACTAGGCCAACAAGCCAGTCGAGTCTGTTTTAAAAAGATTTGAAAGCAATTTTTAGTGTCCATAAGAAATATTACTTCACCTTATTGGTTTTCTGTCTCAATCACAAACAAAAAACTATATTTATTTAATAAAACAACATTTTTATATAATAAAACTGGACAAGGAGCATCATCATCTCATTGAATTGGAGTTGCATTAAGATTGATGATGGTATGACTATCAGTGATATCACTTGTTCTGGTAAATACATAGTGGGAGTTGTAGTGTACTGGAAATGTTATACAGATAGGCTCCTGTGAGTGGGCGAGTCGGTACGGGTAGACCCTGAAAGACGTATACTGACCATATCAGTAGTATACTGAAGAAGGTCCGTAAAAGCATCCGGTGAGCGCGTATGATGATAAAGGTCTGATGTATATAGAAAAACGCAAGCTGTGTGTCAGGATCATGCAAATGGCGTTCTATTGTCTGTGCATACTCCGGACGAGAATAAGGCGCGAGCATATGTATGTATTTATTACATATAAAACATCAAAGTATTTAATACTGCGCTAATTGGAACGTAAGTCTAAAATAATCATGACCTGCTAAAAAATTTACAACAATCTTATTAAACAGTTTTATTTATAACTATATACTTATCATCACAATCTTTTCGGCTCATTTGTGATAACAAATAGACACGTTTGATATAAAGAGTCTTTCAGAATGTGTTTGACTTTATACATGTAATAAACTGAAATTATGGTATAACTTCAATAAGCTCTCTTAATTTATTCCAAAACCGTATATCATATTTGTGTTTACGTTGGACTTTATTATCGTGAAATATTCATGATCTGTATTTACGTTGTGGGTCGGAATCCTTTGCGGTCATTGATGCAAGAAATAAAAGAAATGTGCTACGAATTCAAAACATGGAGCTACTCTCATTAAATTTTTTAATTCCAGTCTCATTTACAAAAGACGTTCAAATAAATTGACACTCTGCACACATTAAAAAATCATAAGAGTTTACGATTAAAAAAAGGCTGATTATCTTTTTATAGTGGTAAATTGTTTTCAAATATTATTTCACCATTATAATCAAATAAATAATAAATACGTACAAATAATTAATGGTATATCCTATAAACATAAATTTTTTATACAATAAGGTTCAGCTAGCTAGCCGAAATAAATTGTAAGATCAGTTACAACTACAATTTTTAAAATAGTAAATTTTCCGTTTTTTAGTTCAGAATGATAGGTGGCATTGACAACACTATTTTTAATCGTTGCCTTTTTGTTTATACTTAATGAAAGACTATTACTAAAACAGACAGTACATAATTTATTTGCTGTTTTCATAAAACAATACAATCATTAAAAATGCATGTGGCAACAAATCTGTATGCAATAAATAGAATTGATGTCAAATAACCAAAACCAAAATGAATGTGGGCTACGTCAAAGGGTTTTATTTCCCAAATCTATCGCAATGTCTGTCGTCTGACGGATGGTTCTCTAATAAAGAGGTGGACGAGTGACGCGGCTGCAATTACGAAACGAATTAGTGACTGGTGCTGCATTGGTGATTGCAGGCACTTGTCTCTACTGACTACTACTCATAGACTAGAAAGGTTTGAATGATGATTTAAGTTATGCATTTTTTTTTGTTAACTGCAAAATTTCAAAATCAATTTTCGGTAGTAAATGAATATTACTTTGCGTATTATTTCATTACAATACAAATATGCATCTCTTTGTTCTTCCATCATCCCCGCTGTAGTTAATATTTAATAAATAAATTCCAGTTAACCAGAGCTGGCGGGGTGACTCTATTATTCACTGCAGCTAATATTGATGCATATTTGCTTTAAACGAAATAAAGGTACCCAAAGGCTGCATATTTTACAGATATGACGAGTGTTGGTATTTTGTTTGTGGAATAGGTATGGTTGTTGTATTTACGTTGTTTATCGCAGTTTCAGTTCAGTTTTAACTTATTAAGTCTGTGTTTAACATGTATTCGACTGCTATATTGGCGGACGTTGGGAGTCACGGGTTCGATTCCCTCTTAGTGCAAATATTTGTACGCATGAATATTTTTATTTACATTGGTCTAAATTTTTTTTTAAGCGAATAGGAGGCAAACGAGCAGACGGACATCACCTGGTGGTAAGTGATTACTGCCACCCATGGACACCTGCAAGTCAAGAGAAACGAGTGCGTTGCCGACCTTTAAGGTGGGAGTAGGAGAAGGGGGGAGGATGGGGGTTAGGAGCCTCCGGTATCCTCACTTATTCGGCGAAATCCAACGCAAGGTTTGCTTCACATCGGTTTTCTATGAGGCCGTGGTATTACTTTGGTCGAGCCGAGTGTTTCTGTAATATGTATGTATATTGTAGGAAGCGTTCCGAAGCTAATTAAGGCTATTTTAAACCCCGATACGATCTCCTGAAATTCCGATACTCTCCAATCTCTTTGTACCCTCTGCCAAATCGGCTTTTGTACGTTGATGTGCCTTGGAATTGCCATTTACTCGGCTAAGCGTTGTTAATGTTCGCCCTCGCTGGTAGAAAGAGCCACATACTAGTTTTATTTAGGTTTATGTAATAGCCAATCATGTTGTAGTCGAGGTGAGTAATTCCATTTATTCTGTCAAGCAAAGAACCAATTGTTATAGAATAAATAAAAAGTTATTCATACTCGAACTATTTAGGAAATATCTTATAGAAGATCAAAGTAAAATGCTGAACGTAGCCTTACTAGAGAAGTAAAGTAAAAAAGAGGACGTCAAAAATAGACGTAAAAGTTGGAAAACAAGCACACGGTCCTTGCGATTTAGTGATACAAATGATGACAATGAGGATAAATATACGCAACGGTAAATAAATTAACAGAAATATATAAAAAATAGTGCTCTCTCTCTTTGCAACAATAATATTTAGCTATATATATATAAAGAATACTAGTAACGTGGATCACACATTACCAGAATAATCAAAAGCTAAACCAAGATTTTAAAATAAATGTTTCGTGATATTTTGACAGGCATCCGTAGAGTTAACTTAATTTCATAGAATACTTGTTTTTCAAATCAACAGAATTGGTGAATACGTTCTTTTTATGATGGCGATGTTTCCAAAGTCAGATGGATCTAATTCAAGAAAAAAATTACTGTACGTTACCTTCTTATATGGTTATCCCATATCCATATCACAGCAAACAAAATTACCTTTGCGTATAAGTACTACTGTTTCCAACATTTAAGAACCGATGTAGGTAATTTACGACCAGGCATACTGTACGTTTCAATCGATTGATATATCAGCCGATCCACGGTTGCACTTACAGCCTATTTAGACTTAAATTTAGACTATAAGCCGTACGGCTTCCATCCAATCCATCCTCAGCTACCCTCTTCAGCTTCATCAGTGTTCATCTATTTTTGGCGCCCCGTCTTACCAAGTTAGAGAAAAAGCAATGAAATACAATTAAAAAAAAACTAACTGATAATAATTTGTCGCCATGGATCATTAAAGAAATTTAAATGAATGAAAAAAGTGTTAAATTGTAGGCGGAGTTAACACCGCTGTACTAATTTGTTCAGTAATAGGGATGGCTTTCGTCAGCATTAAAAAGCAATCTGTCAGACAGTAGGACAAATCCGACAGATGATCCGAACGCGATAAATTATACCAGACATTTCTTTGTACAACTTAAAAGGTAATTTTTCAACTTTATATACTTGAGAAGAAATTGATGTAAGAGTACATTATATTATAGTACATTATATTATGTACTAGCTGCATCCAGCATGCGTTGCAATACCTTTTTTGTATTGATTTTTTGGGCTAGGAACCACCCTCGTGGGCGTCCCCAAAATACCCTAAAAAAATTTCATCACAATCTGATCAATGGTTTTGGAACGCATAGAGGACAAACAAACAAAAATTGATTTTTATACATATAGATTACTAGCAGCGCCCCGCGGTTTCAACCGCGTAAGTCCCGAACCCGTGGGAATGTCGGGATAAAAGTTAAAGATAAAAATTTGCCTTAATCCAGGTCTCCAGCTATCTACATACCAAGTTTCATAGCAATCGGTTCGGTGGTTTTTGCGTGAAAGAGTAACAAACATCTACCCATCATAATTACTCTTATTGATTTAATAAAATTTATTATTATTATTATCCATCCATCTATATATCCAAATTTTCACATTTATAATATTAGTGGGATTAGTGGGATAATTATTACAGTTTATAATACGTGGTTTAGTACACTACACAATACACAATATCAAAGAGTTGTACAAGCTTGAATTCCAGTGTACTTTACGTCTTGCAAATGGTATGACAGAGGTACAACAAAGATGAGTCTTTAAAAAATAAATGTTCTCAACAACATAATTTTGAATTGCGTTTACAATTAAGTAAACATAAATTATACGTTTATTACCATAGAATGGTTTATTGATCATCAAATTCTAAACTAGGTTTTTTGAACTCTTAGCAGTTGAGGGTTTTGGCATCCAAGCTATAGTTAAAAAATAATTAAACATTTATTTTATATTTATTTATTTCACCTAAAAGTGACATTATTTTGTTTAACTGAAGTCGGTTTTATTTTATTTATTTTTTCCAAAGGACTAATTATTATGTTGTTACGTCACCATATTCAAATCTATATGAAAACGTTGGATCCTCGGCAAGCTTACGTAGAGACAAGGGTGCAACCCAAAAGGGTATTTCGGGACTAAGTTTGAATCTGGGTGGGGCATTTACTGGGACAATCCATGGCTCCAACAGATTTGCAATCGAAAGGTTTGGGGATTCTCAACTCACCAGGGTTCTAGTTGAGATTTAATATCAAATTTTAGAATATTAACTTAGAACCAATCTGTTATTTTGTTTATTTGGAGTGGTTAAACACTGACATATACAAATACATAGTTAATAAAAGTCTTGAAATACATTTTCATAAGATTTGTAGTTCAGTCATAGATCAGTTAAAAAAAAAGGAATTCATGTTATTCAAGGCTAAGCTTTTAAAGGATAAGTCAAATAAAAGGAAATACAAACTCGTAATGGGTATAAATCCTGGCCGTATCTCTAGGCAGCTCTGAAATCACGCTGAGTGGGAAGGGGTAGACAGAAGTTTCTTTATTTATTATTTGACAAATCTCGTAATTAAAGTCGATCGTATTTTAAGTAACTTTGCTATAATCTTACGCAACTAACTTGAAAATTTGTCCAATGTGGGTAGCTGTTGTTGTATTTGTGTAAGTTGCGTACACAAGAAATAGCAAATAATTAATACCTGTTCAAGTGCAAGATAAGAAGGTCAATATCACGTAAGGGATTTTTATGATAACAGGGGAGAGAAAATAGAGAAGAAATGAACGTTGACGAATACTTAAGTTACCTTTTTAGGACTGTTTTTTTTTATACAAATGTTGGTCGCATTTTCCAAATATAGAGGACAGTACAGTAAACATACTATTTCTTCTTCTGTTCTATTTTTATTGAAAATAGACTAAAAATTAATGCCTGTGAAATCTAATAAACAAAGGTGCAAGTCCAAGGCCTTAGCTACACTGATGCAATATTCAAATAAATCAACAATAAATTATTATTTTATAAAAATTAGTTTTGAGTGTTCCAAAACACAGTCACTTCCGTTATCTCAAGGGTCGCAAAAGTTAGACAATAGGTTAGTTTAGTCGTGGTGCAAATAAAAATGTTATGAATGAATGTTGTGACATATGTTGCAAGATATAATAACAAGAGGTCCATACACTACGGGCAAAAACTTTTCAATCGAAGAGCCGGTCAATGATTTTATACTTGGACTTGTGCAGCCATCGAAAACTTTCTCTATGAAGGTTTCAAATATGTTGTGATATTTCTTGGATAACAAGCAAAGTTTTGTCCTTCAGCGGCTGTAAAAGCTTTCGGGTGCTAGATGTTTGTCCTGTGTTGGCTTTGCGCCAGAAATTTTCGCTTACCTCATGCCTTGTGCTGTTCTAATGAATGGAGAAAAAGTTACGACGTATTTATAATGATTCAGATTACTCTAGCGTTGCTGGTATTGTTGGAACGCGAAATGAGGAATGACTGTTACTAAATGTTAGGATTTTTATCATGATATTTTTAATGTGTTCGGATAGATTTAGATATTTTATTTCATTGACTAGTACAACATGCACTATCATTCTATAGACCTTCATTACCCCGAAAGTTTTTGTGGTGGGTTTTGAAAGAAGAAAGAGTGCCTTCTAAGTGTATGGAATTGATTCGTGTTAATACGAAAAGTCTCATGTAAAATCGGTCGCTGGCAACACCGAACAATTCAGTTTTTCTGTAGGTTTGCACTAAGGATCGGGTCTAAGTACATACCAAGAAGTATCCATGTTGATAATAAAGGATGCTCTGACATCGGATGTACAGGACCTTCGTGCATGCTATTTGCAGGTGACATTGTGTTGGTCAGTGAAGTGACAGCTGCGAGGTCTAAAGCAGACTTTAAAAATGACAACAAAGACTGGAGAATATTGGCTTGAAAATCAGCATCAACAAAACCGAATAGACGCTCCGTGATTTCGACAGTCCTTTCAGTCCTGAAATCATTTCGCTAAATTAAATAGCGATGCTAGTCTGTACTGTCTGTCTGTGTCTGTCAAGTACCTTGGCTCCTTAATACAAAGCGATGACGAAATAGACCGGACTGTACAGCATCGAATCAAAACACACAAAATCAGCAGTGGATGAAGTAGCGAAAGGTAATAGGAACAATATGTGATCCCAGGTTTCCTGTTGAGCTGAAAATACTTTATAAGACGATCATTAGACCTGTTGTACTCCATGGAGCTGAGTATTGTCGAACAAAGGCCGAATGAGAGACGCACAGAGTCTGCAAATGCAGGCGTATCTGAAGCTGAAATGCGAATGTTGCTATGGATGTATGGTGTCTGCGACTGATAAAGAGGAATTAATACATAAGAAGTAGCCCGAAAGTAGCGCCTGTAGATGCGCAAGTGAGGAGAATTGAATATCGTGGTATGGACATGTGATGCGAAGAAATGAGTAATAAGGAAGTTTTATGTAAGGAAGTTGGCGGACGCAAGAGTAGAGTACAACCAACGCAAAGATGGATGAACAGTGTGAAAGAGGCTATGTTCATAAAGAGAGTAAGCAGTGAAATGATGAATGATAGAGTAGAAGAGAAGAAAAAATACATTGCGCCGACCCCAAAAATATATTTGGGAAAAGGGTAAGTGTAACATGACAGGAAAATATATACTGGCTGTTCCAGTATCGTCGTAGGGTTCGGGTTTATGTAGCCGGTTTTACATATTTTTTAACTTTATAGCACATATTAATTATTTTTTTTGCTTTCTGCAAATAAACTTTAAGTTTTCACAAAATCACATTCCTGTCACAATTCTCCTCATACTTGTTTGTTCATGTAAAAATTATTCACATATGTACCTACATACTATGGTATATAGACTATATTACAAGACAACATGTTTATTTATTTCTATGAGATCTCATTTTATCAAAGCGGCTAATAAGACGTGTTTTTCTCTATCAGGTCAATGTTCGTCTCTCTCTAAATATTATTTAATTAAACTCGAAAATGAAGCCGAAACCGTCGACGCCATGCTGTCAAATTGCGTTGGATTAATTTCGATTCATTTTGTGTAGCTTCCACCTGTTCTAAATTTAATTATGTCGGAGTTTGCTTCATAAGTAGCTATCTCATTTCACATGATCCCGAGACTTGAAAGCGCTAATTAAATTCTTTATACAAGCCTACAAATAACGATGAATTTGTTCGTCTTCTCATATAATCGATTCAAAAGTAAAACGAAATCTTCGTAGCGTGTACATTAATGAAATATTTCTCTTGTAATTTCTTAAGCATTGAAATATGACAGTCACGAGTTTCGTTCATATAATTATCGAGTAGCTATATTTTGCTATTCCTGTCGTTTCCGCGTTTCTGAGGTAGTTACAACCTACGCACAAAGTATGATAGACAATGAATTATTATAAGTTTCCTTTAGTTTGGGTTCCTATCCTTGGGATCCAACCAACCAACCAACCAACTTTTATAATTAATAAGAAGACAAGATACCTATTCCTTAATTGTTACATGACGGTCCAGACTTCCCTGAAAGAAGCGTATTGCTAACATATTTATTTTAGATACTTAGTTAAAAGCACTAAATGTAGGAAATACTTTTCTAAAACTTAGTATTATTGGCAAAATATTCTCGTCTAGACAGCAAAAGTAAATGCCCACCTCAGTACCTCGGAGGTACCGTGCGGCCCCAAAATGAGAGCCGTTCAAATCTGCCAAAAAGAGGTACTTAAATGTTTGCTGCATCAAGACTAAGTCAGTGAATCAGATGGCATTCTAGCAGTGATTCTGAAGTGCTGCACAGCCGAGTTGTCTGGCAAGATCGTAAGATGCTCGAAGCTTGCCAACGTTCAACCTACCGCACCTACCACCTCCGTAATTTGTAAGATTATGGAGCATGTATTGAACAACCGTCTCCTGGCATACCTTGAAACCAACGAGCTCCTCAGTAACAGACAATATAGGTTTCGCTTGTCGGTTTTTTTATAGTAATCCCTTTGGTGAGTGTGCAAAAGCTGTCTTCGAATTAATTGAACCCTCACCATTAACATTTTCCTCTTCCGTCGGACTTTATTCGGACAGAGGTTCCATCCTTTTATTGTGAAAAAACCAAAAAGTCGAACTAATCGCTTCAATAGCTCCTTTTTGGTTCGAGTCACCAAAGTCTGGATTGAACTGCCTGCGTCTATTTTCAGACAATTCTAATTCTGGAATGTTCAAGAGTAGAGTGAATAGGATTTAGATAGGCGTGTACCATATCTTCGTCAAGACAAAGGCCTCTTTCATTACTCAATTAAAAAAATAATCCGAATGCCTATATTATGTACGAGTAATACGAGGCGTTCGTACAGAAGCCGTCGTTGTTATCATTTTTAAAGAATTTGAATGAAATTGAAGTTTTCGTATCATTTTGACTATTTAAGTGATAGCTGTCAGTAAAAAATAAAAAAAATGTGATTTGAAGGCCAACCGAACAAACCCAACCAGTCAGTACAACAAATAGTTTTCATCATTAATGCCTGAAAGTGTTTAACATAGAATGTGATAATAATAAAAGAAAAAGAAAGACATATGTGGGGTTTTTACATTTCCTATACTCTGATTTTTAGGTACATGTATGAAAGTTCTACTCATATGCGCGCACAAAACAAAATCCATGAACAATTTAATTAATTTTGATGTATAACTGCCACTTAAAAAATTTACTACAAGGTGTATTATGCAATTTGTCACACTTACTTTGAAGCATGGAATTGACATCAGATTCCATAAAATAGTAGCTGAGAAATATGTTTTTTTTTTCATTTGTTATGTTTCTACTTTCCCGGTTTGTTTCCTTCTAATACAATTAAATAATCCTTACATAAAATTGATTCAATAATCAGTAAAAAAAATAAAAATAACTCAGAAATCAACCGATAAAACTAATAACTTAAGTCCAATTGAAGCAGTAGTGAGAGGCGCTCAATTCATAATCTCATCTATCTAATCTTATGTAATAATGCCCCTTAATGCTAAGTACTTAATTCTAGAAAAGTATCTGTAAGTGCTTTTCTCTATGATGTAAGTGGAATCACAGAGAGGATTACTTTGTAATTATAATAAGAATTGAAAATATACCTAAAATAGATAAAATATATTTAATTATCATTCCATTTTATAAAGTTTAAAAGCTTCTAAATTGATCGATATGCAAAAAATTTGAGGAAAGTGATGAGTTTAGCTAAGATTGATATTAGTTCTATATAGATTGTAGTATTTTAAATTTATTTTTAACTCAAATGTAGTTTACTTTGTTACCCCCATAAAGCTCCTGTGATCTTTGTTACCAGCACAATACACAACACTACTGTTCTCTCCATTTAGGATGCTGAAATTTGCTGAAACATTAAACCTTATGTTCCCTATATTCTTCAGAAATAGTAACTAATACTTCAACTACTTATAAAATCGAAGTCTACAATCATTTCTTTCCATTTCCAATCCTTTACAAATCGTTTTTTAAAGCCACGTCTTTCTCTGCTTTAATTTGTATAGTTTATTTACTCGAAGTAAATTCGTACCTTGTATTTGTAATAACTAAATTCGCAGTGTTAAACTGCAAGCTTCATTGAAAAGCACTGACAAGTTCAATAATCAGTGTGTTGAAATCAGTTTGTCGCTTGTCTTGTATGCCAAAACGTTGACATAATTAAACGGCTTTATGTTTATGACACTTTCGTTAGTCAGACTATTAACATTGTATAATCAAAACCAATCAAAACCATTTAAAGATTACATTCTGATAGTGGGTGTTTTAGTTTTTTGCCCTTTTTATCCAAACCCATTGTCTTAGACATTTTCAGTAATTTCAGTAATCTTCAAAAGTATATTCAAGGGACCGTAGACATAAGTATTTGGTATTAATTTCAAATTGATGCATCCACGGCTTCCTGAGAAAAAGAGTCTTAACAGACACACAGACAGACGGACAACATAGTGATCCTATAAGGGTTCCTTTTTTCTTTTGAGGAACGAAACCCTAAAAAGGCGCTTTAATCTGTCTTAGACATTCTCAGTATTATCTTCAAAAATGTATGTGCTGTAAGATTAAAAGTGACATTAGGTACTGTTTTTGCAATTGTTTACAGGCATTGGTAACTGGTCTCATATTCAGGCAGATATAAGGTTTTGTGTATTATTACTTGGAAAAAAAGCGTCTTAGTCGTGTACGGTAACTTTGACAATCTCAAAAGTGTGTCTTAGGTAACTTTGTCAGTACGGCTCGTACTCAATTTTTTATATAGTTTACTATATTATGAAGTACCGCCATCACTGGTGACTAAAAGGAGATACCATAATTATTCATATAATAGTCGCTGGCTAATTAAGAAATAAAGAAAGAAACATTTATTTGCTCGAAATATAGTTACATGTTGTTTTTCAAAAGTTAGTGTCCTCAGCATATTTCGCCTTTACTAGGCATGCGAATATTTATGAAATACTTAACTAATAACATTTATTTACTGACTATTAAACGTCTTATTTATTATATCCAATTTCTTCTTATTAAATAAACAAAATTCAAATACTTACTTATCATCTATTTTTCCTACGTATTGTTCAAAAATCAATGAATGGTATAAAAACATTTCTCGACAGGCTATGAATACAAGCTTTGAACTGTGATAGCGGCAGATCTCATATCTTGTTAAGAATTTTATTCAGGCATACTCTTACCATAGTGTAAAAAAGTGTAGAATTATCACTACTACTTTACCTATCACTAAAATAACTATCTCAGGCTTTACCTATCACTAAAAGTAAGGCAAAAATCAGTTCGTATTTCGGCCTACAAATAAAAACGCCTTCCAGTAAAAATAGTAATTCATAACTCAGAAATATGCTGGAATATATCCTATTCGTGGTAGCAGAATAATATAGTCCCTACGTGACACGGTAGATGTCGCTAGCGTCACGCGTTGCCCCAATTTATGTAGATGACGTGCTTATATGAACTGCACACTTAGCGCGACTCGCAAATAAGGCACAGGCTAGTTTGTACAAAGAGCTTTTGTTATATAATTGAATAAAGTGCTAAATATTTTTATGTCTATCTGAATAGCTTTGCTTATTATAGAAATCGACTGTTAGATACATTGTCATGTCAGTAATTTAGAAGTTCTTTAAACAATACATATTAATCACAGAATATTATATCCGGACATTCGGAGTCCAGTTTATTAGAAAGTTCCCACGGAGTATGGTTTCCGCTTCTCTTTTGTACTTATTTTATTTTTGCAACAACTTGCCCGAATTATCGCGTTTTTATTTTCTTGGAATTCATGGTAAGGTGCAAGTGTATTTTGATCTTAGCATTTGTCTTTGTATCGCGCTATTGAATGAAAGAAGTCATGTACCACTTGTTATTGGAAGTTGTATAGGTTTCTTGGTCATATGAAATGGAAAATTATAATTTTCCTCATAAATGCTTAAAATCATCCGCGCAGAACACCCTACCAAAGTTCATCACAATCTGATCAATGGTTTCGGAACGCATAGAGGACTAACAAACAAACATTGATTTTTATTTAAATAGATCAGTGGTAAGCAAGCATACGGCCCGTCTTATAGTAAGCGGCTACCGTAGCCTATGGGTGCTTGCAATCCAAGGGATTCGCGTGCGCATTCCTGACTCTTTAAAAACATGTTTAATTTTGATGTCTTTATGAGTCTTTTCATGATTACTCAGTGTGATTTACGATTTTAGACAGTAAAAAGTTCAACATAAAAATTATAGCAAAATTTTGTGAAATAATGGCGGTACCCTAGTATGTATTATTAATTTTGGCATGAAATAACCGGAATAGCATGAATGCAACAGTAAACTGAAGAGTTAAGCAAAAGGTGATATCAGAGAACAACTTTAAGCTCGAAATTGATATTTGTTGGGCACAGTTCCAAACTGAAACGATTTTTCTTTCCAGTAAAACTAAATTAAATTTTGGCAACGTAGGTGATAAAGTTTAAAGCGATAAGGATAATATTTACACAGCTCGTCTTTTAGCATTCCCAGTGCAGTACGAAATAATATTTTATTACATCTTATCCCAGCAGTTTATAAGAATAACTTTACTTTAACTTCAACTTAACATCAGTGAACAAATAACCAAAAAATACAGTGAATTTTACTCTTTAGGCATTTTAAACGTACAATATTTTCTACTGTTAGCATCCTGTATTAGTCGAAAGTGAAGACTTTGTAATTTTATTGTAATATGTTAGCGTATTGTGAAAAACAGTGGATTTGATTAAAATACATAAAAACGAAAAGCTATGAAAAGCCTTTATGTAGAACGCCATAAATATAAAATTAATTTTTAAATATTTTAAATTTAATTCATTATACGCAATTTAAGCGGTATGCAATAATATAGGTAAAAAGAGGAGTTATGACCCTGCCTACACCAGCTAGAAAGGCTATGCATGTTTTTTATTTACCTAAATATAAAAAATTTAAAAATGAAAATTATTTTTATATGATAACTAAGTAATTTTTTTCATAATACTGACAGGCAGAATATTAAACTTCTGAAATAGTAATCCTATCAGCGCAAAAGACAAGAATTAACAAGTGTAGGGACACTTACCATATTTTTACCTCCTTTCTTCTTTAAATTATTTTTTACCTTATTATAGTGTATTAAATAATTCTCTTACATATTTTGATTCCTATTGTTTGCTGACCTAAGTAGTCATTATTTATTTTAACAATTGTGAAGTACATATACTACGTACGTAAAACGAGAAGAAATTTCAATTTTAAAAACTAACTTTTGTAAGAAATCTGACTGTGATTGTTATCTAATCGATCTGACTCAAATATTGGTACGAAAATAACATTTAACCGACCCGACCATGGACAAATGAACATCATTCATTTAACTGAGATTTGGAGAGATATTTTTTCGATGAGAGGTAAAATTCCAAGCCGTCATGACAGAATTCAAGCTCAGTCGCAGCCATTTGTAGAATGGGTCCACGTGAAATTATTTTATCGCAAAAGTTGATCGAAAGAAAAATTACGTCCTTTACCAATATAAAAACTATTTGTTAAGACTGATTCATATTTCTTGAGTTTTATTTTAGGAACAGTTGCTAAGTCGTTCCGATTTCTGTATTTGAAGCTATTTTCTGTACACTAATTCAAGAGTAGAACAAGTTTGTTCTAAAATTGGATATCCCGAGTCTATTTTGGAATCAACGCACTGAGTTGAAACAAATTTTACATAACAGACTGTCTGACTAATCGTGTATGTTATAGTCTCGTAATGTGCAGGATGTGAAAGCTTAATATTTGGGTCAGAGAGTTAAAAAAATATTCAAAATTCTACGACATTTTCCAAATGTACTATTTACTCAGATATTTGCTGAACAATCACACGCGTCATGCTGTCAATGTTTACACTCGGTGACTCTAAACAGTGACGGGACTCAGTTCAGACTGTAAAACATTAAATCCCATTGAAAATTCGGACGACGAACGAAATTGCGACCCAGTTGTCTGAATAATCCGTACATAAGCTAGATATCCTGTTATCCCGAAGCACGCGAGTGGCGGGACACATCGCTGGCTCGAGTCCAACCTGTCCGAAGCCCGCCTCATCTCGTTGCTACTCGACACAGTCCGTTGGGTCTAGTTGTATCCCGTCACATGGGAGAATGCCATGCCGTCTCGGTGTCAACTCGATATGACTCCAATTTGCTATAAAGTGGTGGCGCACCGCATTCGCTTCATTGCCGCCGACCGTTTTGCGGTATCGTTAAAATTTTATGTTATACAGCTTTGATAGCGAAATAAAGCTTACATTATAGCGGAAATTAAGATCTATTTTTTTTATTATAAATTGGTGCTCTAACATTTATAGCTCTCTAATTTAGTCCACGGTCATAAAGCATGCAGATGACGTTTCGTTGCATTTAAAATTTGCGTCATCGGAAACGTAAAAGTATCCGATGATCCGACGTTATAATTAATTTGCCCAAAAATCTCTGAAATAGATATTTTAATGATTCCGGAAAACAAATTTATGGAGACAAGAGTTAAGATAAAGCAATTAGAAAATGTTGTATTACTTTTGTATTCTATGTTTGGCTATTTACAGTTATTTTGGAATAGAATAATCTCAATTAAAGTTTGGCAAACAGATTTCTGGCATGTTTCCAAGGCGGTCGGATGGCCGGCGGCGGGAGGGTTCGAGTCAACTCAGCGATTGTGATCCACTCACTCGCTAAAAGGGTAGAAAGGACCCGTCGCCCACTCGGTGGGTTAGGGGCCCTTGAAATAGTTTTCATGTCTATTTTAGATTCGTATACATATTTTATAGTTTTCTTTATGTTTATATAAGCGTGTTGGCGGGGAAATATTTGGTTTGTACCAAACCTAGTCAGAATAATGTATTATTAATTTAGGACCTACTTAATATAATACTGATAATAATTAACTATGCATGACCTAATTTCCTAACCGTTTATCAGTAGGCACATAATTATAAATATGTGTTTTCTAATTTGATTGTATGTTTTAATGTTGTACGGAGATATTTATTTAATATTTATATTTGTAATTAAAATAAAGTATGATAGCGTACATATAAATCTGGATGCATAAAGTGGGCTTCAGTGCATCTTAATTACCTAGCTAGAATACAAAGTTGGAGGCACTCGATAGTACTTAAACCTCCGCCCTACAAAGCTAACCGCTGTTAAATAGGATAACTGGTAAGAGTCACTAGTACTCCTCAGATGGAGGAACAGGATTGTCAACGTGATAACTGTTAGTGTTGTTATCATTAACACCTATTGGAAAACCAATTGTCAAGCTATATGCTAAATACGGTTCTTACATGAACGATATACCCTAATATAAATTAACACACTGCGCCAAATTGTCGAGTGTCATACGAGCAAAGAGTGCCGCACTGTGTCGAGAGATATGTTCGGGAGGCGATGAATGCCGCTTGATACCTCAATTTTATACCCATGGGGGCAGTAGTGGGGCTCATTATCTGCAGTGTTTCGGCCGCCATCATGAGGATGCGATAAAAGCTCTACATTTTATCTTAAAAGTAAATGTTTTGGATGGAGGCGTGAGGGAATTTAAGAGTGTCGTAAGTCAAAGACCATAATTATTTTTGTAAAGTGAAACTAATAATGTGATGTAATTTAGTGCATATTTACTGCCCATGGAAGTAAAGGAAACATTACATGAATTAGTAGCATAATCACTAACAATTTTAGCAAAAAAAAATGATAGTGAAGGTATTTAAGTAAATAATACCCATATTCGCAAAATAAATGATTTGATTTGAGTAAATTTTCATGACTTTAATTATAGCGCTGTAAGATTGATGCTCAGACAAAAGGATCATCAGCCTCGGATCGTAGATCGTTTGGTAGTATTTAATACGAAATCTTTATTACTTTTAATCCTTATTATACAAAAGTGGGACTTTCCTAGCTGCAAATGCTACAGCTGAAAAAAAGCTATTTCAGTCATGCTGAAATTTACGTAGTATATCTTTAAAAGCACACACGATTCTATTCGAAGTTTATAGCTGCCAGCGAATTTTCTCCGATAGTAATAGAAATCCGTGGCCGGTTAAGTCGAAGTGCGGTTTTTTGAGTGGCGTAATTTATAGCTTGAATACTTTTTTAATTCAATGTATTCTATATAATTTAAGTTTAGTTCTACCCTAAATACACTCCAGGAACCAAGTTAGAGTTAAGTCAAGTTAAAGTTGGCAAAATGTAAGTGTGTAATACTCCTTTGGCTACCCTTAAGAGGATAAGGCATGAGTGTATGTATGTGTAGGTATATGTGTAGTAACGTGGGTCATACATTGGTAGTAATATAGTTAGCCACTGTGACTAAGGTTAATGCTTGTATTAGCAGTGGGTTCACGTTTGTAGTGTACTTACTGTGTAGGTGGGGTTCGAACCACAATCACTTAATCGCAAGTCGGAGTCCTTAGCCATTATACATAACATACCACCACTTTGGTTGTATTTAAATATGTATAGAATGAAACACATTAAGGCTGTAACGGAAAGTCCTTGGTAATTCGAAGGGTTAAGGTGCAAATCCAAGCTGTCGTCAGATGGGATGAAATTTAAGTTACATTAAATAAGGAGTAGCAACATGAAAGACTGTTACACCTTTTTGCAGTTAATAATTAGTGTTCAAAGCAGTCAAATGCTGGTACTGTTTAGTATCAGATTGTTATTTTATTATAAATTATGTGAAAATTACTAGAAAAAGCTAAAGGCGTCCGTGAATGGCTTTTCTAGGAAATGTTCATATTTGAGAGATTACCGTTGTTATTGGAAGGACAGAGTGAGAAGTACAAAATAGCTTTCTTGGAATTTCTGGTGGGTGTTCAGGGGTCACGACGAGTTTGTACAAACGTAGCGGAATGATTTTTATACTTACTTATCACGAAAACCAAGAGTTATTAGCGTTATTACTTGTAATTTAACCACCACCGGCCGACACTCACTCTTTTCGTAGGCGGAACATTGCTACTATTTACTTTTATCTAGTAGATTCACACAATTCGTTTTTTAAACTCACGGTACACCTGTTTACTGCAAAGATTTCAATTCCTTCATGTAGCTATAAACATTATACGTAAGTGAGACTGCGCACCTCTCGCAATTTTTCGAGTTTACTGCGAAAATGTAATATTCCCGTGATCTTGATAAACTTGCAAAGTAAGACATTATTTACATGCAAAAAATTCAAATACCCTACATAATTTTCTGCGTTAAATAATAATAATAATTTGACACATCTCACACACGGCCGTCTGATCCCAAACTAGGCAGAGCCTGTACTATGGTAACCAGACTGCTGATAAACATACTAATATGTATTTCTAAATACATACATGTTATAGATAAATTACACCCAGATACAGAACAAATGGTCATGCTCATCACACAATTATTTGTCCTGGGTGGGAATCAAACCCACGACCTCTGGCTCAGCAGTCAGGATCACTAACCACTAGACCAACAGGCCAGTCAATGAATGAATGAAAAAATTATGAATACCTACCATTTAATACATGTATAATTTTATAAATTTAGTTCAAAAAGTTGCCCATCGATGATTTATCAAAATGATTACTAAAACCGAAACAAATAGATTTGGATGTGTTATGAACTGAAATATATTCAATTGAAATTATTACATTATAAAATAATAGATGTAAAGAAAATATTTTACAATAAATGCACATGAATAAATCCAGTCATTACTCAAATCAAAACAAAACACTCAACGATCATTAAGATTTGATAAGATGGGCCTTTTAATGGGCAATCGGGAGGGAACAACATTTCTACCCGTATTTTTAATTAAATTGAAATATTCATTCATTCCTACTTACCGACATTTATCTAAGGACAAAATTCCTTGTAACAGAGGGTCCTCAGGGAGATTAAATTTCCGGCGGGTCCACTCGAGCCCTAGAATGCCCTTTATTACCCGTTACAAAAGGCTGTTAACACTAGAATATTTGAATCTCACTCATTCATTTCCTTGTCGATGTTATTGTATACTTATTTGGGGTACTAAACTAAATATATTTAAATCGCGTTTTTAAGCGGATTATCCCCTGTAATTTAAGTAAAATCGTTTTCTGAAAAAGACAGATTTAGAATTTTCCTATTCATACTTTTCTAAAACTTAAAGGTAAAAGAACAACTTGAAGTGCTGAAAATTAGCTGTATAGCATTAAGTACTGGCCTGTTGGCCTAGTGGTTAGTTGTCGTGGGTTCGATCCCATCCGAGTCTGCGTGTTCTTTGTGTCCGTACTTTGTATGTTTGTAAAGTCATCTGTAGGAGTCAGGAGTAATTCATAATGCGGGAGTTGTCTAAAAAAAACGAGAAAAAACGAGTACGAACTTGTAGAAACAGTGACAGAAAATGTATTTCCATGGTGTATACGCCAATTTAGTTTCTAATTGGAAATGTATAAAAGTTTTCGAAGTAAAATTCAATGACTTATCTTACTGCCAAGCACAAAATTTTTATTGTTTTAATAAGCCTTTATAGAATTTTGTAAGTGCACTTACAGAATTCTATAAAGGCGTCAGTCATTTTGCTGTCTACGAAGAGACGCGTCTATCTTTCACATTATTTTCCTGCGCGCGATATATTCTTCTTTGAATGGGGTTGTTACAGAGGACAACGTAATTTTGGGAAGCGGTAACGTCTTGCAAACGGCCACTAAACACTTTATTTTGTAACAATAACAACTGTGCTTAAAAAAGATAGTGCATAACAGAATCTTAAAGCTACCCAACTAGGGAATCTTTTTCTCAGAGAATATGGTAGCTAAAATAACGTTAGTATTTGTGTGGGTGTTTAATTATCATGTAATATTTAGATACCGTCTGCTGAGGGCTCAGGAAAGTAATTATGTCTTAGTCGATGTTAAGCATACTATAATATATACCATAAGTCAAAAAAAGCCTGCTGTAAGTTCAGTGTTTTTATTGATAAATGGAATAGACTCTTAGACCTCACCTGATAGAAAGTGACGATAAAGACGACGATGGTACACGCCTATCCAAGAAAAACCTCTAAACTTGAACGTTATTTTTTCTTCTCGTGTGTTCTTTTTGTTTTAAAAATAAACTGATGAAACTGACCGACTAAGATAACTTCCTGCCTCCAACCTAAATCTACTTTATATATTTAAAGATATACACAGATAAATATATTAGCGCCCATTTTGGAGATTGAAAAATGTTAAGAGGCCACAATAGGAAGTGTTTGGGTATTCTTTTGACGAGAGGGTCTAAAGGCCTTGTAGACGAAGGCCTAGGGCCAAGGCTTTCTCTAAAATATACGTGATGCTTTCTAGTCTAGTACCACGCCTATTATACCGAATAATAATATTAATATTTTACCTTATGAGCACTAGTTTACCGTACAATAAAATTATTAATTTCACTTTCAAAAGGTGGTCAGAAAGAAATAATTTATAATGACTCTCTTTTAAGAATGACTGGTGTGTAATCTGTTTCAGATTACTAAGGCCCTTTCAACCCCCGCCCCCGGGTATAAGATAGTAATAATGTCAAAGTGCTTCTAAAATAAGTTGTAAAAATATGATCACTAACTGGAGACGTACAGCACAAGCTCTGTTTGGTTGAATTTTCCACGGAAGAACGTGCTTTCTGTATCAAACGGGTCTGCGCATAAACCTAACGAGGTAACCGCAGTAGATAATGTCTGTATATTTTATGAGCAAGAAAGCCGATGCTCATTAGCCTAATCCGGTTCGATCGGTACAGGCTCTGAATGAGTAGGCAACTTGGCCCTCTCTCCTTTTTTATGTCCTTTAAATGGCAAAGCTTTGTGATTTCTCTTATAACTTGTAAAACATTTTACAGCACAAATGTTTTATGTTCCTCTTTGTCTCACGGAAAGATAAACAAAGTTCCTTGCTTTAAGATTCAGTCAAAGTAATATTTTTTCCTTTTGTCCATTTTATTCGTTTTACGTTTTTTTTGCAGAATCATGGTGTGCTTTCTTGTAAATTGTATTGAGTGTAAACTAACTTCGTAAGGCACTTAACTTTTTCCTTCAAATACTGATTTGATTTGTATTTGGCTTATATAATGTTACTATTTTCACAGAACTCAGCAAAAATGTACAATATTTTCTGATCAATTAGAGCGTGAACGTGAACGTGAACTGATCAAATCCCCAAGGTCTCCGACATAGATATAGATAGATTACTAGATAGATATAAACAGAGACCTACTTGAGTGCAAAATAAATATGTTTCTTTCTTTCTTTCTTTACTTCGGTTCTTGAATACATCTAGAAATAGTCGGTGATGGAACCCTCAGTCCCACTCCATGCCTGAATGATAACGTAGTCGTATGTCAGTAAAAAAATCAAACATTCGAAAATTATTAGCAGACCAGCAAAGTTGCCTTTCACGGGTTATTATTAATTAATTGATTATAATTGATAATCTAGTGCTAAAATTGAGATACTATTTTTGGTATAGCTACTATAAATGTTCGTATTATATTACGGGTTTATAAATATTACATAATATACTGGATCTAATCGATCGATCGCGATATCGATGTGACTGAAATTGTACAAGTTTGCGAGCCTGTGAAAAGACTTCACATTGTACCCGTACCACTTATTCCTCGATTGTTACATTGTACCCTATTGAACAACAATTAGCAATTTCAGATTTTCTTGACTGCTTAACAACCGAAATCACTACATATTATAAAATAAAGTCCCCCGCTGCGTCTGTCTGTTCGCAATAAACTGAAAAACTACTGAACGGATTTTCATGCTTTTTTCACTAACAGACAGTGATTCATGATGAAGGTTTATATAGGTATATAATTTGTACCCGTGCGAAGCCGGGGCGGGTTGCTAGTAAAAAATAAAACTGTAATATTGTATTAGTGTTTGCTGTGAAAACTCTGGACGCCTTATGGAATACTTTGCATGGTGAATAATAAGTTGTAAACCTTGAAACCCCAAAATATCTAAGTACAGGGCAAAATTACACCTACTAAGCAAGGTAAGGTATACCTATTAGGCAAGTAAGGTTACACTTAGTAAGCATACTTTCTTTGAAAGCACGTTCAGACAGTAAACTCGTTGAAGGCGCTAACACATTAAGTACTACTTATTTAGATTAGTCTAAAGAAACTTAGGTACCTACATTACTCTTGACCTTGTCTTGAAGTTAATGACGAAAGGAGGGTTTATACGAATGCGGTAATCCAACGCTCAAACCTTAGAAACGGTTAGAACTTAAGTCTCTCGCGCGGCAAATTGTTTTATTGTTTCTCTTAGATTGACAATTGAATCCAAGAGATCTATAAGAGAAAGACGTCTGTAATCTGTAACGTCTGATTAATTGAGATTGCAAAGGTATGCCAGAATAAGATATTTACATAATGTATCTAAAAATTTGATCGTAATCTAGAAAGGTCTGTCAAATGTTTGATGATGTCATAATTTAGGCAGGTGTTTAGATATTTGTATTGTTTATTGTATTCAAAACCAAATAAGATACAATCTTTTTTCTTCTATTCAATTTTAGCTTATTTAATGTTTCTTTGTAGTAGTTTAGTGTAAATACAAGCAAACTAAAATAATTATCAGTTGTTTGTATTGTGAAATAAAGTGAGTTTCGGTAGTTATATTCTCAGTTTTGGTTCGATATTCAGCAGATCTTACTCTAAGAATTTAGGAATGAAATTAACCTGGATCAGAATTCAAAGTGAATGTACCATACCACTTAAGAAAACCGACAAGAATAGTACTTAATATCTTATTTCGAACAGTTTATTGCAAGCACAAGATGTATCAAATAACGTAAAATCTCCTTATCAAGTTAAAATTCATATTTTGGTTTTTATACAAAACTAGCAACCCGCCCCGGCTTCGCACGGGTAGCAGAGAAATCTTCATCATCATATTTCGACCAATTTACACAAAACCTTAACAAGTTATATACCTAAACCTTCCTCATAAATTGCTCTATCTATTGATGAAAACCGCATGAAAATCCGTTAGTAGTATTTGAGTTTATGGCAAACAGACAGACAGACGATGAGATGCGGTGGGGGACTTCGTTTTATAATATGTAGTGAAGAAATGTATGTGTTCCGCTATTATTCACTAAAAATTAAAAAAACAATTAATATATTTTTAAGTGTATATACTCATTAATCTAAAAAACAAATGAATAATACGATGAACTGGTTGTGACTCAAAATAATGTACTTCGAATATTTGTCAAATCGAAGAATGTAAACGCTGCCAATACACTAAAAATATTCAGATTATATGCCAATAAAGTCATTAAACGACTATCGCTAAACTGCAGTAGCTATTCAAATGCGATGTCATTTGGAAGGCGTCCATGGCGAAGCAGCCGACGCCAGCACCATTACAAGGCATCCAGTATAAATTGAACTATACCAGCCGTACAAAAAAAGTGCTTGAAGTTGAAAACTGTGGAGATCTAGTTCATCTGGGCACGTTATACCTGAGAGAGAGCAGTGATGAGCCGACTCGCAGTTACGTACTTCAATCGCCGGCTGTTAGGTCTAAACGAGGCCTTATGGTCGAGGAAAAAATATGGCAGATAAAACAGTAAGCAGTCTTTTGGAGCGTTTCTGTTTAGCTGAGTCGATAAGGGCGGGTGCGATATCTTGTGAAAGCTTTATTTGTTTTGAATTCTGTTGTAAGGATTGTAAGGGCGACTTTGTGTGAAAACCTTTTTATCGATTGGTTTGACGTAAGTGGAGCGGTTGTTTTTGCGATTTAGGCTTAGAAGTGTTGTATTTCTTGAAGAAAATGCACTGTTTTCTTAAATACTATGCTTACGACACCTTACAAATATCAAGTCTTCTTTCTTTGCGTGCATTAACAAATGTTATTTAATCAATGACAAAATACAATCGATTGAAGAAAAAATTTGACAAGCATCAAATAAATCATCTAAATAAATCAGCAATTATATAGCCTACTATGCACTCCTATATACTGTTGGTTACCAATTGTTCAGACTAGGATTTTTTAACGCTTGGACGACATTGGCGGGGACGCAAATGTCTGTACTTTACATTTACCAGTTAGTAAAATTTCTTAGCTTTGATTTGTATTACACGTTAATTCAAATACTTTTAACTTGATTTTTGTACAGTGCAACTATTACTTTTTTTTAAATAATACACTTTTATTAGTTTCACTTGTAACAAACTAAGTAATAATAGTAATACATTATTTTAGACACAGGTTTTTTTACAAAGTGGTATAAAAGTACAACTTTCCAATATATACTCTTCAGACAAAGATTTCATTCTAATGTTCCGCTGATAATTTAAATAGGATAACCTGTGCAATAATTATATTACAGTCAGTATCAGATTGATATAAGTATGTAAAGTAATCAGAGTTATCTGATGGACAAAAATTCAATTATATGTTTACTATCATAATATGCAAATTGTTATAAGCATTCAGAGTAATCAATATTATGTTATCTTTCAGGATATTAATTTTTAGGGTTCCGTACCTCGAAAGGAAAAAACGGAACCCTTATAGGATCACTTTGTTGTGAGTCCGTCCGTCCGAAGGTCTGTCTGTCTGTCAAGACCCTTTTTCCCAGGAACGCGTGGAGTTATCAAGCTGGAATTTATATCAAATACTCAGGTCTACTGTCCCTTAGAGCTGTAAAAAAATCAAACTTCTAAGCCAACGCAATCAAAAGAGATAGCCGTTTATGCCGCAACTTTGTGCAAATTTTCGACACTCGCAAGGGAATCAAAACCTACAGGGTACTTTCCGTGAACTCAGAATCTTGAGATTTGGTACGAAGCAACGTCTTATAGCACAGATAAACGAAAAATTGCGAAAACAGTAAATTTTTGTAACATCATATAATAAAAATATTTTAAGGAACCCTCGCACTCGCACTTGGCCGGTTTTTTATACTTCAAATAGATTATTAAATTGTGTGAGAAGAAGAAAAAGATGTATGATTGGAATTTAACGAATTTTTTTGTATAATTTGCAGAATGAAAAATTAACGCACTGTTGTACTTCACAATACTCATATAGTTCGTTTGTAGGATGACGTGTCGTGAACTCTAGGATCGTGAATCGTAGATTTCCACGACACGACATCGCAACGTTTCACGAGCCACGGCACGACGTCTTTTTTTGTATTTTAGATCTTAGTCTTTCAATCAATCTCAATAATGTCAATAACTACATCCAGATATTTGATAGTGTGGTGAGGGCAATTACAGGTCAGATTATTGCCTGTTGTGTGATTATGAGCGGTAATAGAATATCTAATAATTTCAGAATATTTATCTATTTAATATGAAAACTAAGAAATGTAGTTTTGTTAACATTAAGTGATAATGTGTCTGGTAATCACTTTGTTATATTATTAAAACCGGAATGTGCAGCATCATAGACTTGTTCTTACGTTAGGTATGAAAAAATAAGTAATAAGTAAAGAAAAAAAAGTTATTTCTAATTTGCAGCTTCTCATTAATGTAGTCTAGGAAGAGTGTGGGACCTAGAATACTTCCTTATGGTACACCATATTTTATAGGATATTCTCTACTAATGTACTCATCAACTTTTACACATTATGTTTTGTTTAAGAGATGCTTATAAGAAGTATCACCTGTTGGTCTTTAACGTCGATATGCTTTAATTTGAGAATTAATTTTGGGATGGAAACCGTTTCAAAAGCCTTAGCGAGATACAACAAGATTGCAAGACTTTTCTTACCTATATCCAATTCTTGGACAATATAGTCATAAAGTTCGGCCACTGTATCAATTGTGGATCTATTATTTCTAAAATCATATTGATTGCTTGAGATAATATTATTTTCCCAACTAACAATGTAAATAATTTCGGAAGGAAATTCTTCCTACCTACTAGAATAAAAACTTTCGTGAGTGGTATACATGTTTATTCAGGAAGGCAGTGTGGTGCCTGACATCGTCGCAGTAGGACGCTTCACCCCTTGATAATGGGCCCCCGTCGGGCCCGAAACTATTCAGGTGTCCCTGAAATACACACGTGAAACTTTTGTAAAAAAATTCCAAAGTAAAAAATCACATATTTCTTTGCAAATACAAAGTTACGTTTGCAGTTTAAACTTGACCATAATATATAAATAACCATGAATCGGAAAGTAGTTTTCTCCTTCATAGTTAAGTTTGTTTAAAGCTAACCCTTCGCGTAATTTAGAGTCATGGTAAGTTCGTTAGACTCACGACACCGGGGAGTTGTCTGAACTATCAAATAATTAAGTTTGTACAAAACTTGTCCAGTTTCCAGCCTAGATCTGCTAATGTAAGTTAACTAAGTAATATCTGGTTTCTCCGAAACACATACATAAATATAATAATACTTCTGATTGTCGAATCTAAATGAAACTTTTTATAAATATTCATGAAGTTCAGAATGACAATACTATAATTTGTTGTCTTGGAGCTGATTTGATGATGGAGCCAGGAAGTACAATAGTAAAATCCTCGACTTTAGGTTAATATGATTCGTTTTGCTAAGTTTAATACATTGCATTTAGTGTGTAGTGCTTATTGACCCTCAGACCTTCTCTGAGGGTCAATACGAAACGATAGTGGAACTCCTTATTTTTTAATTCGGTCAGCTGTTAGGGGCGTCTTTTTTTTTTTTTTAAAGACATCACCCGCATTAGGAATTACTCCTGTGTCGCGGGGGACTTTACAAACATACAAACAACGGACACAAAGAACACCCAGACTTGGGTGGGAATCGAACGACCTATGGCATAGCAGTCAGGGTCACTAACCACTAGACCAACAGGTCAGTTTTTTTCTTAGTTTTTTTTAGACTATAACTTAAAATAAAGAAAAGTCATCTTTATTATTGTATTCCAAATATTTGGTGTAAGAGGAGTATATTGCTTTTAGTTATGAAAGTGGGGCAGGTAAAATAAGTACGCTTCCGGCAACGCTGAACCGACATTTCTAAAGTGACGTTCACAATATGGCACCCGTAGTTCTGATTTTAACAACGCGCCAAAAGATCCTAGTTGCACTCTAACATTTATTTAAATTATATTTTCTAAAAGTTTACAAGTCCGTAGTCATCTTCCTATTCTTTCTCGAACAATACGAGTCGTAGTGTTCGTAGAACAAACGTAGTTCTTCGAATGCGCAACTTTTAGCTTTTCTTTCCTCGTTTGATTCGAAATGTTTTGTATAACAAATTGTAAATGCGTATAAGGTAATAATGTAGTGAACTTAGTGAGAATGTCTTCGAAACTTAGTATACTAAGTTTATGCATAGGAGAATAGTACATACATATTACGCTTACAGGTTAGTGTAAATAAAAGGAACATCTTAGCATTCCTCCCTTTACAAAACTTATTAATACACTGAAGAATCACAATTGACGACAAAGCAACGAAAATGCGTCATTTTCAAAACTAACAGATTTTTCTTTCAAACTACTGATCTTATTTGGTCGTATCTCATTGTATACATAAATAAACTAGTTAAGAAGTGTTATATCTATGTGTAGATTTAAAAAAAATAGATACAAGACTGTAGTGTATCACTATAGCACGCGGTTACATGAACACATCACTGGCTCGATAACTCACTATAGGTCGGCAGGCTGCACGTCAGTGCGTGCGACGTGCCCTCGGTAAGTTCGAGATGGTGGACATAACTATTATTTGGTTCTACCCTACATACACTACAAAGACAAATAACGGTTGTTTTTTTTTTTTACGAGCAGACGGGTCATCTGATGGTAAATGACTACCGCCGCCCATGGGCACCTGCAATTCGAGAGTCACAAGTGCGTTGCCGCCCTTTAAGGTGGGAGTAGAAGAAGAGGGGGAGGGGGGAAGAGTGGGAATAGGGGGAGGTGGGGGAGGAGTGTGAAGAGGGGGAGGGGGAAGAGTGGGAAGAGGGGGAGGGGGGGAAGAGTGGGAAGAGGGGGAGGGGGGATAGACGGGAATATGGGAGAGGGAAGGGTTAGGGCCTTCGGTAACCTCACTCACTCGGCGAAATACAATGCAAGCATTGCTTCACGGCCGGTTTTCTGTGAGGCCGTGGTAACGAGCGAAATCGAGCCGGCACATACGTGCCGAAGCATGGCTCTCCTAACTACTACTAACGTAATTTGAATTTTTTTTACATATTAGATGAGTAAACCGGGATTTAATTGAGGTAATATGTTTAAGGTATCATATCTTTTTGGTTATCTGATGTTACGACAGAATTGCACCGATATTCCTCCACTGTTCACCCGTAAACACGATCGGTGTAATGCGGTCGAAACTATACGTACCGTATACGTATCGCAACTTATAACTAAATCCCGTTTACACATCTAATTAATTACTTAGACATTGATTATGAAATAAGTCACTTCTATTATTTACTACTAATATATGAAAAAGATATTTCTTGGTTTGTATTAATCTAAGTGCGTCCTCAACAGAATCAATTTTAAATCTATTTTAATCATTTGAAACTACTGAAGGTGCATCATTAAAATTTTATAAAATTGTATAAAAGACGAATGTATCTTCCACATCTGTTTAAATGCCAGGTTATGAGATGAAAGTGAGAGAATTTTAAATTTATAAATACGGTAATTTATACTTTTCGTTCTTCTTCTATTATTACTTATGTGCTAAGCTGAGCTAAGCGCCTAAGCTCCTAGCTCTTACCGTTCTAAGCTCTCGAAAAATCGGTAATAATTTTGATATTACGGAAACATCACTACATATTATAAAACAAAGTTCCCCACCGCGTCTGTCTGTCTGTCTGTTCACGATAAACTGAAAAACTACTGCACGGATTATCATGCGGTTTTCACCAATAGACAGAGTGATTCATGAGGAAGGTTTAGGTGTATAATTTGTACCCGTGCGAAGCCGGGGCGGGTTGCTAGTACAATATATTTGTTAGAATTACGTTTTAACTTTTACTTCCTATATACCTATAAATTGATTACATTACAGTACCGATGTCCTTGAGTAAATCTATTTACCTAATCGCAAAGAGGCGACAAAGTTTAAAACATGTTTAAGATTTCAAAAGATTATTATTTTAAATGAGAAATGCCAATGCTATAAATGCTTGAAGCGAATTACTGCTTAAAACTGGACTGCGATGATTTTCAAAGAAAGAATGAAAATAAAACAACTAAACGATACACAATCCCAAGATGTAATTAATATGTTAAATATGTCACCATTTTGACGAGTGTATTTCCCGTAATAAAGTTGTCGTCGCTGTTACATTTATAACATCGCGAAAGAAGAGTCCTGAAGCAGAAACAACGCCAATTAACGAAGTGTATAATGGACCAGATTTTCACGACGGATTGAACCTTGTTAATGAGATGACTACGTTCATGTAATAACTGTACTACGATATTAATTTTAAGCTGGGTCCCTGACTGTAATACGAAAATTATTTTGAATTGTAAATTTCTATGGTATTTATTGAAGAGGTATGTGTATATCCCAATCTACAGATAGATGAAATGCTGTGTTCAAATGAACTGTGAGTATTGTAGCTATGTTGATTAAAGGATTCGGCTTTGTGTGAAACAACTGAGCTCGCTGATAATATGATAGGGTTCATGTAAGAACACGATGAAGCAATTCATTCGTACAACTTAACACCTAAGCCAAAATTCATTACCATATTGAAGGCAGTCTTTAACTTTGTAAAATGTAGAATTCATTAAAGTTTATGTATTTGGTAAAGCTGCATTAAATTCAAATTCATATCTTTATTTCAGTTATATGAAATCGTGAATTAAAAATAAAATGTTCCAATAAAAAAACAGATCAACACATACAGAGTCACCGCAACATTAGATTGCTTTGTCAAATGTAAACAGAGGATTATAGATAATACCATATCTACCTGTGTCAATCTATAACCACCCGTTTCCAAATGGATGAGCCTTGTGAGAAGAAATCGGATAAATAAACTCACGGCCACTCTTTTAAACCACCCGATAGGTATTACATCACTTTTTTTGTTGTGCACTATTATGTTATTAAAATGGGGAAACTGAAAATGAATGTAAAAATATTTAGATAAAGAAAAAAAAGGATTAACGATGTAAATCTTATTTTTTTTTTTTTTTCTTCTTTCACGTTTTTTCAATCTTACACGTATATGAAATAGCCTGTTAATCCAAAACAATTTAATCTTGTATGTAATCCACTACATACTGAGTTATAGCCCTTAAGGTACAGTTGCTGTTTTACTGTGGACTTAAACTTGTTTAGACTTAACATTTGGAAACTATCTGGGAATCTATTATAAAATCGCACACAATGACCTCGAAACGACTTGTTAACTTTTATAAGCCTAGAGGCAGTTACAAGTGTTACAACTAGTTAATATTTATTACGTGTGTGAAAATAATGTACATAATTTTTTTTACAAAACTAATCTTTAATTTTTTTAAGGTTAATCAGGTTTTCATAAATATAGTCATTATGTTTATTTCCTTAAATTTGTACCTCATTGAATCACGATTACCCGAGTTCTCGGATAGCCCTCTTCTGGAGCACGAAGATAGATTGAATATCGGCGAAATTCCCCCACAGTAAAATACGATTGCATTACTTAAAATTATATATTGATTACATACTACGTCACAGTTCTGCAAAATGTGTACCAGTCACTTGTCCATATTTGTTAGATTTTAGATAAAATAAATTTTTGGCGAAATGTCAAGGGATTCTTGAAAAAAGTGTTACAGGTAAGACAATTGAGTTAAAAATCTTTTATCTGATAAATATTTTTTGTAAGAACCTTACCGAGTTTACGGCCGCCATCACCACATTGGGTCCCCGTTATTTTGTTACCAGCTCATTCTGAAACAAATACTTTTTTGTTAATTAATCCGAAAAAAAAATACGACTGTTTTTAAATGTTGTTATGAATTTACCATAGGAATATAAGAAGGAGGGTAAATTACTGAAAAATTAAGCATGTCTTAAAATACAGTAAAAAATCAATGACTTTCAAAGTGTTGGTAATAGAAATAAAGACTAATCAAAAAAGAAAAAGGAAATTCATAAATTCCACTAATAGCGGTATAGTCTCTACACTCACGTATACTCTTTTCATAAAGAACTAAAACTACATAAATTATATATATACATATATAAAACTAATTAAACTAAACGCAATTTCGTATGTATATGCTGGCCTTGTGGCAGCTCGTATGACTCAAAGTTGTCTCGAGATGTCTCGGTCAATAGGACTGATAATATTTCTGAATTAACTCCAAGGTGTTTCTTAGTACTGTAAAATAAACAGATTCTACCATAGAATAATGAAAAGAAGAGATATAATATATCTAATTGTTAGCCCATTATTATGATAATTATATCACTTGAGTGATTGTAAATTTTTAGTTGGCATGACAAGAGCAATACAAATTTTGGAAGTTAAAATAATTACATTTCTAAAGTTTTCTAGATAATACGAAGTAGAATCAGTAACAGTTACTGTAGAAATCAGTGACTCAACATTTGATGGGTACTGTAAAAAATGGCAAATTTCACGGATCTCACCGATCACCTAGATCGGTTCTATGGTTTTAGTGTGTATTATTAATGTTGTCTAGTGATTTTAGCCCCAAGTTTTCCAGTGAATATAAGAGTAGATATAATAGCTAATCAATATTCCCCAGAACACGAAAATCATATATTCTTATTTGATGATATTTTCTTAAAACGGAGCGTATTAAAACAAACAAAGATTGTTAGAATAAACCTGATAATAAACTATGTTCTGGGCTGTTTAAAATATAATATTTTATTTTTTCAGACATATTTGATACTAATTCGACTACTGTTATTATAGTGGTCGAATTTCAATCTCTGGGTTGAAATTCAACTAATATAATTCGACCTCACACTTTGACCTTAATTTACACGCTTATTGATAAAGATAAAACTTCATCGAAGGAAGGAAAAAAAATGGTCTAAAAAATCAATCGAATCGAGAATAGCTACTAAAGAGATAATCAATTTTCAAACCGAGAAAAAAAAGGTGCTAAACTATTTTGTTTCTATCTATTTAGACAAAGAAAAACAATCAATACTGAATATTAAATAAACACAAGTGTTTTCATTTAATCTAATCTCGACACGTGTCTTCTCGTTAGAAATAGTTTTGTTAACCAATAAATTACATTCCAAATCGTATTTTTTTGGACTCGTTCTAAGTGATTTCACTTTTATGATCGTCATATATGATGTGCTTATGTGTGGGCGCTTCTGGATATGTTTCTTAATCTCCGGTCTATCGTAGCCCTATGACAAACATTTTATGTGGTACAACGCAAAATCCACCTAAATACGGGGGGTTACGTTATGGAATGATGTATCCATTGTTAAAGATGTACGTCTTGCGACAAATAGAATAGTCGCGTTCACAGTCAGTAGGGCAAGCTTCCAAGTCCATTAATAAAATTGAATCAGACGGACATTCCGAAGCACAATGTGCACGTGCGGGATAAATAAAACTCGATGATATTAGTTTAGATGCAAACGTTTAGAAGACGATAGATGTATCTGGTCAATATTATTCGGAAAACTTTTTTATTTTTATATATTATTATGTCTCTTTATTGTACACCATTTCATAGACATGTATGCTTATATAGGAATGACAATTGGCGGTCTTATCACTCACGGTGATATCTTCCAGATAACCTTTATACAAGGTGTATTTGAAAAAGGAAAACTTACTTGAATTACTGAAAGGGCATGACTCTACATATAACTTACACACACATACAAACACACACACATACACATGCACGCACACACACGCACACACACACACACACACGCCCATCTGTACATATTCTGTATCTGAGCGTGATGGTCACGCGAGTTCAGTGCTTTTTTTCCCATACCAAAAGTGCCTAACTTGCCTAAAGAAGTTTTTCAGTTCAAAACTACTTCAGATTCGGATGTATGTCATAGGATTATTTTTAATACAGGGCTTATGTTTAAGAAAATTTATTTGCAACTTTAAATTATATATATTGTAAACATCCTAATATATATTTTTGTTTTTGTAAAACTAATTCAGTATAATTTAGCATTCAGCGAGGCAACGCTGCCAGCATCATGGGCACTTTTGCGCCGGGAGTGATGCGGGACGGGTTACTTTAACTATTTTAATTTAATTTAAATGTATATATTGAATTAATTGTAGCAAATGAAATAAAATTAAATACATTTATACTGTAAAAGATTAATAAAGAATAAAAATAAGAATATAAATTAAAAGTAAAAAAATTCAATATAAAATTCATATAATAATGTTAATTAGTCAAGCTCAATAATTAACAACAGGCAGAAACAAATTTTGTGTTGAAATTATTTGCTACTAAACAACCAAATAATTTCAACACAAAATTAGTTCATATTAATAAATGATGTAATAACATCAGTTTCCATCAACGCAACCTATATGTTTATCTGGTTGTCAACAAAATAATGATAACTGAGATTGACATTAGTTTAATTATAGGTGATATCTGAATTTCCATGTTTGATTAACTTTACGATGATAATTTACAAAAAGTAAATTTATATCCCATCAAAAACATAATATGTATGTATAAATGCAAGTCTCGCAATGATGACCCGTGGGGGTTCCCACACATTAAAAAAAAAAAAAATGCTGTTTTTCTACCGCAAAAAGTGTTAAGACCTAATTGTTACCTAATAAGTTAACTAACATCATTTTATAGTTTTAATATAAGAATACATCTTTATTTCTTAAATAAATAGAATAACATAGACTTTACCTTTTGATTTTTTTTTATTAACAGTCGTGCTCTTTAAGGCTACTGTCTTATAAAGTGTAGTGAACGTTTAAAAGTAAAACCACTGACGGAGAAAAACATGGCTACTTCGCCACCAATCCTCACAAGTCTTAACTATCCAACGATCCAGTTAGTTGCAATACAACAAACCTACCTATGACACATTCACATAAATATTGTAGTAATCTATGACACTTGTTTTCTTCCTCAGAGCCCCAGAGAATCAACAAACAGGTCATTACAAAAAATCAAGAGACTGAATCGTTGTCAATATCCTAACTTTCCTCTGTGACTTGACATACTGAAAAAAAGTAAACTTTCTTAGCTTCGCCAGAATATTAACCAGAAGCAGCGTCATCCTCCTAAAGTAAATGTATTTTTCCTACATAAACTAAAATAATATTTTAAACCTACTTTAACAAAAAAAGGGTTATGAAAAGATTGTTTGCACATATGACTTCAAAACTGCACTTGTCTCAATTTTTTTACACTGATTCTGAAAATTACTATTTATACAGGATGTGACAGAAAGGTGTGATCAAATTTTAGGGTCCCGACCGTATAGCAGACCCCGTGAACAAGTTACAGAGCTAACAGTTTTAGGAAAATTTTAGATTTTTATATATCTAAACAGGTCAGGCTGTTATCGGTAAAAAAGCCGTACCTGTACCGTACGTACCTTTGGATAAACATAAATAAATGTACGACGAAATAAACATCTTACAGCCAATTTTCACCAAGAATAACGCGTGACACTATTAACAGCAAAACTGTTCAGAAAGCTGTCTCTGTTAATGACAGCTTCGAGTATTTTCACACCCGTCCGCTTGTTGCGCTTTTACGCTACTTGCATTACACGTTTCGTTTAGTGTGTCAATATTATTGGCAGTTAGGTGTTTGTAGTTTCTCAGTTTAAATGGACTGTAACCGTTAAATATGTACCGCGAAAATAACATCGTGGATCGAATGTGTTGGACAGTGATGCATTTAAACTACACTAAGTTTAGGCATGACATTTAGTGTCATGCGTAACTAGGTTTATTTTTTATGTATTGGCGTTCTTTTAAAATACATATATGCAGTTTCTGGAATTAATAGTCCCAGTCCACTTATGCAAATATTAATAATAATTGTCAGAAAGTGCTGCTGCTCTCGCAGTGGGTGATTTACTTGGTTGCTATTGCTGCCAGGACGGAATCTATTTCGTTGCTTGTGCTGCAGGTCCAGTTACTATTTCGATACATTTGAGGTTACTTAAATTCAACAACGGAATTTCAAATATGTACTTAAAATTGCAAGCCATTAGGTTAAAATCAAGCTACATAATTTTTTTTATGAAATACAAACAAAACATTTGTACTTAATTCTGGAGTTTGTTTCTCTGTGCCACTGTAGCCATTATCCAGAATGCTTAAAAGTCCTTATCGTAACTACTCCGGTAGGTAAGCATAAGTTCATTTGTGTTCTTAGTAAAATAAAGATTACGTTAACTTCTACAGTACATTAGTACTATAGTAATAATTATTAGGTCAATGTTAACAGAACACTGATTTCCTCATTCAAAAAGAGAGGTTCGAAGTTTTTATTTTTTGTCTATTTTTGCTCTATAGCACATTTATTTTCGTATCTTACCGGACCCGTGAACGTTTTTCATCGTATACGTTAGACCCATACAACATTATTTTAAAGGGTATTCGATTAAAAAGTTTACTAAACTGTACATACTGCGATTTACTACACAGGTAGATTACATTCCTAACGTACGTACGTATTTCAAGTGATTCAAAACACATAATTCTTCCTTATAGCAATTAGGTACATAAAATAAAAACTTTAGTTACGTTTAGTACGCGAAGTCAAACAATAAAATTCCTGTTTTATACTTAAACTTGTCCTATCTTCATACAAACTTGTTTTACGTATGCACGTAACAAGTAAAACTCGTGAATTTCTCCGCTTTTATGTCTAATACAAATGTTTTGTGACACATTCGGCGCACGAATGCTAAACTAAGCTAAAATAAACTTTATTTATCATGGTCGTGATGAAAATAATTATAATATTCAAGCTACAGAAGTCATTATTTACCACTTACGTGGTTTGTTGTATTGTTTCACTTGTTTTTTCCATTTATTTTAAATTGTTTAACGTCCTATATTATTGTTAAACTCTACTTCTGTACAGAGAAGTGGAGCTAACGACTTGACCAGTTTATATCGGTTGACCATAACATAATACAGAAATTATGTAAATCGATAAAGAAAAGTGTACGAAGGAAGAAAATGATTCTGGCACTAGATTATTGTACAATCAATGTCACGGATTTCTGGTCTGGAGTATATAACAAAGCAATCTAAAGGGAATACAAAAGATTTTTTATGGTATAGGGAGCAAAGAAGCAGACGGGTCATTAATGAACTAATCGTACGCTCTGAGAAGGACGGTAAATGAGAGGGTTGTTCGAGTAAGTGATTTCAAAGTTGATGGGTGTAGTGCACACAAACATTTTGTAAATGTTACTGCAACCATCGGTATGTCGTATTTACCTATACATACTAGTACATAATTATATATATTATGCACAAAACTGGCAATTACAAACAATTTTACGTTACAAGACATTACTCTTGTACAAACTTATTTTGTACAAAGCGGGACAATAGAAAACAATTCAAGTGTCGTACTACTTTGACAATATACTCTCGAAGTTCTTACGCTATTGTGGGTAAAAGACACAAACGTATGAGTGTGGACACACTAAATACTTGAAATGCTATTTGTTCAGTTTAAAGTCGTTCCACTGTTTAATGCCTTTACTTTATAATTTCTTAGTGAGACATTTGAGTGGAAGCAAATTCTGATATAGAGACGGGCTTCAGTTCATTCAGTGTTTATCCTATTGATATTTTAGGTAGTATTATTGTTACCTTGATCATTTATTTTCTGATCTTTTGTAGCGCTGTTGTGATGATCTTGTTGCATGTTGAAATGCTTTTTAATATCGAGAATTTTTACATTGCGGACTCATCGCCAGTCTTATGTACAAACTTATGAAATACTTTTAGTAATTGTAATTTTTGAAAATTGACAGCTTTGGAACTTTATATGGCTATGAGAATTGGGGTCCGGCTCTTTTTTTGCTTAAAGTAAATAATTTCACAGTCTGCTCTATATTTTATATTGTTATAATGTTCGGCCAAGTATTTACTCAAAATATTTCTATAGACTGGATCACAAAACTTTTTTAGTTATTATTGACGTTTAAAGCGATTATGTTTTAAATGTGTCAGAAGGACGTCCAAGCCATCTCTTTACTACGTCGAAAAAATCATTTATTACAAATCGTAAGCTGAGCTGGTGCCAAGTGCTGGACAAAAATGATTGACGGTGTGTCACAATGGATACATCTCATGTGACACATTATATTAATTCATTTTATTATTAATATCGATAAACGCAGAAAAGTGTGATAATAGCTATAGTAACAAATGACGAAAGGAGGTCTTTTGAAAAAAAATAAGTAGGATTTAAAAGTGTTTTAGGAGCAAAACTTTCAATGAAGTTTGTATGTGCAATATTTAGATTTTTCGACCGCAAACAAGCACTGTCTTTGGCAAAGTAATAGTTCTAGTCAAAGAACCTACCTGGTTGGCTAAAACTGTTATTTAAACGCAGTCTTCTTTAATATTGAGGTACCTTAATAGTCTGACTTGAATAAAAATCTGATGTATTAGAATGATAATAGTTGTAGTATGTGAAGCGAGCGCGAAAAAGGCGAAGGACCTCCCTTTCTGCCGAAATCAGGCCGTCTGGTAATTCTAGAATTCTCTTTCTATATAATAATAGGTAAAAAGAAAGAAAGGCTCAGTAGCATCGAGAACTTTTTCATAGAGACTTACTCTTCATTCAAATAAAAAAAGAGTCTTTATTAGAAAAAGTATTACAAATAAAGACAAAGAGACAACGTTATGAAAGCCCGTCATTTTTATCACTTTCCAAGAAAACTTTAATAAGGTTGGGACACAAGGTAACATTGCAGGTAATTTATTAAATTTTTATGCACAAAGAGTGTTTTTAATTTTGTCACGTACTACAGAGGTGAGATGTGCTTTCGGCGTATAAATCAAAAAGAATTTATAAAGTAGGTTATTAAAACAATGAAGATTTGGACTGCTTAGCATAAGATGTTTAGAAGAGATGCATTGATTTCTTAGTGCATGTAGGATTTTTAAAAGTCATGACATTCTATTTTAGAGGATTGATAACAAGTGGCAGAAGAGTTAAGAGAAGTTGAAGACGCTTTAAATTAAAAATTACCACTGCGAGGTTTAATAATATGAATAGCACTATATTAATTGCAGTACATAATTTGTAACTTGCCCATTATTTTGACGTCATTAATATCAGTCAATAAAAATATGTAGGTATACTATACCAATTTGTTTAATTTGTTTAATTATTACGTATGCCACCTGTCGTCAATAAACTTTTAACGAAGACTTCTGCTGTTGTTTTATAACGAGGCTGTTAATATAAAACCACTTTTGGCCGAAAGAAAAGAATTACTACCAAACTGTATACGATTAAAGGATTATCTATCAGAGCCCTTATAGGATTTGCTAAAATGAAACAGAGTTAAAAAACGGGGACATTTTTTATGTCATAAATTTAAATGAATCATTGCGAAAGGTCAAAAGTTGATAGATATATTTTTTATCATAGTAATAATATTTACCTTCAACACTGCAAGTTGACACTCACTACACAATACCTATATTTTGTAAAAACCGATAAAGCTAACGACTTCTATGACACTGTTTTAAATGATAACGGTAAAAGATGATCAATGTTACACTAAGCTGGGGCCGGGCCCATGTCCAGGCTATGTCCATGATGACTCATTTATAGAATACTTTCTATGAACGAATTCATGTGACAAGTCTCCACGTGTTCCTGACTCCTAATAGTCTTGACTAGATCACCCATAAAGCAGCGCCGGGGGCACGGCGTCGAATTAAGTACTAATAAAAGGTAATTCAAACGACTGCGTTGACATTGAAGGTTACAATTTTTTTTAATTTATTAATATGATTTTTAGGGTTCCGTACCTCGAAAGGTAAAAAAGGAACCCTTATAAGATCACTCTCTTGTCCGTCTGTCCGTCTGTCTGTGTCACCACCGATTTTCTCTGGAACGGGTGGACCTAGCAAGTTGAAATTTATACCAGATACTGAGGTCTTTATTCCCTATTAGTTGTATAAAAATCAAGGTCCTGAGACACGATAAAAAGATATGGGCAAATTTAGATTTTCGCGAAAACTTGTAAGTACCAAAATTTACCTTAATTATCAACTTTTTTTATTTTTCGGAATTTTTCCTTTCCTTTCTCTTTTCCTTTCCTTTAACCAAAATTGACAATTCTAGGTCAACCGGAAGTACCCTATAGGTTTTGAATCGAAAACCCATATGATAGTTCCCGTTGACCTAGAATCACAAAATTTGCCGAAAAGCAAGGTCTTACAGCACAAACAAAGGAAAAATTCCAAAAAATAAAAACGGATTTTTGTGATTACAAAGTTATATTTTGCGGTTAGGTTGTTGACTTTGTCATACATCGCAACCGCAAACTTAAGTTTGTCTTCCGAGAAAGACGGGCATAAGTCTTCGAGAATTGATTTCCGTGATGGTCGTACTATCTACATACAAGTATGTTTGCTTACGGAACCATCAGTGCGCAAGTCAGACTTGCACTTGTCCGGTTTTTATTACTTGAATTTGACTAAAACATTTCGGTATTGAACGATATGTTTATAATCAACAAATCAATCTTTTTGCCGAGTTTTAGGTGCATAAACATACGCAGCCCAATTTCCATAGAAATCAATACTTTACGGTATTGTTTAGTAACCAGTTCAGCAGTCAATGACTTTCAATCACTTTCAAACCATAACTGTCGTACCATTTAGCAGTAGAGCAGACCTGCCCCATAAAGATACAACATGATAAGTCCTGTAACTTGCGAAGCATACAAGAGAGAGTATTCCAAACAAAAGACCTAGTTCTCTAATGAAACATGTTCAGCTATAGCTCACAGATGCTACCGTACCAAAGAATCATATAAAACAGAAATACAAATACGGATTGATAAAGCAGAATAGCTGAAGCCATTAGCGAAATTGAATTAGTGGCCGTTATTGGATGACAATAGCACTTCACTGGCGCACACAAAGCTATGTAATCCACAAAAGAACCAAATTCAGCCGAGCCTTTCAATAGGTACGTGTATACTCAATACAGTTTCTGTTTGACAAAGACTAACATACGGGGATTAAAAAAGGTTTGAATGTCTAGATTAATAAACGTGGCCCTATCTATGTGTTTTTGTTCGGTTTTATTGTGTTTCTTTTTAACCTCCCATGTAAGATTCACGGTCTTTTTTTTGTTTTTTATTTTAAATTTAGAGGGTTTTAGGCCGTTATACCTACAAATTTTAAATATTTTCATTAAAAAAAATTAATTTTATTATTCTTAATTCCTTTGCTGTACGGTTTGACACTGAAGCTTATTTTTGTTTAGAAAGTTGAGTTAACCGGGATGGTTCTTTATTGTGTTTAGTAACACCTTTTCAGATGTTTTGTACACATCAGCTTTATTCGTGTGTATTCGAAGTGTATGAGCGTTCTATGAGAATAATTCTCAACCAGAAACTTGAGGTGGGGGAATCCATCTGTTCTATTCAGCTACTTTTTAGCCATAAAAAAACTAAATGTCCTTACAAAAGCGACCCCGGACAAAGCCTATTAGTGTGCACAAATGTGCATCTACGTACTACGTTGGTAATTCGTACGAACATAAAGTGCTCATTAATGTACATATCTAGCATTCAACGGAACGGACAGTTTATTGCACAACAAAGAAACTTTTATGACAAAAGTCATATTCATAAGCATTATGACAATTTGTAATTTTATCTTTGGAGAATGAGATGTCTAACGTTTCTGTTAATGTTTCTTTCAGTTCGTATCATCTGTAAAAACTGAAATCGCTAAGTTTAATTAAGTGTGAAGATGAATTATTTGAATGATTCTCTTTTTGGTTTCAATTATTTAGTAGAAGTAAAGTTCATAAAAATTAAATAAGTTGCTTTTTTGATGCTAACAAACAAAGGGTTCGTATGCAGCAACGCTTACAGATAATCACTACATCCCTACCTATTATAAAACAAAGTCCCCCACCGTGTCTGTCTGTTCGCGATAAACTCAAAAACTACTGAATGGATTTTCATGTGATTTTTTTTAATAGATTGACAATAACCTGTGAGGTTGGGAAAGTAAGAAATAAAATATAGTACTTTTATTGCATGCATTGGTTATCGTATTGCGATATCGTAGCTAGAAATGAATAAACATAATATCTTTTTTGCGTTACCTGCAATCTTCTTAAAGGTTGCAGGTAACGCAAAAGGTTGTTTAACAAAGGACGACACAATTTGCAAACTTTCGGTAAGCACTTTTTTTCATAGTCTATCTACTTTTCCTTTCGGATGGCAAAGCTGTTTCCCAAAACTTGTTAAACATACTCGTACCTTGGCGAAACTGGAAGTGGTCTTGTCGGTATTGTGCGAACGGAGTGCTCTTGTGGTATCCGCGATAATTATATTATCCTTATCGCAGATGGGATAAAACTACGCCTCTTTTACAATCATGCTTTTATACTATAAAAAATTGTTTGTGCTAACGGGTAGTGCTTACTTCCATAACTGCAATTGAAACCGTATTCACCTTCAACACCCCCTGGTGTTGAAGGTGAATACCGTGAGCATTAACCCCCATGAAAGCTGTTTGATGTTTATATATTTTGATTGATATGCTATAAATAAAATAATTAAACAGGGAAAATAATTAAAACATCCTCTAATTTTGCGTAACTTGGTAGCGTCATCTGACTAACAGGACGACTTCAGCATGATTTTAATCTCTTTCTTCTAAAACTTAAGATTAAAGAAGCAAGAATAAACGATGACGATGGTGATAAAAATCATAAAAAAGAAAACAAAAAAGTGCAATCCTAAATGTTGAGCAACATTTACTATCGGAATCTCAGTTGGAGATTTTATTGTTTTGTTTATGTATTTAAAACTGCAAACTTCGCAACTTCAAGCAATAGTATTACAATAATGACGTATGTGTAGTATTAATAATATAGTACAGTTTATGTGTATCTCTGTATGTTTCAACATGTGTGATAGTTTCCGAAGTAGTTATTACAGGGAATTCCACTCAAAGCACCGTGACAAGTAATTTCTAGAAACTCTAACAATAGAGATGTTGACGAACTTTCGAACATGCTTTTATTTTATAGCTAGGGTCTTATTTAACAGAAAAATAATATTCCATTAAACAACTTTATTGAAAATCGAAAAAATAAAGTTACATTCAAAATTCTCCATAGGTATGTGTATAGTTAATATTATGCAAAGGTATAAGAAGAGTATGAAGGAAATATAGTCACGTAACCTGAAACCAAATGTTTTTCAAAAATGGCGGAACTCCGCTTACAGCAATTAGTGTTATTCTTATTTTGACGATAATACCACGATATAACAATAATAATAAAACAATTGGAATTATTTTCCTCATTCAACATCAATATTTTTCTTTTAATGTTCTATATGGCAAGAGTATGAGTATAAAGATTTTTGACATTTAAATCACATCTTTATTTCTTTCCCTGAAGGATCAGACAGATATCATGTATTTCTCATAGTAAGCGTTCAAGACCGCTGTAGCACTATAATGGTCATATTATAAAAAAGCACCAAAATTAAAGAAGCATTTTACTGTTACAATCAAAAATAAACTCCGGAGAACTCCTCGATGATAGATGGACTACCACGAACTATGCAATCCTAAAATGGCGTCCTGTCACAAAAGTGCCTTCAAGGCGGATCGGCGGTCTTTATTTGCATGCTATTTGTCTTTTTCTCTTATCAATGATATTATGATACCAACTTTCAGCTGCTGTCAGCTTGTTCATCGGTAAATCACGTAATGGATCTGGTTGGGGATTTTGCTGCCCCGCTATAATAGTTACTAGCCTTTATTAGCGTAGTTATTAATCTTTTTAAATCAATGTTATTAAAGTTATTATAAAAAAAATATATATTGTTTTAGGTTTTACCAAACACAACGTAATACAACGTAATATAAATTTCTAAAAAACTCTAGCGCTAATAGTAATTTCAATGAACAAATTTTAGTTAACAATATTGCAATTCTAGAATGCATATTCATAATACACATGTATTACGTTAGCTAGTACGTAGCTATTAATTAAGTTTACAATGGGGGTTAACTATGGATTCAATTTTCACCCAGCGTCTGTGGTGAGACTACTCTATTATATTATTAACAGTCAAAATTGAATGCTCAGTGAATCCTAGCACTAGAAGTATATAAGAAGATACACTATCCTTCTATTTTGATGTTCAATTTGTCTGACAGTGAACTTGAAATACCATTTAAACTAAATTATATTTTTTGGTCCATTTTTTTTTCTAAATCCTTTAACAATCGAAATCTTATACTCTTGTTAATATCTCATATCGCACTTCCCAATTACACCCATCAAGAATCTCTAACAGCAATCGAAAACAACCAAAACACATCGAACGCAAACTTACAATAAACTCAGTAAACGAGCCCAATATTTCTATTTTCAACAACGAATTGTATCATTTGAATAATTTCCACCATTTCGCTGATGCCCACAGATTTCTAATTTCGTGGCCTGCCTATAGAGATTTTGCGACAATAGAAGGTTTTTCTATGGGGGCGGAAGGAGAATACCTCCCCCGTAATGAATAAAAGTGAAGGCTTACTGGGCTCTGTGTTACAAAGGGCGCTAACCTTGTTGCTAACTTCAAGTACGAACGCGTTTCCGATTCTTGGTAGTGAGGAATTCGTTTGTTACTTCTTCTTTTCGTGATTATGTATTCTTTGTGTGTATGCGCTTAGTGTTGATTTCTACAAGTGTATTAGTATGCGTATCTATGATCTAAGTATATTATAAGATAAAATTAAGAAAGGAGTTTTGTGCCGTAGTCCGAACTATGTAGAAATAATTTATAAATGTTACTGTGCACTGATTCACCTTGTTACATAAAAAGATTTTATATACATACAAGGGCATGCCTAAAATAGACAGAAACTACTAAAAATCCTAAATTTCATTTAGAATTAAACATGTATGGTTAAATAATTTTCAAGTTTGTTTAGCTAGGGTATAAATTTAAAGATTATTATAATATTATGCACCTCACTATTAATTGAAATAAAAATATTTTCAAAATAGAACTGTTAATAGCAGTTAACTGACAATTTCACACTACACCATTTCATTGGTGGATTGTGACTGGAGATCCACTTGCTTTGCTTCAGCAAAGCAAGTGTATCCCAAAACTACGGAGTATGATTGTGGTTTTAGTCAGTTCGATTTGATCACCATAAGATAGTATTTCTTGGAATTTTTAAACTTAAATAAATATAGAAATTGTACATACGTGTTTAATTTTTTCATATTACTTCCATCTGTTTATTTCTTCATGTTTTCGTGTATGTAAAACATTTTACGATGCTGATATTCATATTGATTGTATCGTGTTAACAAAAGCGACAAAAACTTCATGATATAATTTTATAAATATCTAACAATTACACTTTGATACGAAATACGAAAATGCTATTCTCGGAACCATTACAACACAATAAGGTCAGAATAATTCGAGCACGGAAAACACATCTCTATTACTTTATTAGTTTCCTCCTTAACCCAGCCAGCCAGCAATACATGTCTATTCAGACTTTGCATGTACCCCTATATAACATGCCTATAACAGCTATGAATAGTTTCCTCATTAATTAAACAACGATACCTGAGCTTGAGGGTGCCATACTATGATACTGGTTAAGGTTCACGCAACTGTATTGAAGGTGCGGCCAACCGAAGATGTGTACCTACAGTTGTAATACATTAGGAGCCATGTGGCAAGCACCGAATAATTACCACATACCGCGTATATATGTACCCTGGTTGGTATTAGTTAACTGTATTCCTGTTCATATTAGTATTGTAATTTTAATTAAGAGAGTAATGTTGGTTTCGTTCGATAAATTATTTTTGATTACACGTCATTTTTGAAACTATTTGTTACTAACAAAATTACTGGCTATGTTGGCAACATTTGTTTGAAACGGAATCGTTAAAATCGGTTTGAATCGGATTCGAAATCTGCGACAGTCCTATAGTCTAGTCTATTCTAGTCCAGTCTAGATGTTTTTTTATTGAGTTTCTAGGCCTTCAAGTTCTTATTCATATCCAAAATATGAACACAGAAGAAAATACTGAAAGTGGGTACTTTCTTCTGTAGGAATTCAAATTTTGGATGCGAATATGAACAGAATAAAGCATAAGAAGTCATTTCAATTAGATGACTTAGACTTAGAAAAAATATTTGATTGGTCATTTTAAACAACCATAAGCAATCAAATATTTTTTCTTCTGGCAAAGAATTACTTTCTTATGCGCGGAACTTTAGAAACAAGAGGTACAAGAAGTAATAAATGGAAAGTCATTAAACATCACGACTCATATTAAAAATAAAAAACAGTCAGTCGTAGGACTGCACGTCAGAAGTAAAAACATAACTTCACAATGTATTTGCATATACATACATACACACACACACATCTGTATATATATAATTAGGTTAAAAATAAAAAGTAGGTAATAACATATCTAAATATATACATACGGTACACTGGAAGTTCTGCGCTCCTGGCCGCTCATAAATGTTTGAATTTCGAATGTTATATTTTTTTTAAATATAAGAAACTCGGCTCCGTCTTACGAATTTTCGATCAGGTCACGTGTCATGACGCGAGTTAAACCTTTTTTACCCATCCCAAAAAGTGCACAACGCCGCTAAAGTTTTTGAAGTTTTCACTTCAAAAAATTGTTATTAAATTTTAAAAATATAAAATTTCTTCACATCAACTGTTGACATTCTCAGAACTTGTAATACGTTTAATTCCACTTTCAATGTCATAGCGCTTTAAATATATATTATCTATATATCTTTAAATGCCAATGAATACGACTAAAATGTTGTTGCTACTAATCTTAAACCTTGAAATCTTATAACAAAACAATAGTTTATTTTGGTCCATTCATTAAAAAAATTTAGGTACACTTAAAATATAAGAGAAAAAAACAATAGAGAAACATTATATATTTTGACGAAAACATTTTAGACTGAGTATTATTTTTGTAAGGCCACGTCACACGAGCCGCTCGGTCTACATTCCATGGCTCTTCTTAGCGACAGCACTAAAAAATAGTATGTTAAATATTTTATTTTAATCGTGTTTTGTCATTGTGTCGGAAATGTGGCCGTCTTCTACGTAGAACAAATCGGTATTGCGTTACGTTTATCTTGTTGTATATGAGTCTCTTGGATCGAATTGGTACATTTCATTTTTTTTTACCCTACACTTCTTTCATACGCCTAATTTCTCACTATTTAAACGATGAAAAAACGGAAGAGGTTCTCAAAGGCTTCTTAATCCGGCGCTGACGCAACATTATTTAGGTAGTTTTTAGGTAGATTTCGAAGAAAAGTGTACCTATTGGTATTGTACCAGTCGTCGAGTTTTTAAAAGGTTTCACGATAGAGGTCGCAATTATCCACCGATTGCGTTCAAAACTTGGGACGAAAATCAACAGGGCAAAAATGAAGGTTAAGTTCGTGAATGGGGGATATTCCCAAAAGGGGGGGACTGGAGGCAGATTTTCAAAAAAATTAAAAAAACACGATCAATCTACCCTGCGGGCCTGCTGCGGGCCCGAATTTTTTTAGCTCATTTTTGTTAATTTCTTCTTTCGGCGGTTTCATTTTTTATTATAACGTTTTTATTTTGTATCTTAGTAAAAAAAAATGTTCAAAAGTATTCTCCGTTCGATAGGAGCGGGGTGCACAATTCAAACGGAAGATGGCTTTTGACACATTGATGCTTAATGCTAGAATAGCTTAATAGTAGAGGCGAACATAGCGAGCAATGTAAATATACAAAGCTACCTACTCTACTACTATCCATTAACAAGGGTTAAAAAAAGTAAAAATTCCTGAATGGTTCTTACCGAGCATATCGCTTATTTTGAGTATTCGTAGAAAACCGTAGCCAATGTTATTCCCGGTGAACAAGCATAAGTGGGATTAATAAGGGTTTCTAAGTAACATCAAAGTTTACTAACTTTGATGTTACTTAGAAGGACATGGTCTGATTGCCGTCAACGATTACTGTTGACCTACTAATGCTGATAACAAAAGTTGTGTCAATTGGGCCCTGACAAACTGGATAAGTTTGTCAGTTCTCAAATTTATTTTAACTAGTTGTCAATCAATTCACCATCCCTCGTTAACAGTCCTTTTTTTCCCGCAAAAGAAGTGCCCTGTATCCTTCTCTGTACCCCTGACATCATCAATGCAAAATTTCATGGGGATCTGTTGGGTAGTTAAGGCGTGAAAGGTAACAAACAAGCGGACAGGTAGTATAGATAAGTCTTATAAACGTTTTTAAGTGATCTAGGGTCGCTTACTAACTAGTGTTTAGCTCATAAGATCCAAGATACCTACCTACCCACACCCATTGTTTTATCTAACTTTAAATAATACACATCCAACTTGGATATTTTTATCGGTAGTCTTGGAAACTCTGAAGACGTGCTTGTGTATTATTACATTTCAAACTAGGTATACTATACTAGTAGTGTATATGTAAAAAAGAAGGTCTTTATGTAGGTAATTTTGGATCAGACGTCACCAAATTTATAGCGTATGGAGATGCTTCAGAGGAGAATTCTAACTAAAATTCTAACGGGCCGTGTCTCTCTACATGACCGCTTCACAAAAAGCATTAACTTACATTCCTGCGAAAGCTAGGCTACGCAAATAATTTTAAACTGGCCTTAAATGCTGCCATTAGCTTCTGTGGTGTATTTCTTTTTAACTACTACATATACATATTAACTACTCCTGGTTCAGCCAAAATCCATAGATTACGGTTTTCGCTGAATAGCATAAAACTGAAACGTTCCTGTGTATGTGACTTCTCAGTATTGCTTGCAATATAAGAATAGATAAGAAAAATAGGATAAGTATGACGTTTCAAGATCGAGGTTGGAGCTATGCCAGGTAAAGATACGTTTGTCCCCATCGAGACTTAATAAATGTCGGAAGCTTTCTATATAAGAGATTAAAACTGTGGTTGCTCGTTTGAGCTTTCGAGATGATCGCTCAAATCTATCTGTATTTAAGTTTTCTAGTTTTACTCGAAATAAATACTCAAATAAACGCTGATTAATATTAAGGTTTGATGCAGACTAGTAGCCTACAGGTGCTCTTCCTAACTCTCCCCTCTCTTCCCCTACTCCCCTACTTAAAGGCCGGCAACGCACTTGTGACTCTTGAGTTGTAGGTGCCCATGGGTGACGGTAGTCATTTATCATCAGATTTGTTTGGCCCCTATACCATAAAAAAAAAATTGATACTAATCCCTAGTTAAGGTACACATTAGACTACAGCCAAATCAAGTTGGTGGAAACATCTACCACTTAAAGTTAAAGGTGAAATAATACATGAATACGCGTTCACCATAGCGTAAAATCTAATAGCTAACATATTACATTATTATTAGGGGTAAACAAATACTTCTGATGCTTTGTGATTCTTAACATAAAGTACCTACCTATTTATGCAATGAATGAGAACATGATGTTCCACACCAACAAATAAAAGCAATTGTTTATTAAATTACTCACTTAGTAAAATAAATTAACAGTTTGTACGGCCTACTGTCAAAATTTTAATGACATATTAATATAATCATTAATTTTACAGCAGATAAGCAATTATATCGTTTGATTGAATAAATATGTATTCGTTTAATTAATTATTTGCTTTACAAAGTTATTTCTTAGGGGAAACATTAAAAACTCATTTCATGTTGTCCCTTGGTATTTACTAAAAAAAATGAAACCCGTTAAATTCTTTAATAAAATATCTAATTCTTCAACTAAATTTATAACTTGTATAAAAAGCATGCAATGTCAACGAGCATAATATATTATAAACTAAATTATTATTTAGCTGATAACAATACTTGAGAGGATGCTGGTCCTGCGTCATGGTCAACCTGTACATGAGCAGGTACTCGGTTTGTTTTTATCTGACATGTATCTATTTATTGATAATTTTCATTATTATTATTGACATTGTTAATTTTACACAACAGTGACATTATCTTATAACACTGTTGATATTGTTGTTATGATATATATATATATGATATATGTTTTGTTATTTTTTTATTGTATTTGTATGTCATGCTCGCCTAGGAGTTTTGCCGATGGTGGCGTATGTGTCGGGTCATTCGTCTCCCTTTAATATTGTTAAGCTGGACGATCGCTATCGCGTGCGTCACGCTCGTGAACGAGTGCCATTGTTCAGGGCTGGTTACCTCCGGACTGCTGTTACTTAAATATTGTAGTAATTTTGAGCGACAGTTTTCAACTAGCAACTAGCTTTACGACTGACTTAATCTTACTGAATCCTACTCATGGCTAAAAAATATGGACCTTCATAATTAAGAGTTATAAAAAAGTTATAAATTTTTTTATGGAGCAAGTTACGCTACTGTTTCTTAATAATGCCGATCAAATTAGGGACGTCGAAGTCGTCGTCGAACACGCGTTTATAAGTAGCGTATACTAATCTTGAGCTTGAAACGATATCTAATCATTAATCCATCGAAGTGTAAAATGTCAAGCGAGAGAACATTGTTGAGGAATAATCTAAAAATTCCCAAAACTTTTGATACATCTCTTCAATTGTTATTTGAAATGAATTTCATCAAGATATTGAAAACAGTAATTACTTTTAAAATAATACTAAGTGGAGATAGTAACGAAAATACATTGGTAATAAAATTTCAAACAGTAATAAAACCAGTGTTTAGAATTTATCGTAATTTTGAAGCTAAAGGCATGTTAATATAAACACTTTAGATATATTTAACTTACAGGTAATCTGGTAATCAAGAAACAAAAAGGTTTCAAAGTTAATCTCTGACTGTTTTTACAAGACTGATTTTAACAAAATACTAAAATATGTACATACATATTTTTGTATTTTGTAATACTAACATAAATACATATTTATGTTGTTAAAATCAGTCTTGCAAATATAGTAAGCAGTAAAATCATAACTTCTTAAACTTAAACAGTTACTTGATCACATCCACTAAATAAAAGTAAGAAGAAATTAATATTTGTTTGGGCACCGATACCGCCGAACTCGTATAGCAAAATGAATATTTATATTCCATTCACAAAAATTATGGTGTGATTGATCATTTCAAGCGCTTCAGATATCCAGCCAATCGCGATGGAGTAAAAAATACGGGTCTCCGCATAATTGTGACGTGTGACCGTTACGTAGTATTTCGTTTTGTTATATTCTATGGTAGTAATATTTATGGCAAGCACAGAATAAATAGCAACATATTTTAGAAATCACAATAGCTCCAAACTTGTTGCTTGGTGGTGGTTCAACCTATTCATAATCAAGTATCTCTAGAAGATTCAAATACCTGAAACTCCTAAAAAGAGCGGAACTAAACGAACTGTGTTACTTGCTGTTAACAAGATGGTAGCAGATCTTATTTAACGGTAAGGTGAAAAAAATGTTAGCCGTTGTTAAGATTCGGGATGTCATCATCACTACACTGTTAGTTCTGCCTAACCGCTGTCTTCTGTAGGACGGAGGTACTAATTTTCTGACGGAAGTGTGGTATTGTGCTGTAGTCTGTCAAAACCTGATAATCGGACTCTAGATTTTATAAAAGCTTCTACGCTTGCTTTCACGATCATTAGACGAAGTCTACAACTGCAAAAAGTAAAAAAGTTTTCAAATCATAATAATATGTGTGCAGGAAGCATTAAAGTCAACTCGATTATGTAGCCCCATAACTACTTTGATGTCAGCCTGTAAAAATATTGGTTATGAGAGCCAATATTCCAGTCCGGTCGTTGCAATTATGGTAATTTATCCCATACTGCTACAATTTATGGATTGGCCATGTAAAACGCTAAAAGACTTTAGTTTTTATGAACATGATAAACCCTTGATTCACTTTTTTTGAGGGAAACTTTTTCACTGTATTTTATTGCTATTGGTGAGAAAGGTATAAGAGCTAATGGGGAGGGATTGGACTGATTCAAATCGAAACTGTACTAAGGGGTTCGAATCCGCTACTACTAGATCGAAACTCCGAAGCCTTGGCCATTATACAACTGTCGTTTACTTTGAGATTGGGTGTTTGTTCCCACGGGAATTATGGACTAAAAATCGGCGCATAACTTAGTGAAAGTAGCTGAGATTTATATTCAGGAAGCTATAGAGATAGGAATATACTGCGCACCAGCTCCTTGAATGGGGTCCTTTGTACAGATCGCAACTACTTGTCCTAAAATTATACTTGTAACGCCCAAAAGGACCTGAGGGCACTAGCTCAATGACAAAAATTAATCTTGATCACATTTACCAATCCTAATATACAAGGTAATTTTGAGACTATAAAGAAGATATTAATATCAAAAGTTTTATTGTACTATCGTATCTATAAGAATGCCATACTACATGTAATCATCATCAGTCATCATCCTTGGGCAAGAAGACATCCCGCTAAACCAAGAAAAACTACTTGATGACATTATCAAGACAGTCGTCTTGGCTAACTGGCTTATTCAATAAATAAAAAGAAATCGCACAAAATGAGGCCAAGGCTACAATTTGAACCTTGTTTTACATCCATAACAGCCTGTAAAGGTAACCCTGGCCGTTCATAATTTCATTTAAAAAAAATAAGGAAACTCTTTTGTTTCAAAATTAAGTTAGGCCCCGTAATTAAAACATAATATAATTGGGCCGCGTTTATGAATGGGCTATTAATTTTAAGCCGGAGTCAAAAGGATTTTAATGTAAGAGTACGAACGTTTATTTCAAGAAAGTTTAGTAACTAATAGGGCAACTGTGACTTTGCTGGGATCACCTGTACAGGGGATTCTGAACGAATTAATCCGTTTGAAAGTTCCGGTTTTCATTACTAGTGCCGAACACGCGTCCGGTTTCCAAACGAACTGTGTTGATCCTAACAGTGGGTTTCTAACTTTGAAAAGAGTTTGTGTGGCTATGGTACGGTTAGGCGTGCGTCGGCCGGATTACATTTCTGGGATGAATAGCAGTAAACAATTGCGAGAAAAACTATTTTCAATCCGATTACTAATATAATTAAAGATCTAATAATTTTTAATAGTTAATGGAAAGGAAATTTTTAACTCTTATTCATGAACTGTAAATCGTTTTGACAAAATTATGACTATTTATGTGTACTAGAGATCGCGTGGTGGCCGAATTTTGACCATGGTTTTCTCATTGGCCAGTATAACTTAAGCTGTCATTGTATAGACTTCCTTACCATGACAGGTAATCACAAATACCGGACACGTGTAATTTCATTAAGCCGTTTTCACATAATTTTTAAAATTGTAAGACATATCTATTGTTTATGAAATTTTCTTAAAAAGGGGTACAAAGAATTCTTTTTACTTTTCACGTATTAATATACAGATATTATTAGGGATTGCCTAGCGAAAAACCTAAAGAATATCTGTCTAATGTCTAACTCGGCAATTGAGCCTAGGACTTTACGATCGTAAATATAAATACCACCCAGCGACGCGAGTAGAATTTCTTAAATCATCAACATTTTAAAATTCTGTACTTATTGGGTTACTTGTTTTTACTTACGGGCTGGTTTGCATTGACATCGGTTATAGCAAAAATATAAGTCTTCTACTTCATGAACAGCATTAATTTGTATATACATATAATATATAAAATACTATTAAAAATTATTCTTTATTCCTTGGGTTACTTTTTTGGGCAGATATAATTAGGAGAGAAAAATAGTCAAGTCATGAAAAGGGAACAGACGGGCAGCCTGACAGATGACAGACAGACACACAATAATTATTTTCACCTTATTATAAATACTTATTGCTGCTAACGTCACCAGGACAGGGTTATCAAGGTACAATTGACATACATGTGTTTCTTTGCCAAATTACTAGTAAAAATTGCTATCGCAAAAAAAATCTTGTGATTCAAACTAACAGTTTCTGAGAATAGAGCTCTCAAACATCCCAGAAACTTTATGGCTTTATTACATTAGCATAGATTTACATTCTAACGGTGAGCATTAATAAATTTTGAAAATGTGCCCAGCACATATAAGATTATGATATATATAACTGCTCCAGGATATGGGTTTTAGGTAACATTCTGTACGCGAGTTCGTGGTACGACGTGTCCCGCTTCTTAACGAGGAGGGAGGGTTGGATCCTATAAACAATTGGGGTAAGGCTGCTAGCTAACTAAAGTCGAAGGGCAGAAACTATTCCACAGAATATACTCCCCTTCAAGTTATTTTTCATATGCAAAAATGAACATGCAAAAATGATGGCCAATACAGATATCGGAAATGATTTGTGTGGGTTTTTGTGATGTATTAACCACAGTTAACGTATTTGGTATATTCTTTTTTTGTAAATAGATATTTGTAGAAAGTCTAGATGTAGTCATGTTTAATATGATATATTATATTAAACATATAAATACCTTGACTAAATACAAATACACACAAATTCGCGACATTTGACCTTACAATGGAATGCTCATGCGGAGTGCATGAGCATTCCATTGTTATAAGTAAAAAAAAACTGCCCATATTCGAAATTTGAACGCTTTAAATGAAAAGGAAAAATATTAATGTCCAAATGTAATTTTATTAGAACAATGCCATAAGTCGATCAGTTGGCAAGGCACCAACTGATACAAGATAAACATGTTTATTTACCGACTTATTTATTATATAAATATATCGTCTGATATTCGGTGTATTTTAATGACCTTTATAGAGGAATGCGGTATTATGTCCCTCCAAGACAAACGTAGGATCGTCCGACCAGATGACTTGTTCATGCCTGGTGAACCACAGCTCAACGGTTGATGTTGGGATGTTATATCACACTACTCGGCATCAGAGGCATGTTTTCTTGTATGTTGATATCGCCACAACCATCATATCATATTTCTGCTAGAATTGGAGCCAGCCGAAATGAGAAACATCTGCACTCGATACTATACACAAAACCACAATTAAACTTCAGTAGTGAGGGGTTTTTGCTCGCCAGTAGGGTCGCATGACATTTATGAGGGGGTGAAGGAGGTTGGCATTTGTTTACACCTGGTAACCCGTTAATATCAGAGTCGTGGCTATCTTTATCAATAGCTGTGAAATCAAGCAATGATTAATTATGTCTTAGAATAGCGAGTAAGGGGGCTCTAACTGGGTCTGGGTCTGGGTCCGACTCAGATGCCAGTGGTTTTGTGCCGGTCGACGTTGTGTTGTTGATTGTTACAAGGGGTCGTCCCGCAGTTCTCTGGCCTCCCCGCAGTCACCCTAGTGGCGCGCATCGTAACGCACTAATAAATAATGTTATACTGTATATGTCGTTGTGTGTTTAATAAATGTATTTTCTGTCTTTCTTGCTTCTTTCTTTCTTTCTAATTTCCCGGCTGTTGCCAGTTCAACTGTATACTGGTATGCGATTTGACCTGCTCAAACTATTTCTTACACTCTCCAGTCCATCCTCATAAGCAATGCCCCTTTCCTTGTTTAACCTTCTTTTCGTGGGATAGCCATACTTCGGCACGTATGGGTTGGCTCGACTCCACTCGTTACCACGGCCTCACAGAAAACCGGCAGTGAACTTTTTGCCCAGTGAGTGAGGTTACCGGAGGCCCTACCCTTTCTCTCCCGCCTCTCCCCTTCTTCGACCCTTCGCCTACTCCCACTTTTAAGGCCGGCAACGCACTTGTGACTCTTGAGTTGCAGGTGCCCATGGGCGGCGGTAGTCATTTACCATCAGGTGACACCTTTGCTCGTTTGCCCCCTATACCATAAAAAAAACCTACCTTGTCCTTTTAATGTACTACCAATTTTCCTATCTTTAAATCCCATAGTGTCCTGTTGAAGTTGAAGTTAATAGGCTTGACCCCTGTTACGAGAGGCGGAGAAAATTATATTTGGCAAAATGTGGGTGTTTAATACGGTCTTTGCCTACCCCTCGGGAATAAAGGCGTGAGTATATGTGTAGGTTACTAGCGACGAAAGAAAAATAAAATCTATTCTAAATCTAGACATGCGGAATTTATAACTAATCCTAGATAATAGAGCTATAATTGGACCCGAAAACATAGCAAGGTTCGGATTAGTTCAGAATTCTGGCAGGACTATTTTTATGTTCTACTAGCGGATCCGCACATTTTTCATTGATGCTCCACTCCTATTGGTCGTAGCGTGACGTTATATGGCCTATAGCTTCCTCGATAAATGGGTTATCCAACAATAAAAAAACTTTTAAAAAGGGGTCAATGGTACCGGAGATTACCCTGAACATCCAAACTCACAAACCTCTTTATAATAATTATTAGTATAGATACGTTTTACTACTAAAGACTACCCTCTATGACCTCTGATATCATAAAGAGTATTTAAGCTAAACACTTGGCATGGCCGTCATTTACCAGGTGTTTTCAGTTTTCATTCTCAGATTGTTTTCAAAGGCAGTAAGGCTTAAAGTTGCCATACTGTAGTGGCTCAAAACTGTATACTCCTACTTCTGAATCACATCGGCTGAGTGGTATACAAACGTCGACACTCTCATTTCAAAATACTAATTGGGTGCAGTACAGTATCCGTGCCAATCAAAGAGAATTAGTTCATTTTATTTCCCAAAAAGTTACTATCATTGATGATATTGCTTTTTCGTATCTGCTCTTTGGGTTCTTCCAACTGCATTTTCGGAGGTTGTTTCTACAGTCTATTTGAATTCATGTTAGGTTATTTCCAAAATGAATAAACATCGATAAAAGTGTAAATCAGAAAAAAAAAAACAGAATTCACGTAAACGCAAGTCGCCCAATTTTAATATTTTCACTTTAATGTTGCATTTTTACAGAGAAGACTTATAGAATCGAAGAATATTATTTCAGATCTAAGATAAGAACAAAATAAAGTAATAAAATATACAATAGAGTCTCGCCAGATAAGCCAGGGACTCGAAAACACGAACCAGAGATAACTTCAGTGAATACACGAGAGGATTTTAGTTGAGGACACACATTGAACTAAGAACGGATAAAAGAAAAATAAAATATAGCAAATATTAAAGCTTAGAATAATCGTAATATTAGGTTTTTGTTTGTTAATAAATATTAGATATCAGGTAATAATGTATTTTGTGTTATTTATTTTGTAATAGCAAATATAATCCATCCTGAATCTTACCCTGGTTAAAAGGTTGTATACGACTACTAAAGGGATCTGTTGTTTTAACATCGGAAGCACAATTAGTTCGTTGACTTGTATTAAAGTTCAAAATGTTTTGTATACGTTACAGTACGTATTAGGCCAACTACTGCAAATTATATCTAACAGCATAATGCAACTGCGCTGATTAAACAGTGGTTTTAGTATCAACTGGCACTTGTACATATTGTACATTGTTTGCTTGATCCTTCCACATATACTCGTATTATGCGTGGTTTAGAACATGGATTCATTTTTTGTATGACGATTGAGGAAATGTTTTGTATTCAGTCATTACCCTAGTTTTCACATTATACCAAGTTACGTTCACGGAAAAGTCCATTTATAAAATTGAATTCTTATAAAACAAGCATTTCCAGACGTAGGAATAAAGTTTGAAAAGTTTCGTAACTGGTATGAAATGTTAACTGAGGTGCTAAACGTATTTGTTTATAGACCAATCTAATACATTAGTTTAATTACTCAACATAAACTCACAGTATAGTGTGCCCAAAACCTTTATTCACAAATTTTGTTACTGAATTCTTAATAAATTATGTATCTTATATGCGACATAACCAATTTACAAAACGTTGCAATGTTAGAATATCTTAATGCTCAGCAGGAGCCAATAACTTCTCTTCTATTTTATTTTGTGTAGAATCACCCACGTGTCGCCACCTCACCGGAGCTAACGGTAAACTGGTATGTCAGAATCGAACTGACTAAAACCACACATTGTTCCGCCACAAGTGAGTCTATTGCAAGGGACTCGGGTATACTCAAGGAAGGAAGTCCCCGAGAACTCCGGCAGACCTTGGCCGCCTCTTAAACAGTAGGTAGCGACATCATTGCGTGCCTTGAGGGCCTTGCTACCCCTTCTGGCTTAGAAAAGCGCGCGTGGATCACGTCGCGCTACCACAGACTTGCTTCTGCTAGGGTAACGGACAACCTTACCCGTTAACCCCAGGCCAGCGTCTTATGTGGTAATCATAGTTTTTAGTAAGTAAGAACTATTCGTTTTTTTATCGAACCTCGACATATTACCTAATCGAATATCTAAAACATTATTGTGTAGACTTCATGTTTTTGTTTTAGTAAAAAGATAAAATAACGAAATGAAGGAACAATCTCATTACACGGTATGTTACACCCACACTAAGTAAACTTTTATTATTAAAGGAAATATATTTGGAAAGTTCAACGAACACTGAGAATAAAATAATTCGTGATATTGAAATTAGTTAATTACATTACTTTACAACAGTGGAATATTTTAATATTTCAGTGTTTAACTACAAGGAATGAGTATTATTTAGTTTGTTTTAAGTACTTAATTTATTTAATGTTATGATAGCTTAAATACATTATAAAGTTAATTATAAAAGTATTTTTGAACACTTACGTTTACTAAGAATTTAACTAACTATCGGCAATGCTAAACACACCATAAAAATAATATAATATAAACCCATCAAATGACAGCCTTAACTCGTAAATAGAAAACGGGTTTGTAGCAAAAGAAGCTTTCAGAACAAGGGATTAGACACATAATTGAGTAGGTACGCGTGTTGTTATAGATCGTTTTCCTGTTTTTTGGCTCTTTTGCCTTCTAGTTTAATAAGAACAACATCCAAATCAATTTATTATATTTTAAAATTCCTATTATCTTTTAACTATTTTTGTCGTGGGAGAGCCATGCTTCGGCACGTATGGGCCAGCTCGACCGGAGTGATAACACGGCCTAGCAGAAATCCGGCGGTGGAGCAATGATTGCATTGCTTTTTGCCGAGTGAGTGAGGTTACCGGAGGCCTTAACCCTTTCCTCCCCCCCTCTCCCCCTCTTCCCCTACTCCCACCTTAACCAGCCGGCAACGCATGTGGCTCTTAAGTTGCAGGTGCCCATGGGCGGTGGTAGTCATTTACTATCAGGTGACCCGTCTGCTCATTTGCCCTCTATCCCAATGCTTGGATTGCTATTCGCCGAGTGAGTGAGGTTACCGCAGGCCCTAATCCTTCCCCACTTCCCCTCTTCCACCCTTCCCCTACTCCCACCTTAAAAGTTCTTCCATTCATTTAAACATAGCTAAATTATTGGAACAAAGTTCCTTATCGCATGTTACACTTCAGACGCTCGACGTGAAAAAAAAGTTTTAGCGCAACGAAAAATGCTGACCACAAGTTAATTTATTTTATTTTTATGCCATCTGTGGATACTGCGTGATACTAATGTAATATATTGTATACTAATTATCCGTATATTGGTTAGGGCAACTTTCACAGATGGCGCAATTTTTATTTCGAGTTTTTACAACATCCTACTAATATTATAAACGTGAAAGTTTGTAAGGATGAATGAATGTATAGATGTTTGTTGCTCTTTCACGCAAAAACTACTGAACCGATTGCGATGAAACTATGTATGTAGATAGCTGGAGACCTGGATTAACAAACAGGCTTTTTATCTCGATATTCAGACGGCATCGGGACTTACGCAGGTAAAACCACAGGGCAAAGCTAGTTTACTATATTTTGATACAATTTATTCAATTCATCAAATATATATAAAAGTATATATAATGAAAGGAACTTCGTTCCAACCGGGTGTCCCAAAGCCATCGCATTTTATTTTTTTTCGAAAATGATACGAATGGCGCATTGCATTGAAATTCTATAATAATCTCCAATTTCGAAAACAGGAATACTTTTCTAATAATTTACCTCAATTGCGAATATACTACACAGTAATACAAACGAAAGTTTGAAAACAATTTGCAATCACGTACGTTTACAATTCAATAAACATCAAGAGTACTTATAAACTGAATCCATTTACTGAAGAGTGCCAGTAACAAATTCGATACACCGGTAATATGGTAAAGCTCTCGAGTCTCTCCAGTTGATTTTAGCTCGTCGGCCTGCTCACTGATCCGTAACACTTGTGATTGGATAAAGGGTTCTGCAGAATTCGTTAAGGGTGAGAGTGCAGGACGGTTGGTCTATGCCGCAGAATAATTTATGATGTACATTAAGGGGCCCCGATATGTGTAACGTAAGGTCGGTGATGCAAAAGGAATTATTTATTTTTTCATATGATGTTATGTATTGTACGCTTTTAGTTTTTAAGAGATGTTTTGTTTTTCTTTGTTTACGGGTAGGATATTGTATAATATACGGGTTTCATGTAAGTAGTTTGGTGGACATTTACGAGTTGTTCTGAATTCTACACAAATAGAGAATACTATGTATACGCTCGGTACAAAAAAAAACTGGTGCAAGTCTGACTCGCGCAACAAAGGTTCCGTACATACTCGCATGTAGTTTATTTAGGTTATATAATTATAGATAACAAACAGTTCTTCCATCTCGGAAATCGATTCAATCGAAAGACAATCTTAATTTTGCCCTCTAAAACTACTCTAAACCTAAATAAAGCGTGTAATCGCAATTTTCTTTACTTGTTCTATGAGACATTGATTTTTACCAATTTTTATGATTCTAGGTTAAGTACTAAGTAGGGGATACTTCCCCTCCTTAACCTAACTAAATCCAAACCTATAGGGTACTCCCTAAAGGTTTGGATTTACCTGTAAAGTGTTAAAATTGATTAAAAAAAAGGTTTAAATGACCGTATCATTTAATTGCGTTCACTTAGAGGCTTGATTTTTTTGCAGCTTCAAGGAATCACAGACATGTATTTATTGTTAATTTTCACTTGCTATTTCCACGCGTTGCTTAGAAAAGGAGTCTTGACTGCCAGACAGACAGATGGACAACGAAGTGAGGTTTTGAGGAATGGAACCTTAAAAACTGCGTACTCAGTACTACTTGGCTTGCTTGTATCACAAAAAATCAGTTAATAGAATTTAGTTGTCCGAATTATCAGTAAAAGCGTATTATAATTAGTACCAGTACACGTAATTTAATAGACATGATGCGATAATTTTGCCACAATCTCAGAATCAGAAATTTTTATAAGGTACAACTAAATAAATGAAAAATATAGTAATATCTTTTATTTAACAAAGGGCTTAAACGTTAATAACTAAGGGATTCAAAAATTTCATTATAAACTTTTCATAAAGTTATTACAAATTTAGGCAAAAAAGGAACTTTAATAAGAAGTTTTCTCTGAATTTATTACTCTTTTATGAAGAGCAATGTATTATTTACATTTAAAATAGCCCTTTAGTAGTAAGTTAGTGCTTAAATTATTTCATAACATTTTCTTTGCATGTGTGTCCTAAACAGAAATTAATGAACTGCATTGGACTAGACTGAATTGGCGATATACAGGAAAAAACTGCAAAAAAGATTTAAATCTTGACACCTAAATAAAAAGGAAATTAATTTTTTTTACTAAATTTTGTAAAATAAAAACTGAAACTGTCTTTACTGAAACAATACGATAACTAAAACTAAAATTAAACATCCAGAACTCAAAATCATATATATTGAGTTCTGGATGCTTGTCAGTCTTGTCAATTCTTTATAAATTCAATTTTAATAACTTGGATAAACCATTGGCCAGATTTATAAGCCAGATTTTTATTGATTGATTGATTGATTTGATCAGATTTTTTTGTTTACTTTTTATTTTGCGTACTGTTTTCAGAAACTGATAAAATATACAGCAATGGAAAAGTTAGCATCGAGGTAATTTTAATTCCCGGAGGCAACCATCGAAATGTCAGTAGCGCTGTTATGTTTGCTACTGTAGCGAATCAAAAGCGACCAAGTGATTAAACATTGCATTATTTTTAATACCCGGACAATATGAATAATGACAAATAAAATCGGCCTATGTGACTAAAACTTTTATAACACATTGTCTGACCATTATGAATATTGCTACATAACTGTTAAGCAAGTTGATTATTAAGCCAATTAGGTTACATTAGGTAGGGCGCTAGGTCTAAGAACATACCTACATGGAAGGACCATGATCATTATCATACACGCGCTGCTACAGATCTGTTTTCTATTCAGTTCAGAATTAAAAGTTAATAAAGGCGGATGGTTTATATTGTTTATATCTAGAATTGTAAACTACTACGAAACTTCAATAAAGTGTGTTATAATTAGTAATTACTGTCAAAACATTATGACAGTGTGTTAGAATGACTTCAGGAGAAAGAGGTCGTGAAGACAGTTGATGTGCTAGTTAAGGCGGTGTATGTCTGACAGATGTCGTTATTGCAATAATAAAAAACTGTACAACCCAAAATGCCATCAAAGTGATATAGACGTGTCATCACCTTTCCGGGACTAACTGTTTAGTAAGATGTCGACATCAAAGTAAAAAATGTAACGGATATGTACAAAATAACAAATACTTCAGTAAAAAAAAAATACTACACTCATTCAACAAGTACTACAATGAAAAAATTAAAACTGCAGTCGGTTTCGTGTGATTTAAATCAAAATTCAAATCGGAAATTCGCCGTAATTTTTCTGTAACGTCAAGGACCACGACCTGTTTGATTTTTCTTTGATTTGTGTAAATAAAAGTAATAAAACCTACTTATTATTGTTGAAAAGAACAGAAAAGCTTCGCGAGATGCGAATTTTAACAAATCAAACAAGTCTTGCAAGATGTGTCATATTTTGTTCTATCAAATAGCGTTACGTTATATGTAGATAGGAGGGTTACATTATACATACAACCTAGTCAATTCACTTATTTCAATCACTTTTATTATATTGACTACTCATATTGAACATTTTTTAAACAGCTTGGGCATTATGAATAATGCTATATTATCACTTAGTCCACAACTTATACACAGTCAAACGCGTAACATGGTTTGAGAAACAGACTTTCCCAAGTCCGTCACCGCAACAGTTGACTGTTTTTCGGAAATGGATAAAAGAGTTATTGCCCTTCTCCTCAGGTTTTATTGAATTAATTTAAGGTGGTGTTATTTCCATCATATCCATTTCTGTATACTGACTTTGCATTAGTGTCAACATTTAGCGTTCTTAAGCTATGTTTGAATATGACAGTATTAGCAATATATGCAAAAAAACTTTTAAAAAACATTTTAAATTAGTCGATTTTAATTCGTTTCAACTTCATACTGAGATAGTTCATGCACATAGATATGTTCTTCTAGCTGTATCTATTTTGCTACATTAATTATTAATATTGGCCGAATATATTAATAAACTTTCTAATATAAAATCGTCAAAACCAATAAATAAACGTGACTGAACGTATTGTTCAGATTAAACACAACGGTTTAGTTTCTCGTGTCTTTCCTTCCGTCAAACATTGGGCTCCTTGCCAAAGTGTACGTTAAAATATTGTTGTCAAGTGGAGTAGTAGTGTTCTGAAAGTCGTATATTATTGTACTCATTGGGAAAGATATAGTATCCTCTAAAATGAGGAAGAATTCAGGAGACAAGTTTCAAATAAAATTGCTTATTTATATATTTTAAACTATTTATAATTTGGATGCAAATGATTCACCTTGTATTAGCAAAATATTTATAAATCACTATAAATACTAATAACCTTATGATGTTTTTTAAATTTAATAATTGTGAATACAATATTTTAAAACACCATAAATGTATCTTTCAAATAATGAGCTAGAATAAAGTTTAGCCTATGAAACATGAATAGGAAATATTGGTGCACGTGTGTCATCTGACAGGACTACCTTGAACGAACCAATATGCGTTCGGAACATAACGAGCTCACACTACGGTAATTGTGTCCTACATCTACCATGCATCTACAATCAGGCAACATTTTAATAAGCAGAATGACCGACTTTATGTTCGAAGCTCTAGAGAAGATTCTCAAACTAATCCGCAGGGTAGGTACAACTTGGACATTCCGGCTTTTGGTTTGGTGGAGGGATAGCTACCAAGGAATGACTGAGCCATATTTTAGTGAAAAACGTATCAAAACATCAGCCTAGGTCAAGAGACGATTGTTGAGAAGGTAGTTAAGCTTCTTAATAACATTGGGTAAACCAAGAATGGTCCTGAAGAAGAATAAATAATGTAGGCTGTATAGCGCGTAATTCGTTTATTGACGGGCGGTTGTGTTTGTTAAATTAGTACCGTGTGTTAAGGCCATATATTTCTCATAGACTATCCTGTAATCTATAAGTAAAGAAGTAAATTCTGTATTTTTTTTTTAATTTCATGCTCTATACTTTCGTAGATAAGGGAGGGGGAATGGGGAATGTCAATCTTCATTTATTTTTTTAAATAACTTTAAAAACACTGATCTTAAACTTAAAAAAAAATTGAGACACTCCCAACAAGCCTTTTCATTTGATACGTCATAGTGCCGTACAGTTTGCACAGTTTGCAATTTTATTTTTATTTTCTATTTTGGTCCGCAAAAGTGACCTGTATATTCAAAAATCATTAATTTACTTTGCACATCTGTGTTTTGGGAGTGTTGGTGTACCAAATTTTAACTTAATCGGTCTAGTAAATTCGGAGCCAATTGGTTGTGACAGACGGATAGACAGGCATACGAATGTACCTATAAGGGTTACGTTTTTTCAAACGGTTACTTACGATGCCCTAAAAACGATGTTTAGGGTAAAACTGTGTAGTGCAGTTTAGCATAATTATGTATTATGCTAAAGTGCATGAGCAGAAACTCAATTCTATTCAAATGAGAGTAATATAAAAGAGTAACAAAAACTAATACAGTAGAATAATTCAATTTAATCTTCTCCAGCCCTCCTATAAGATATGCTATAGCAATATGAAACATTTTGAGTTAATGTTTTAAAAAATATTTAAGTTCTGTCCAACAAGAGTGCCCGCCAGAACAGTTATTAACAAAAGGTAATAAAACTACAAAAATAACATCGGAATTGGCTCCTATCAAAACTATAAACATCGATAAAATATGAGTTTTAAAATTTATTATCCACGCAGTAATGATTAGCGTTAATAATATAGCTCAAAAAGAATCAATAAAATGGTCATTAAATTTACATACACCAAATGTTTATATTGAACTACATGTGTAAGACATAATCGCATATGACTCAAGCTTATAAAATTTTACTGAAGAATTATTAGAACTGCTGATGATAATTAAATAATACCACTTAATATTTACTAGACAAAAAGATTTTTAGCTCATATTCTAAAATTGATAATCAACGCCGGGCCCTTATGATCTAGTTGATACGGTAAGCACTGAACTTGAAATTATATCCATTGCTGCTTGGTATGTTGTTTATTTTGCTTTGTATATTTATACGAATGGCATGGTTATAATAATATATGGCAACAAATATTCCTTTTTTTCTTTATTTTTTTTGTTATTATTATGAAAATGAATAGGCGTTCGTCTTTCAACTCAACTGATTGGAAGTGACGATGAAGACGAAGATAGTACATGCCAAGACAAGACAATACTTTTCTTCAAGATGTATATATATCTTCGTTGCATGCCATACGTTACAAAATAAGCACATGATTTAGTTTCAGCAATTTATGGTCTACTTTTATATAATACTAGGCCCGGTTTTGCACGGGAAGCAGAGCATACATATATTGATTTTTTCCGACATCTTCAACAATCATCGTCATATTTTAGCTATTTTACATAAAACTTTATCAAATTATACACCTAAACCTTCCTCATGAATTACTTCGTCTATTAGTGAAAACCGCATTAAAATCCGTTGTGTATTTTAAAATATTTAAGGGTACAGAAGGACAGACGGCGGGAAGCGATTTTGTTTTATACTATGTAGAAAAGTACACACTTTTAATATTTTGTATAATGTTTTCATTTTTGTTTTCATAACATTTACAGTATTATTCGATACGACAGGCATGATATTTGGAATAGAATCAGCAGGTTCGTAAACGACTGGATGTGAGATACGCATATCAAGACCACGGCTCGTGTCTGATATAAGAGGTATTATTTGACCATGGATTGTTTCTCTTCTTTCAAACACAAGCAGACTTCAAAGCTAACGCGTCACGGGATCAAACTTATCAATCAAATGATGTCCAGAGTAGCATTGTTTATACAAACAGACGTTCAGTGGTTTTGTATAGGCTCGCGTGTACTCGGCCGGTACTTGAAATAACTTTATTGAGGCAACGTTACTGTTACAGTTTGATGGCCTCTATCATAATAGTTGTTGTTCCACCGATGTTTACATTGTCGCACTCATAAAATTGGTACATGCAAAAGCAGATGTACTGGCATTCAACGGACAATTTATTGAAGGTCAGGTAAGCGAGTCACCACTGTATGAATGTACAGTTCTTAGTGTTAATAACTTACAGATAATGAACGCTAATAGAGGCTTTGCCCAGTTTGGGATCAGATGGCCGTGTGTGAGATTTCTCAAGTTATTATTATTATTATAGCATGATGTCACAAGTTATTATTTTATACATATTTTCACAGAATGTATCATTTAGACGTTTAATAGAGACTGATTTGACTTGAAGGACAATTTAATTGTAACGTTTGAATAATTGTGACTGATATTCACTATTATATTGTTCACTCATAGTCATAACCTGAGGTTGATAATGTAATTATACCGATGTAATTTAACCGATCACAACTTCGATGGTCATGACATCGAAGTTTTCGAATTAATCGCAGGTTATTTCAGTTGGTTCAATTTGCTATAAACAACCCGCATACAGTAGCAACATCAGATTGCTCAAACTGAACTAATTCCAAATAATTAATGCCGTATAGCGCCTTATAATTTAGAACGATGATTAGTATCTGCAATTATAAATTATAACTCCATATCAAATTCAGCCTGTACTGTTTTTGTCATATAGACTGTTACTTATATTATATGATAATATAGTATAATAAATTGTATATGCATGTTAATTATAACTTTCTTTAAGAAATTTCGTTCTTAAACAACTGCTATGTCTCTCACTGAATCACCGCAAGGTTTACTGGTAGATAATGCTATGTGACATTAAGTCGGCCTCGTGGAATGTAAACTGCAGGAAGTTATATATATTTCTTTATACTTAGTACGTAAAAATAGATTGTATTTTGTTCACTGAAAAGAGTTACCGGTTTGGAGAGTATTTACTTGGTTCACTAGGTATATTTTGGTAATAAAAATGTAAACAATGTTTTTGTTTACATTTTTTAGTTAAAGGTTAAAGATGTTATCACGAATATAAATTTAGTGAAATAAAATGTCTCGACTGACAACGATATACAAATTCAAGTAAACTAAAATACACAGACTATTAACTACGTTACGGCTATGTTACGATTTTGACGTTAGTGGTTTATACATATTAGGTAACTATCGAATTGGTACGATCGAATTGATGCCACAACCACAACACATAAAGAATGTTGTACATTGCGTCAACTGTAGAGTACGTCAACTGTAAATTACGTATTGAAAAATCGTAAACGGAAAAGATTTGGTTTTAAATATATTAAAAATACTGTGTTGAAATAAGTAGTAAGTGTAAGTAATAATAATAATGCAAACGAAAAGTATGTTCAATCGATAAATAAACATACAAAATAACGACGTCATGTTGTACATATCATTCATTGTACCGTCGATATTGACGCATAATTTTAGCTCATAAAAGAGTTTGCAAAGCGCTTCATTCAGTATTGTTTAATGGAAAATGTAGTTGAACTCGCGCTATACCTAGTGATGCTATGTTTTGAAAAGAAGCCAAGTTCAGTGCATAACACGTAATATCAAATTGTTTTTACTATTATTTTGGGTTTAATACCCGCAACTGATTTTGTCACTTTTTTATGAACACTGAGTTCAGCTTTGAAGTTTTAGACGCACTTACGAATACTAAAATATGTACTGAGGTGAACTTTGCGTGAATTGAGGACGATTTACAATGAATTGGGTATTGTCATAAATTGTTCCCTATTTATAACTTGGTATTGTGATAGAAGAAATTATAATATATACATATTATAAATTATACATATAAAAGTTTAGGTACACATTTATTAAACATTTTTTTATTTTTAAATGATACTTGTAGAATGATAAAATCTTTAGCCACAAATCTTAATAGAATTTATGCAAAATTACGAAAATGTGACAGACATTTTATACTTCGCAGTTTGTAGTTTCTTCTTATTGTTAAACGACAGTCTTTTGTTACTGTACTTATTTAAAAAACTGTCAGCACATTCATTTTAAGTAAGAAAACATATAGTTACCACAGGATAAAAGTCGATATTTACTAAATTAGAGATGAGCGTGGAGGATGAATTGTCGAAGATGTAACGCCCTAAGAACCAAATTAACGAATTTCTTTTGCGTCTCTTTAACACTAGATCCTGTATTTGGAACTCGTTAATTTTATATGTGTACAAAATGGATCTTATACACAAACCCTCTTTGCAGACGTGCTAACTTTCACTGGTTCTCTCAAATATATTTTTATAAAAATAGATTTCAAATTTACGCTACGTGTTAGTTTTTAGTATCATAATATTTTTTGAATAATCTAGGTAGACGTACAAAGTATTCGAAATAGTATTTCGTGTGAAATAAAACATGGTTAAGTTTATAATATACTAGCTGTCCCGCGCAACTTCGTCTGCATTTGTAAATTTTCCCCGTTTTTGCAATATTTTTCATTGATGCTCCGCTCCTATTGGTCGTATCGTGATGTTATATAGCCTTCCTCGAAAAAAGAGCTATCCAACATAGTAGTTCCTGAAATTAGCGCGTTCAACCAAACAAACAAAATACGAACACGCTAAAATGAATTTTATAACTTTGTTAAATGGAGAAGTGTTGTATGATTGAACTTGAGCTATATTACATTTCATTATTTTGTATTAGGATAACAATTTGTTTAAACTAAATGTATTATATGATCTTACGTTAATATGATTAAAATATTATACTGAAACATAGGTTCATTAGGATTGCTAATTTTAAAAACATTTAAAAAAAATAGTGTCAACCGCCTAAAACAAATTGATTGTATTTTAACCAAAGTAATTTGCATAAATGTATATTATTTATCCAGTTCATAGGAATTAATGGCGTACGATTTGAGAATAACGATATTAATTTGAAATTTTATCAACCAAATGACAGAATCATTGTAGGAATGTAAATGTAAGTTATAATGGTTTAAACGTGCGTTAATGGATTGTAGATGATTTTGTTTTAATATTGAAAATGGTTTTTATTGCAAACCTTAAAGCCTACATAAAATACAAAGTAATTAGGCCGTGGTTGAATTAGGCTTAAAACACACAATCATTAATTGTTTTTAAACTCTCACGCTTCGTATGCATATGTGTACAGTCCCACTCATGACCACGATCAGTACAATTCGATCGAAACCGTACCTTATAAATATTACTGCGATTAAAGCCCGCATTACACGCCACAGGTTTCATCTGACAGTGGTATCTTGTCGACCTTTTTTCATGATACAAAATATACTGTGTCTTTACATTTTGTTGCTGATTTGACTACACGAATACATACATACATATACATACCCCGGTATCCCTCAAGGGGTAAAGCAGATTAAACACCTATATTTTGCCCACTATATTTTGATCTCACTCATGTAATAGGGGGCAAGCCTATTGTCTTTAACCGGGCACTTTGGCAGTTAAAGAAGGGAAACATTGGTAGTATACTGTAGACATGCGCCATGTGCATACCATGTCCGACATGGGATTGAACCTGGAACGGTGCCTTTCCTTGTCAGACCTAGTTCCAGGAAACATATCTGAGGAGCTATCTAGTTCCTTAGTTTTATCCAGACATTGTAGTCAATAGTTTTATTTCGGTTCAGACAGCTCCTCGGACAAAGGTACATGGTGGTTGTAAACAATATCAATTGATTTTCCTTCATACTCACATACAACTTTAGGACTGTCAACCAATAATGTACAAATAAAAAATAGCGTAACTAGACTTGAATTATTTTAAATTAATGTTTGGCTGGGTCTTTAAAGATCAATTGATAGTATATACATAATTAAGTAATGTTTACATTTTTACATTATAATACATAATATACTATATCGTTATTTATTTATTATTGCTACACACAAAAAGCAGCTCAGGCATCTTTGCCTTCTATCTGTTAAAGTTAGTCCTCCTTTTCAAAATACGCGCTTGTACGGAACAAAAGTGGCGGTGGACGGCTCGGAGCGCTACGATCGCGATATACGGCCATACGTCACACGGACAGTTGGTTGCTTATACGGATGGATTGCGGAGAGGAAGCAAAATTTCGAGCAGACCATACTTGTAACTAGAGATAGGTAATCAAAATCCACGGCTGGGTAAAAACCCGGGTGATTATCCATCTCTATTTGTAACTCCTACTGGCTGTTGTCGATAACGCCAAGCCCTCTGACCTCTACATAAATACGTTGTGATTAATTACACCGGAATAAAAAGTTAAATTTATTAATAAAGTAAGTAGTATAGTAGTGGGAGAGCCATGCTTCGGCACGTATGGGCCGGCTCGACTCCGCTCGATGCCACCGCCTCACAGAAAACCGGTAGTGAAGCAATGCTTGCATTGCATTTCACCGCATGAGTGAGGATACCGGAGGCCCTAACCCTTCCTTCCTCCTTATTCCCGTCCTTCCCTTCTCTCCCCTTCCCACTCTTCCCCCCCCCCCTCTCCCTCTTCTCCTACTCCCACCTTAAAGGGCGGCAACGCACTTGTGACTCTCGAGTCACAGGTGCCCATGGGCGGCGGTAGTCATTTACCATCAGATGACCCGTCTGCTCGTTTGCCCCCTATACCATAAAAAAAAAATATAAAGGTATTTTATAATTGTTTAGCTAAGACAATGCTCTATTTATATGCAATAGTTTGAAAGTAATTACCAGAAAATATACATCAATGTGAAAAAGGCACAAGAACATTTTTGAAGTGAAAACTTCTTTAGCGGCGTTGTGCACTATTTGGGATGGGTAAAAAATATTAAACTCGCGTCAGGACACGTGACACTTATGTCCGACTGTCGTCTGTCCTTTGTTTCTACATATGACGTACGTACGTACGTATGAATTCGTACGACGGAGCCTAGTTTCTTATATTTACATATAGAGATATATATTAGATACTTATATATCTATATTTACATACGGATATCCCGACTATTGCCGGACCTAACAGGGGTCGTTTATCAAACAGTTCTGTCTCGTTGGTTGCTAGCACTCCTTTTTCAAACAAACTCTAGTAATTATCTTTGCTAAAACTGTAATACAACATTATTTTAGGAGGAACACATTTTTCATTTTATCACCCTCTTTTTGAATACCGACTGAAGAGGCAAAGCGGTAATATTGTAGACATTATAATGTATATCATGGTTACCCATTTGGAAACCCATGAAAAAACCGGATTAACTACTTTTGTTTCGTTTGGAGTTAGCTCGAAGTGAGCTTTTAATTAGTATCGTTCAATGCTAGTCTACGAAGTAGCCAACTTCCAATTACCAGTTGATAGTAGTCGTGAAAGGGTTGCTAGTTTCATTCAAACATTATTCGTTTCAAATTTCGATGAAGAAAGTAAGTTTTTAGTCGTACTTGAATCAATCTTATAACGATTTTCTGATTTCTGATGATATGATTCCTTTCGATTTTGTACATTCGACAGTCTATAAATATGAAAGTATCCGATAGGATAATTTTTTTTATGGCATAGGGAGCAAACGAGCAGATGGGTCACCTGATGTTAAGTGAATACCGCCAACCAACCTTAAAGGGCGGCAACGCACTTGTGACTCTCGAGTTACAGGTGCCCATGGGCGGCGGTAGTCATTTACCATCAAATGACCCGTCTGCTCGTTTGCCCCCTATACAATTTAAAAAAAAAGTAGGATTTGTTACTTTTTTCGTAGAATAAAAAATATAAACGGAATCATACAATACAACATTATAAAATTATTAATATCTCAGTTGACCTTTCATGTTAACATCTATTGAAAGATGTTTAGTTTTTTGATATGGCTTACAATAAATATTCTCTTATAGATAAATTTAAACATAACATCTTCTGTTATAACAACTCCTACAAAGTGATTGTCTAATTCAAGACAGCCAGCCCACTCTAAAATCTTTCCGAACCAAAAAAAAATATTCGGACGGCTCCTACAAAAACAAGGCTAAATTAAATGAAACAAACGTTTTCCGAGAAAGTCCGCTGAAAGCCCACGGTGGTTTTTTTTTTAAATATTATTTATAATTTTCTCGTTCGAGAACTCAAACTCGGCGTCTTAATTTGCGTCCCGTAACGAATTACACACTTTTTCTTACAAAAAGTTCTTTTATAAAGTGCCTCGAGGAAGATTGATGTCCATTAGTAGCTAATTTCCTAAATAATTTCGGCAAAGGACACAACGTTAATCGAAGCAAAAGATGATTGTTCTATGTTCCTGTTATTTAAAGGAAAACATTGGCTTTGTTTTCGATGTTATTATTATTATTCTCTTTATTTCTTTAATTATACTAATAAATTACATTCAGATATATATAGCGTCCCACAGTATTGGGTACAAAGATCAAGCTACGGGTGTGCCTTATACGAGTGCCTTATCGAAGAGCACTGCCTTCTGCATCAGGCTTTTAATCCAGCCGCCTAACGTGAGCGACTGAAAGTGTTGTTCGAGGCTGTTAGCAATAATTTGTCTCAAGTGTGTATATCTATCGTAATTGAGATAAGCTGACGCAAGAAATCTGCTCACGGAAATGTACGTAGGTTCTATTTTAGGTTAACACATACATAGACATTCAAGAACCGAGATTCACGCAAGTGGAGCCTTGGACTGCAGCAAGTTTTTCATAAAATAGGAGGGATGTATATAAAACTAGCAGCACCCCGCAGTTTCACCCGTGTAAGTCCCGATCCCGTGGGAATATCGGGATGAAAAGTAGCCTATGCGTTAATCCAGGTCTTCAGCTTTCTACATACCAAGTTTCATCGTAATCGGTTTAGTGGTTTTTTGCGTGAAAGAGTAACAAACATCCATCCATCCATCCATCGATCCAAACTTTCACATTTATAATATTAGTTGGATATATTTATACATATAAACGTACACATATGTATGTAGATATGTGTGGCCGTGCAGGGACTGACGGTTAAGGTATAAGCTCGATACATCATAATAATATTATCAGGCGGACTGTATGCTTGTTTGCCACCGACGTAGTATAAAAAAACCGGACAAGTGCGAGTCTGACTCGCGCACCGACGGTACCGTAAGGAAACAATCTTGTATGAAGGTAGTACGACCATCTCGTTAATCAATTCTCAAAGATTTTTCCCACTCTTTTGCGAAAGACAAACTGAACTTTGCGACTAACGATTTATGGCAAAGTTAATTTTCTTTAACTAAAGATAACAGAACAAACAAGACAACCCAGACGAAAGATCATGTAAATCCAGAACACGACACATGTCAGAGATAATATCAGAGTATGTCACTCATTTTACATTCTTTCCCGTCTTTCACTTGAGCAACATTAACAAAAATTAAATTCGTTCACGGTATTCGCTAATGATTGTTCCAGATTCTCATCAGACGGAGTTTTGTTGTATTTTTGTTTCAATGAAAACCATTTTCTTTTCAAAAGATTTTCTTAAATTCTTCAGAGGCCTCTACGCTTCAATAAAGTTCTTATACGGAACGATAAAATAGGTACGGGGTAGTTCGAACTAAGTTAAGAAATAGAGGTGTTCATCTCAAACAAAACTTCGAATTCACTGTATAAAAGAAAAAAATCAACTAATTATTTAAACTTTCTTAAACACAAGCATTCGCCCTAATAATCTTTAGAAGTTAACATATTAAGAAGTAGCCCCGTAGTTACACCCCGTTACGTAAAATACCATACCATAACATACATTACTATTTTTCATCGCAGTGTTGGCAAATAGTTTGACAGTTCGTAATATTACACAGAACTTTCGGTTGAGTGACAACCCTGGATGACATTACAAAGCGTGTCACACATCAGACTTGTTTTGTTTTTTATAGTTGACATATAGCGATCGGTTTATTAAACGGTTATCAGACTGACATATATATACCTAAACATATTGAGTTCATAATTTGAAAGAGTCGATTCCTTACAGACCATCGTTGTTGTATTAATGTATCCTTTCACTATTTGCTGTCATTTACCTATTTCCATAGGTTCTACTATGTTCAACCCTGCATAAATGCAAATACAAAACACAATTTTAACAATATCTAGTAAAACCAACTGAATAGTTTTCAGTTGTTGCAACAATTGCAACTTAGCAAGAAGGTTAATGTTTTATTGAATTTTTCGGTCTTGTTTGTAGGATGTGAAAGTCAACATGAATTAAAAAGTATATTTAATTAAATATAATTACGATAAATCCCACTAATATTATAAATGTGAAAGTTTGGATGGATGGATGGATGGATAGATAGATGGATGGATGAATGTTTGTTACTCTTTCAGGCTAAAACCACTAAACCGATTGCAATGAAACTTGGTATGTAGGTAGCTGGAGACCTGGATTAACGCATAGGCTACTTTTTATCCCGATATTCCTACGAGATCGGGACTTAAGCGGGTGAAACCGCGGGGTGCTGCTAGTGTATAATATATAAAAGATACTTTCAACTTATATTATGGTGAGTATTAAAATATATTCATCATTTCGTTTTAAATAGTTACTGAAATCATTAACTATGAAATTAGGGTATACTAGCTGTTGCCTGCGACTTCGTTCGCGTGGAAATTCAAATTTATCCCACGGGAACCGATTATCTGCACAATTTTCTTAATTGTTTGTTCCTTAAAAACCTTCTATAAAGTATTAGTCTAAAAATTTCAAATACTAATTACGTTTCCACGATTATTTTGCACTTTTTACGTGAAGCAACTAAACAAACTCCACGTCTACAGATTTATTATACATATAGATTTAGAAGAAAAAAGATTACGTGACAATCTTCAAAGAAGATTGCAATCGGACTACGTATTAAAGAATTACAACCAAGTACACATTTTGACTTTCATCCCTCCTCTGAAATTCGGGATAAAATCTATCCTATGTCCTACCTCGTAGTATGAACTCAAATCATGTCAAGTTTCATTTGAATCCGTTCAGTAGTTTTAGCGTGATGCGCGGCTATGGCACAGACAGACAGACAGACAAACAAAAATGAAAAAAAAAATTGTTTTTCAGTATCGATTATAGCGCCACCCAAAAAAAATCAAAATATCTTCAATGTACTGAATTTGACCTGTTACGGTTATATTATAAGTATAGATAAACGTTTCTCATTTCAGTAACGAACACGAAGTGGACAAATACATAGGTTTATATTCTGGTAAAAATTATTCAACCACGAAATAAAATTTACTACTCCTACTATCTATTTACATACTTACAAATTGATCGACATAGATAGCGCATCATCTAAATAAATAATCACTTTCAAAACACCCACATTGATATCTGGTATTCTTATTCACCTGTCATTTGTACTGTATCGTATCCAAAATAACGCTCATCAAAATCATCCTTGACACTATCATTATTTCCGTTTTATAATTTAGCCGTTCGTCGACCCACATTCGATATCGCTTCCTGATGATACCCAGTCTTCGCATCCAAATTAATTTAAATAGGCACATCCTTGTCTTTTCGCTCCACTGGGCGTGAGGCGATTTGCAATTCCTACACCCCAGTAGTTCCGTTTCGTTCCCTGACTTAAAATTACTACGAACTTTGCTACTTTGCGTTGGTTTTTATTTGTTTCATTCCGCTACAGAAGCTAAGTTAGTACTTTTTTGCTTTCAAACCTCCGTAGTTGGTGACTCGGATAATCTCTGGCTCCTTGACGGTGATAAATTACCTGAAAATATAAAACTTTCCTTTATTACATGCTTACGTAAGTTATGCAGCTTTATGTGTGATGAATGCAATGTTGCCATTGAATCAAAATATGAATAAAGTTTGTCAGCTACACGCCTTTCAAGAGGAAATCGAGAAGTCTAATTTTAATGTTCTGATTTTGCTAAGGATAGTATTTACATACTACGAGTTATAACTTTCTATAATCTATCCCATCCGTAGATATTAGTATTGACGTTTGACGTTCACTTTAGCTAGACGTATAAGACATTCACTGTAGACGATATTAAAATCATGAATAATGATACAGATTCGCAAACTTATAATTCTTTTTTTTCGTACTCGAAAATGTTGCTCGTGTTCCAGTTTACGCGTGATGGTAAGCGTTTACTAGTTTCAATAAACACCACAACGTTAGTGGCATTACGCACATTGTCATCTATAGAACTTTAGCGACCAGAAAGGCCGAAATTTAATAAAACTATAGTAGTTCTTCTTAACCGTATCCTGCATTTTAAAAGAACTGCTTGGTTGGGTTCGGTACTACTGCCTTACTAAAAGCAACATTTTTTTCTTCGTACTCGAAAATGTTGCTCTTGTTCCAGTTTACGCGTGATGGTAAGCGTTTACTAGTTTCAATAAACACTACAACGTTAGTGGCATTACGCACATTGTCATCTATAGAACTTTAGCGACCAGAAAGGCCGAAATTTAATAAAACTATAGTAGTTCTTCTTAACCGTATCCTGCATTTTAAAAGAACTGCTTGGTTGGGTTCGGTACTACTGCCTTACTAAAAGCAACATTTTTTTCTTCGTACTCGAAAATGTTGCTCTTGTTCCAGTTTACGCGTGATGGTAAGCGTTTACTAGTTTCAATAAACACCACAACGTTAGTGGCATTACGCACATTGTCATCTATAGAACTTTAGCGACCAGAAAGGCCGAAATTTAATAAAACTATAGTAGTTCTTCTTAACCGTATCCTGCATTTTAAAAGAACTGCTTGGTTGGGTTCGGTACTACTGCCTTACTAAAAGCAACATTTTTTTCTTCGTACTCGAAAATGTTGCTCTTGTTCCAGTTTACGCGTGATGGTAAGCGTTTACTAGTTTCAATAAACACCACAACGTTAGTGGCATTACGCACATTGTCATCTATAGAACTTTAGCGACCAGAAAGGCCGAAATTTAATAAAACTATAGTAGTTCTTCTTAACCGTATCCTGCATTTTAAAAGAACTGCTTGGTTGGGTTCGGTACTACTGCCTTACTAAAAGCAACATTTTTTTCTTCGTACTCGAAAATGTTGCTCTTGTTCCAGTTTACGCGTGATGGTAAGCGTTTACTAGTTTCAATAAACACTACAACGTTAGTGGCATTACGCACATTGTCATCTATAGAACTTTAGCGACCAGAAAGGCCGAAATTTAATAAAACTATAGTAGTTCTTCTTAACCGTATCCTGCATTTTAAAAGAACTGCTTGGTTGGGTTCGGTACTACTGCCTTACTAAAAGCAACATTTTTTTCTTCGTACTCGAAAATGTTGCTCTTGTTCCAGTTTACGCGTGATGGTAAGCGTTTACTAGTTTCAATAAACACCACAACGTTAGTGGCATTACGCACATTGTCATCTATAGAACTTTAGCGACCAGAAAGGCCGAAATTTAATAAAACTATAGTAGTTCTTCTTAACCGTATCCTGCATTTTAAAAGAACTGCTTGGTTGGGTTCGGTACTACTGCCTTACTAAAAGCAACATTTTTTTCTTCGTACTCGAAAATGTTGCTCTTGTTCCAGTTTACGCGTGATGGTAAGCGTTTACTAGTTTCAATAAACACCACAACGTTAGTGGCATTACGCACATTGTCATCTATAGAACTTTAGCGACCAGAAAGGCCGAAATTTAATAAAACTATAGTAGTTCTTCTTAACCGTATCCTGCATTTTAAAAGAACTGCTTGGTTGGGTTCGGTACTACTGCCTTACTAAAAGCAACATTTTTTTCTTCGTACTCGAAAATGTTGCTCTTGTTCCAGTTTACGCGTGATGGTAAGCGTTTACTAGTTTCAATAAACACCACAACGTAAGTGGCATTACGCACATTGTCATCTATAGAACTTTAGCGACCAGAAAGGCCGAAATTTAATAAAACTATAGTAGTTCTTCTTAACCGTATCCTGCATTTTAAAAGCACTGCTTGGTTGGGTTCGGTACTACTGCCTTACTAAAAGCAATAATGTTATACGCCGAAAATACACTATGATTTTATTAAATACTTACAAAACTTACATATACTATACCAAATATCAATGGAGAAACTATTAATGTCCAAGAACCCAAGAACTCATAAAGATTTTCCTACAAAATATTTAGATGGGCTCGTAAATCCACAAGACAATGTTTTGAAATCGCAGGCACGTATCTCGATAGGTACGTACTACAAAGTAATAGTCAAATGTCTCTACATGTTTTTCAAGGAACTACCGGCTAAATACATAACGTCATTTAAATGGATAGAACAAAATGAAATCGTGTCGGTGTACGAGAGGAGACAGTGACACTGAATATCACATTAAATTTTAATTTATGTTTCCAAGCTGTAGAAATAAAAATGCGTGTCAAGTGATTATTGTTTGAAGTGCGTGTTCTATCATTTTTTTATAATATTCTGAAGTATGTTAATTCATTTTTTAATTCGGTTCTTATTTTGTACATACCAAGGAACGATTCTATGGTCATTGGAATATACAAACTAAGTGGCATGACTATCTTTATGAGGAAACCTTTCTGAATCGAGGATTTTGTTAATAACCATTATGTTTACTCAAGTGAATTGCATAAAATTATTTCTTAAATAAAGCCAACATCAAGACCACATTATTTTTAAGCACTTTATTTAATAAAAAACAAAACTTTTAACAAAACACCCCTATATTGTGTAATACAATGTAAATCCACAACGTATACAATCCCAATTCTATTTAAATGAAACGCTGGGCGTCTATAACATTACTGTCTTCTATACTACAGATTGTTCTAAATATTTGACGGCTGTATAGTCACTCGCGTTCTCGCGTCATCTACGAATAAACATGAGTACGCACTGAAAATAAAATACTAAGCGATCGCATTTGAAACGCATGGACCAAAATAACGCAATGTGTCACCACTATGCCGTGTTCACAAACCTAGTATGGTATCTTAAAATTGTCACTCACCGATATCGCATTTAAAACAAAAGGCACTGACGGGACATAATATTTTAGTGTCAGTAAGAGTGTCACATTTATAACAATAGATTTATAGATACTAGTATCTATAATAACCTTTGTAATTAAGCGAAAGGATTGTTATAAACCGTGTCACAACCACTGCTATAAACTATGAAAATTACTAACTAACAGTAACTGCTATGTTGTTTGTACCTCTCTCCGCACTAAAGTGATTGATTACAACTTATAATACATTCCTACCCTTTTATAACCCCTATATTCATCAACATTTATCAATCGACCAATAGTATTGCGTTACCGGCATAACCAGTCATAATAACTCTATTAACTCGTTTTTATTAAATAGTGAGCTGTTTTATCATCTATTATAGTTTGCCCCTATTTTTAATAAAATAAATAAGAGTTTTTGATGTGGCGACAACAGGATTGTGTGATTTAAATCTCACAATTAGTTGTTAGCTCTAAGTCTGAGCGTTTTCAAATAATTTCAAAGTACCCCAACAATATCATTAGATTGTTTAAAAAGTAATGCTACGCTACGCTATGTGAACCTATATTTCAAAGTTATGAATCACAAGTTGGCAATGTCACATTTAGTAGCTAAACTATTTACTATTACCTCACGATGTCTGATGTTTGTACGATGTTAAAACGTTGAACACAATACGAAGACATTTCATGTTCTGTAGATGCTAAAAATAAGTCGTTACAATGTAATATGTCCTAACGACTCATCATACCTTGGAAGAAGTCGTTTACAACAACGTAGGAGTAACAGTGACTTAAATTTTCAGTCAGAAATGAAGAGAACTTCAGTGTTGATACTTAATACTGTTTTTTTATCCTTTTCCTACATTTTGTGAGTTAAAATTTTTATCATAACTATGTAAATTTGAATATAATCTTATAAAAAACTGCTGAAAGTAGGATTTAAAATGAACAGTGTTACATTTCTGGAGTTACCATCAATGATACTTTTAGTATATAATAAGTACAAGAATTGGCTTCGACGCCTTAACGCGTTCTTTATAATTAAATGATACTACATGTGCTTATGTGTATCTTTGTACAATAGCAAGTAGTAGTAGTGAATAGTATGCCAAAACTTATTTTTTTATACTACATTATTTTCTAATGTATATTTAATTAATTTACTTCTGCTTTCTAGATTCAAATATACTAAGAATCAAAATTACAATGGTAGAGATTTTCAATTTCAAATTTTTTTTTCTTGTTTCTGATTTGAATATTAAAAAAATGTGTGTGTGAATTGCACAAACGGCAGACGTGAAACTTCAGAGAAATAGCCTACGAGAGAATAAGAAATAAAAAGTATGTATGAGTAATAATATGCATCCAGCAGCGAGCTCGCATTCTTGGACAACCATTTAAAAGTAGTGTTTTCTAACTTAAAACTACCTGCACCGGATTATTGTAACATCACTTATTTTTATATATATATATATTGTTCTCATGTAAGTGACTATAGTCTTATTGAGAAATAAAGATCTTTAAACCGAAAAGTAAAATCAACACAAAAAAATTACTAATGCTTATGTTTTAAATTTAATTTTAGATAATTTATATAAAAGTTATTGGTCAAATGAACACAGATATTGTGTTAAATAATTAACTTTAATTAATAAACAACGAATTTTAACACGCAAATGCACAAAAAGGGCACCACGTTGACATTGACGCACTTTCTGAAGGCTTTGTAGTAAGTATGCAGGCGCAAAGACAAATATGATAGGAAACACTGATACTTGTATTCTATCTCATTCTCTTGCAGGCTTGACTGGTTTGTTGGCCTAGTGGTTAGTGACCCTGACTGCTATGCCATAGGTCGTGGGTTCAATTCCCACCCAAGTCTGGGTGTTCTTTGTGTCCGTTATTTGTATGTTTGTAAAGTCCCCCGCGACACAGAAGTAATTCCTAATGCGGGAGTTGTCATTTAAAAATAAAAAAAATAAAATATTATATATTTTAATACTATTTATGAATTTGTCTATCTCATTCTCTCGCAGGCTAAATCTTATTTATGAATGTTTGTCTTGTTTGTCTCTTTTTATTTTCGTTTCATCGAATTTCAAATCGCAACGATTCTAAAGAACTTCAAAAGTTTCACTTCAATAACTTCACGCATCTCACACACGGCCGTCTGATCCCAAACTAGGCAGAGCCTGTACTATGGTAACCAGACTGCTGATAAACATACTTATATATTTCTAAATACATACCTATTATAGATAAATTACACCCAGACACAGAACAAATGGTCATGCTCACACAATAATTTGTCGTGGGTGGGAATCGAACCGAACGACCTCTGGCTCAGCAGTCAGGGCTAACCACTAGACTAACAGGCCAGTCAAATCAAGTCAAGTCAGTAGTTTGAATGACAATACTACAGTTTGAAATAGTGATAGCGAAAGTCTTCACTTAAGACTACTAGTAAATCCCTTGAGTTTGGGCTCATATATTGTTTTGACGAGTACAATATTGGGCTTTGTAACAATGGTCTGATGATGAACCCAGGATGTGGATAGTGAACCTCTTTTTTACTTTTTAATTCAGTTCACCATTAAAGCGTGTTTTTTATAGTTTTACTACAACTATAATTATTAATATAACTTCGAACTCAAACAGTGAACCATTCAGGATAACAATTCAGAATGCCACCATGGACACAATAAAAAAGGTTCCAAAAACAGATTGCTTCTGCTCAATTAATGTTAGTAGCAGTGGTAAAGAGGTATTTTCGAAGAGAAAACATCTTTAGTCACGTTGGACACTTTTGGTACGGGAAAAAAGCCCTGAACTGGCGTGACCGTCACGCTCAGGTGACAGATGTGTCAGTTACGTTTTCACTTCTGATGTGCAGTCCTACGACTGACACTTTTTTTTTAAAAGGACAGCTCCTGCATTAGTAATGATTCCTGTGTCGCGGGGGACTTAACAAACATATAAACAACGGACACGAATCGAATCCATGACTTATGGCGTAGCAGTCAGGGTCACTAAACACTAGGCCAACAGGCCAGTCAACTACCGGATAGGCCCAAATGGAACTGCATCGAATTTGTTGGTTTCGCTAGTACGTGTACCTATTTATATGATCTTATGCCAACCTTAGCTTGTAAGATTTATGAAAATGTATTAGCTAAATATCTTTTTATTTATGCTCGAACCACCGCCTCAGAATTATCACAAATTGCGTTTGCAAAGCAATTGAAGATAGTGCTTCGAAGTTTCGAGACATTATCTGATACGGTAAATATTATCATTATTTTAGTTACGTATATTCGGTCAATGCCGTTATTTGTGTATCAACTTCACATATATGCAAAGTTGCGGTTGAGAACATTTTTTTTTTTCAAATTAAATTAAATACTAGTAAGGTTAGAGCACGAAGTCCGAACATTGTCTCTTTAATAAGAATTTCAAGGTGCGACTAACTTTTTATCTTCTTTAAAAAGTCTTATGAATGATCTACTTTAAAACTTGTTTAAACCTCTTAAGGATTATTTCTCTATTCTGTTACCTTAAATTTATTTAATTTTAACCGACTCCTTATGAGTGATACTATTTTAGTTTAAATGACAACTTTTTTGAGAAAAATAAATTTAATCAAATACTTTATTGGCATAACACAGGTACAAAAAGGTGTTAAACAATAATAATAATTTTATGAGCGCTGGGTTATAACCTATATTAGGTATGCAAATTTGTGAGAAACAAAAGGTTCTGCGCGCATTTTAGAATATTATTCTAAGTATTATTAAAATATATCAATAAACAACAATAATAATTGTTAAAGTGGTTGCATAGGAATGGCACAAAAACAATTTCGGACAATTAATAATGTCAACATAACACTACTACCGATTATTAATAATTTATAGTCAAAAAGCTAAATGTCAAATAGTACCTAATAATAATAAGTGTTACATTATAAATAGTATATAATAATGGTTAAAAAAATATTATATTAGAAAAATAAATTGTAATTAGTATCCTATTATCACTTTTCGGACAAAAAATCCGAGACATTGTTATTACATTTTTCAACTAGTAACTTTTTAAATTTAATTTTAAATATATTTACATTGCGAAACTGTTTGTGGTTTATCCAAATTTGCGTGTATATACCTGTAGGTATACAAACCTAAATTTGATCATAAAAATTTATTTCCTTTTGTACAATGTCATTGTTTTATTAAGGAGCAGTACATGTTTGTCTACCAAATTTTCTACAGTAAATATGTAGTTGCTATTTTGTATAAAATCATAGTTCGCGCTTATTTAAGGAACAAATTTGAATGTACGATTGTTATTCGTATTATTATTTTGAGTAAATAAATGCTATCAACACTTACTCAATTCAAAGATTTTACAAAGAAATTAATTACTTCTTAAAAACATAACTTTTCTCATCTTCATTTCCAACGACAGAAGTGTAAACGACTTTTTAAATAGTATTAAAAAGAGGAAATACTGAATTTAAATTTTTGTAATGAATATTATTTATATTTTTGTAGCCAACATCTGAAGGCTTGTAATTAAACGAATCACTCGTTATTATCTCGCTTTGGTTATATTTTAAACCTTTATAACCTTGAACACGTAACAAAAGCTTTAAAAATATACAGATGTATTCAATAGCTGTGATTCTTTGGGGAATATAAATGATATTATCTGTTGTTCATCTCCATGCGGCCTTTGACGATAAAACATTATACGATGATACTTATTTACTTACTCACTATGTACATCGATGAAAGGAATTTTCCACCGAAAAGGATCTATTTACGACTGTCTATCAAAACAGTCCCGCTTTAATCTTTTCAAATGGCGCATTTTCGAGCAAAGATTGTGTAGGTACAGAATTACGTTCAAACATAGAATTGTGGAGGAAATTGATTTCATAAGCAGCTGTCTCTTCACATTTCCAGCTTATATATTTATGTAGAAATAATAAAACGTAGGACGGGTGTCATTCATTCTTGCGAGCATCGAGTAATTAGGGTGATGTTTTGCAGGCGAAAATATGTAGACGTGGCACGGGAGAGAAATATCGTAAGAAATAATAAAACACACGATTACTTTGGTAGTATGGAGCCGAGTTATTCGAAGCGGGGGCGTCCGTGACAAGCATGAACTACTAGTGAGAGATGCCTCAGGCGAAACCCTTTCATGTAATTTCTATTCAGGACCTGTACCGACATCACGAGACCTAAGTACCAATAGTGATAACGGAGTGTGTAGCAGAGCCGAGCCCAACCAATAACAGTGGGCCAATTATATCCAGCCTCACTATGACTCGGTTTATTTTATCTGAGGGATCGCTGGAGATTTTAATTAGAAAAGTAAACTGTGAAGGTAAAACAAGGCCTCTTTGTTGAAATACTTTGTTTGACATTGCTTTTTTTTAATTCGAAGGAGATGTACTTATTGGAATTAAGCACGAAAGAAAATTCTTCATATAATAAATGTCAGTGAACTGAATGTTGCGATTACCTATAAGACTCCAAGAATAAAATGAATAGGTGTTTTTTATGGTATAGGGGGTAAACGAGCAGACGGTTCACCTGATGGTAAATGACTTCCGTCGCCCAAGGGCACCTGTAACTCAAGAGTCACAAGTGCCATGCCGCCCTTTAAGGTGAGAATAGGGGAAGAGGGGGGAAGATGGGAGAGGGGGAGGAGAGAGGGGAGAGGGGAAGGACGGGAATAGGGGAGAGGGAAGGGTTAGGGCCTCCGGTAACCTCACTTACGCGGCGAAAAACAATGCAAGCATTGTTTCTCTGCCGGTTTTCTGTGAGGTTGTGGTATCGAACGGAGTCGAGCCGGCCCATACGTGCCGAAACATGACTCTCCCACGTAAGGTAACGCAATTGTATGTATTATTGTTAAATTTTGGAGAGAAATATTACAGACAGATTTTAATTGAATTTAGTCCGAAAAGTGATAGGAAATAGTAATTTCACTATGTGCTCCCTTGAAACGATGGGCTTAATTTTTTATTAAACAAAATGAAAATTTTCAAATTCAAATATTTTAGTTAAGATATACGGTTTTACTCACGTGTTATTACGGGGATGTCCGATCAGTTTCGAGAAGCGACCTGACGCGCGATGTCCGGCGCCATAATTTAGTTACTGTTTTTTTTTCAAGACAAGCTTCTTATGTTTGGAAAACAAACACACTGCTCCCAGTAATATTTCTCTTCTTATAAGATAGTGTTCTGAGCTATATACATTTGACATTTTCTCCACTAGTGTCACGAATTTAAAAAAATAACTAGGTATGCAATACTTTCTTCGACCAAGTATAAACAAATAAGTTATACATATAATTATATACCTATATCGACTTTTGACTATATTATCTATATTATCTTATCTGTGAAAACTTGTAATTGGCCTTCACCTGTTAGTATTATATTAAGTTTGTTTCTAGCTGTAAGTTTTCCTAAAATTGTAAAATAAAATAAAATAAAATAAAAACTAGTGAAAAGCGGTTAATTAAAATAGTAAGCATTATTTAATATTTTTTCAATTGATTTTGTTTTAAAAGTAAATCAAGGCGCCTAAATTATAGCCCATAAAGCAATGATCACACTAGTGTGTTTGCTTACATCACTGACATTCGCGCTCATATATTTGTGATTCGGTGGGCGGCAGCTATTGTGTTTACAGTAGGGTTGACGGCTATGCTCATTTAAAAAAATGATTGTTTTTAGGAAACATTTTGCTCTAAAGTTACACAGAATTCCTTATTATTCTTATATCATGTCTGTATATCTATTCTTCCTGCATATCGCCTTTTTTGTAGGGAGTTTCGTACAGTTAAAGATCTAGTACCCATTTATTTACTAAAAGTTTGTACGAGCCCCTAACGTTTGGAGGAGGCAATTAAGGAGCTATTTTTACTATGTATGGAATAAATAATATAAAATTATTCTACTTTCTACTTGGGAAGGCCTAATCGAAGACATTAAGTCTACTTAATTAAAATAATTAACAAGTCCAATAGTTCGTCATTAAAAAAACAAAGGCAATAAAACGAAGCAACCCTGTAACCACCACTCAACCGTAGTGTCGCCGCTGGCCTACCGCCAGAACGAATGCGGAGCTATGAGCAATCCTCTTAATAACCTGTATCGGTTAATCAACCCGATACTGCCGTGCGTTGTGCAATTAGATCCGACAGTCGTCTCGTGTGCAAGTCTCGTTAATTCTCCCGCCCTAACTGGCGGTATATTGACACCTTGTGGACGTAATATTGCCTTGTCGAAGCTTATGTAGAAAGGTTTTGGTGAGCGTTATTAGAGGAAAATGTATAACCCTGTACCTTCCTACTTGTTGTATTTGTAATAAGGAAAATCTTCAAATATTATTTTTATTATTAGTTTCTGATTAATAAGCCTTTACGATAACATATTTCTGGTAACACAGTCGTGGGTTTCTCAATCAAATCAATGATTTCCAACAGTAACTAAGGTTTTTGGATCCAGACTCGTTGATAAAGTCTTAAGTGAGTATCTTTGGCTCATAATAATATCTTTTATTGAGGTTTCCAAGGGAAGCCATATTTTGTTTCCTTAATATTCAGATTATAACAAGCAATTGGCGAACAAAAATAATTCCACTAATATTATAAATGTGAAAGGATGGATGGATGGACGGATGGATGTTTGTTACTCTTTCACGTAAAAACCACTGAACCGATTGCGATGAAACTTGGTATGTAGATAGCTGGAGACCTGGATTAACGCATAGGCTACTTTTTTCCCGATATTCCCACGGGATCGGGACTTACGCGGGTGGAACCGCGGGGCGCTGCTAATAATATATATTTGTCAATTAGTCGTATCTGTCTGCCATTATCTACGTCCAACATTGAATTGTTTTTTTTTTTCATATTATAGGGTGCAAACGATGATTCATAAATAACTATAAATATTTGACTATTTCAAAATAATCAATCATAAAACGCAAGTATACGACTGTTTCATTAAAATATCGGTGTAACTGCTAATTTAAAGACCCTTTTGAGACGTTTAGCAGCATAAATACACAATATCGATACGATCAGTAACAATTTGAAATTTTTTTTTATTTTTCATTACTCCATCTTCGGATTTCATAATTCTGCAATTATAATGCGAAACCTACTAATCTGGTCTTTATAAAATTTGATAGGTATATTGCAACATATCATATAACAAACTTGAGAAAGTATGGAAGTTATACGAGTACCACTATTTTGTATGTGGGAGAGCCATGCTTCGGTACCGGCAACCGGTAGTGAAGCAATGATTGCATTGCATTTCGCCGCGTGAGTGAGGTTACCGGAGGCCCTAACCCTTCCCTCTCCCCTATTCCCATCCTTCCCCTCTCCCCTTTTCCTACTCTTCCCCACCTTCCCCCTTTTCTCCTACTCCCACCTTAAAGGGCGGCAACGCACTTATGACTCTCGAGTTACAAGTGCCCATGGGCGTCGGTAGTCATTTACCATCAGGTGACCCGTCTGCTCGTTTGCCCCCTATACCAAAAATAAAAAACCCTGAGTATTATTAAAACTATTTGGAAATAGTGTGACGTTTTCGCATAATTTTTTGATTTTTTTTTTTGTTTTACAATTAATTGTACCTTATGTAAAGTCGCTATCCACCACCACATTATCTGACTTTATCAACCAAACTAAGAATCAAAGAATGAGCCAACTGCAATAACATATATCTTAAGAACAAACATCTTTATGGTGATTACAACTAAGTACTTTGGATTAGGCCCAAAACTCGAGTAATTAATTAGAATCTCGAGATTACCGCGACTGATAAATGAAATGACTGGATTTTAAGTAAAACTTGCTTCACATAATACTAACGGTTCAAAATTTAACACAATCGCACCCTGTGACGTCACGTAGGCAAGAACACACGTGATTGTATTGCAAATACTGTACAAAGCCTTAGGGATGTTCTTCCAATCACGCTCACTGGAGCTCTTAGTATACGTGCATACTAAATATGGGACGAAAAGCGAACGCGGTCAGACTACGCGACGCCTATTGAAAGTGAATTCGATTTTTAGCTTTACCCTCAAGCTTTCTGAAATTCAGTGAATAAAATATTATGTTCAGAGAATTTATATCATTGTTTTCTGCTAAAGGTTATTTTTTGTTTCTGTTCTTGTTGTGGTTGGTCTTGTATTGCGATGTTGTTTATTTTAGGAACTTCTTAAACAGATGAAAAGGTTGACACGACAGATTACCAACCAAGAACTGTTTTAAATATTGTTTAATAGGGTACCTTAATGCTTTGCATATATATATATATCAAGCTGTTTGTGTTTTAAACGTTCATTTTAAGCAATCAGTTAATACTGTAAAGAAATGTCAGATTGGGTTTAAATTATGTAAATTAATTATATTTAATAACTTCAGAGATAAACTTATAACGTTTGTGCTATAAAAACTGTACATTTGGTGGATAAAATAACTTCCAAAAAAACAATAATAATAATACAAACTTGCAATATTAATCAGAAATATATGTAACATATGGCAAGAGATGGTTTTTATCACTACATATTATAAAACAAAGTCCCCCGCCGCGTTTGTCTGTCTGTCTGTTCGCGATAAACTGAAAAACTACGAACGGATTTTTTTGCGGTTTTCACTAATAAGCAGAGTTATTCCTGAGAAAGGTTAAGGTGTATAATGTGTTAAGATTTTGTGTAAATTGATTGAAATATGTTGATGATTGTTGAAGATGTCTCTACTAAACGTGCGAAGGCGGGGCGGGTTGCTAGTAATAGTATAACTTCGATAAATAAGAGAAAAATTGAGAGTGTTTCTACGAATATTCCTTCTTGCTCATATACCAGTCCTAAATAAAAATATAAGCCACTGTGAAAGGTAGCTTCTAAATTTCCAATATGTCTCAGCCAGGATTATTGTTAGAAAAATTGTTGTAAGGGTATAATAATATTAATCTTTATCGACTCCATCTGTGAAATACAATACATGTTTTAAGATATCTAATTCCATTTTCTTCTAAACTAAGTCTTAAGGTGCCGTCCTTAACTTAAAATTTAATAATTAAGTTTTAAAAAAAGTATCACACACACACAATTCGAATAAATCAATACATAATTTTCCACCCGTAGAGAGGGAATATTTTCTTCAAATTTAAATTGGACCAACCTAGAGTACAACCTATATAAATAAATCGATTTACAAATTGTAAAGATATCGGGTAAAATAAACACAAGAAAAAAATAATATTCAGTCAAATTGAGAACTTTCTCCTTTTTGAAGTCGGTTAAAAAACAAATAAGCCTTACTAAGGTAGGACTGAAATATAATTTTCTCATATATTATTAAAGTTACAGTCTGCTGTGTCTTGCTATAGCCACACGTAGCTGCATTCACAATCTTGAAAGTGTGTTTGCCTATGTTCATATCTGTACAAGCATTTTACATAATATTTAAAACAATGATCAATGCTACATTATGTTTGTATAAATACCTATTATGATAAATTGGATTCTTTGCCATTATTTTGAAGTAAGTAAGAGACGAGGATGTGCTAAATGTATTAGCAGGAACAAATAACAAACTATACCTGTTCTATATTAAAATCGTGTGAACGTTTACAAGTGAGTCTGAGTCATTGCACTTGGCGGACGAATTGTCAAAGTCAATGAGACATTAATTAGCAGAGTAATGTAGTCTGTAAAATAAATTCCATTATATAAATACAGTAATCACAATTATACAAATTTTCAAAATAAAATTCAGTTACATGTTAACTGTAAAAATATTTTTCCTGTACTGTATAAAATTTTCACAGTACAAGCGAGTCATTACTAAAACACGATATCAATGTGGTTAGGCAAAACTCTTATGTCAATTTATTAAAAAACACAAAATGATCGTCAATAGATCCCTGTAGCACTTTGAGAGTAAGAAGAATACTATGGAAAGACATAATATTCTATCAGATATGTAGTTAAATAGTTTTTTTTGTTGGAAGATATAGATATTATATTTTTAACATATCGTATTCGGAAAATAAAAATAGAAATAAAAGGAAAATCCGCTGTATGGAAAAATATATACAAGTAGGCTCCTGAATTCTCTTCAGTAAAAATCCACATACAAATGGCGTAACTGATGTAACATCAACTTGATTGATATTGTTGACGTAAAATTACAACCGTAAACAAGAAATGTACCAAATTACTTCGGAAGATTCGTCCTCGGCTTTCCGTTCGTAATTTAGTCCACGGCAAACTTTACCAAATTAATGTATTCAATTTTAAATGCGCGACGCAAAATAGGTAAATCGAAGCCAAAGTAGATAAGTCTACGTCTCCTGTTCGGTGAGGGATCATAAGTTTCTAAGCCCCCTGTAATTAACTTGACCGTTTCAATTTTCTAATTTTATTCTTCATAATTTTCAAAACGACCGTTTCTTAACTCGTTTACTTAATTTAAGTTATTCACTACAACCCTCAACGTCCTTGGTGCTCCAAATAAGCTCTATTCCTATGTGCTATTTATTTTCGAATTAGGATTACAAGCTTAAGACTAGCAATTATTTTTAATTGGATCTGTATTTTTTGCGTTATCCTCTGCATAAGTGAAATCGTGAAGATTTAGTTTTTTCTAATACCCTTCGTTACTATTTTATTATTTTAACATAATGGATGGATGGACCGATTGTTATGTTTACTGTAATTTATTGATGATGGAAATATAAAGTTATTAGCAAGATGTATGCTTTTAGCAATGAGAAGAGTTTCACGAACACCAACAAAAATCATGTAGCCCTTACTGTCCTGATCATTAAATAGTGAACTACGAAGGTGAAGCCAGTATAAACCAGAATCATAATATACAAAAACTAGTATAGGGTGTTACAGAAAGGTGTGGTCAAATTTGAGGAGCTTTATATGTAGCCGACAAAGAGTTAATTTCATTCCAATTCATTTCTTGGCAAACTAAATCAACTATTTGTCTCAATTTTTTTAGAAAAATGCTTTTCCTAGTGTAGGTGCACATTATAAATTTTCATGTTAATTTCAATGATTTCGTTTTTTATGCAGACATTTTCAGAAAAATCTGGACGTTGCATTAACATCCTTGTTCTTAAATACTATAGGTATTTACATTGACATGAAAATTTACAATGCGTTGTTTAAAATGTGTACCTACACTAGGAAAAGCATTTGTCTAAAAAAATTGAGACAAATAGTTGATTTTCATTCATGTCAGCTCAAAACTGCTAGTTAGAGTCATGCCCTTTCAATGATTTAAGTAAGTGTTCTATTTTCAAATACACCTTGTATATACTGATATAATAAAGCTGAATGGTTTTTTTGTTTGATTGTTTGTTTAAAAGCGCTGATCTCTGGAACTGCTAATCTAATTCAAAAAAATAATTTTGTATTGAGTAATAATTGACGAAAGTTTTAGGCTATGTAGATAACATTCCGCTAGTACCCTTAGGAGTGAAGCAATGACCGTAAACAGAAATAAAAGCCATCAACTAACAACATTCATAACCGAATGTATGAATATTAGGTCACACTTCTAAAAGCTTGGAGCTTGCAGTGTGAAAATATTGCAAAATGGCGCGACACGATGCCGAGTTGTATAGAACAATCAGCGTTCCATATTTGTTGGTCCTTTTTAGTGAAACGCTTGTTATAAAAGCAAGGCAATTTCGCTTATCACGCTTGCCTTGCAAATGGATACGAGAATATAAAGTGGACTATACAACAATACACCTGTTATAGTCCTAACATCAAAATACAGTTTTGTTTTCACACAATTATAGATATAGGTAACATATAGTCATTCATGAGTACCTTATAGGTTTTCATTGTTTTTAATTCTGCATGTTTTATTTATTTATTAACTTTATTGTTATCACATTATTCTTTTGATTCTATATTACGTTATCAGTTTAAGATAATAAAAAACTTGAATGTACCTAACTAGAGATTGAATACCTACCCTTCTAATAAGTCAATGGCTAAGGGACGTCTGTCGTTTAATATAATAGAAAAGTATACGTTATAAGCATGAAACCTCTTTTGCTTGTGTTAAAAATATTAAAATGTAAATCATTTTATTTTACATCGTTTAACGCACCCGCCGTCCAGAATGTTCCATTATCATAATTCTAACAAGGGAAAAGATCAAAACGCGTGCTTATAATAAAAACAATGGTAGCGTTTCATGCGTTCGTAAATGTTTTAGCGGTCTGGACCCTTCCTTGCTTTCGCACGACCAACCAACCAACGTTTTTTCACCATTGAGGCTTCTTTTTAAAATAACTGAACACAAAATCTGTACAAAGAAATTTTCATGATGATTAAAAACATGATGCGATTGACTTTCGGGTATGTTGCTCGGCTTGATACTTCTTTAAAATATTTTTAAAAGTTATTGGAGAATAATATTATTGATGTATATGTGTATATACATATACAGCTCTATAAATAAGTAGAACAAATACTACCTAATGATCTTATAGACTGTTCGTCTAGTGGCTGGTGTCGCTCAATGCTGAGCCAGAGGTCGTGGGTTCGGTTCCCACCCAGTACAAATAATTGTGTGATGAGCACGATCATTGATTTTGAGTCTGGGTGTAAATTATCTATAATATGTATGTATTTCGTGATATATAAGAATATAAGTACCTATTATGTTTATCAGCAGTCTGATTGCCATAGTACAGGCTATTCTTAGTTTGGGATCATATGGCCTTGTGTGAGGCATCCCAATTTATTATTATTCTATTCTATGTCTTTATTAACATAATCAAACATATAAATTATTATTTTTTTACATTTTTAGATCAAAAAAATATATTTAAAAATAAAAAAAAATAGTGTCCTACCGGGTACAGGTACTAAGCTACTGATGCCGAGGGTCCCAGAGACAGAACCCCTGCAGAATACGTGCCGTATCTAGAAGGACTGAATTCTGCACCAGGCCCTTAATCCAGCTGCTTGACGTGAGCCTATGAAGGTGTTGGTCGAGGCTCTTAGCAACCTATGCTTGAGCCTACATGACTATCGGTACAATGATGCCGAATCCACATCCCACATGTCGACCAGCTTGTAGGCTAAATCTAAAATTTTATTCAAGGTTTTATTCGTCATAACAACATCATTGCACAGACAATACCTTCAGTTTATTCGAAGAGGTCGCCGAATTGTAGCATGAATACAGATGCTAATAAAATCTGCTACCTCCTACCTTCTTAGATGTTCGCATAAAAATAGGGTTAGTAATTTGAGTCAGATTGTCACCCATATTGTCTAGAATAATGTAAAATAAATACAAAATATAAATGTTGTGTATATAAATAAAACAACAAGAATATATTCTTGAAGAACAACAGCCTCCAGCACGTCTTCGTACTGCTTATTATAAAAACACAGTTACATCTTAAGTAAACGTTGTCTTATATGTATGTTCCGTCTCTATTGCCATGGGCAACAATCTCACACAGTACTTATGATCTCTTTATATTCCTTCAACGAGGGAGTATTTCTTCAAACATACAACTGTATGTATACATATCGCGGAACTTAAATCTCTCATACTAAAATAATAGAGTTGGAAAAAGAACGTTTTTGTTTACACGGGACACATGGATGTGAAGGCACTAAAACATTATATTTGTTTCTTAAAAGCTACACTTATAATTCCTCAGAAAGGGCTGAGACTAGTTCATTTTTTTTTTGCTTACCTAATCCTATTATGAGCCATTCATTCTATATTCATCTACTTTTAATGCTTACTTGGTACTTTTCGTAAGTGGCTTGGGGTTAATTCTCGTACTTTAAAACTGACAAGGTTGCATATAATACAGTTTCAAGAAATTTGCTCGTAGCTCCTAGTCTGTTGGAGAAGATTTAAGAAGCCTATTGGCCACCAAAGTCGTTTAAAAAAGAAATCATAGAAGAGAAATCATCTATCAGAGTGAAGCAGTACTATCTATTCATTTACATATTAATTTAATACCTACCGAAGTTAAAGCGACACAGTTGTTGAACCTTGCACATAAGTCAATCTACATAAATAGATTGATAATTTTAAGCTACCAATATATACGTACAATAATAAATATATATTAATAAATATAAATTATTTAAGCAAGTGCCAAACAGTGGTCAAGAATACAAATTTCATATAATATGCCAATTGCTCGCCGATATCGTAAGCCATGAGTCACGGATATAAGTGAATTGGCCGTTCGCGCGACTATCCTCCATATTGGAATATGAAATCCCTACGCGCCACGCGGCTGTGGCTTTTATTGCCCGAGTTTTCCCGAAAAGAGTTGCTGATATCTACCCTCTTGATAAATAGTGTTGTTTTCGCCAAACCCAGTCGTGTTTGTTCCCGCGGTTGGGCTCACTATCAAACGTATCCTACCTATTATGGAACGCCACAGTTAACAAGAAAACATCGTCGGCGCCAACATCTTTGTTTATGTCTGAAAGCCTCGATTGGTTTATAGCCTAGTTGATTTCAATAAAAAAAATGATAGAACACAAGAAATATTATTGTGACACCAATAGCCTGTTTTTAGCGTTTATGGTTACGACTACGGTCGTAAGAGGTGTATTTGTACGTTTGTTTTACGTATGAGAAACGTTACTCGAGTATATCGATGTCCTACTTTTAGTATACTCTTAGTTTTCAAACCTATTTTGGCAAGACGTAATTGGTATCTTAGTGTAAACATAGAAATATTAATATTTTTTTATTTAACCCATCTTATTTACTTAAAAAGAAAAACAATTGCGCAGCATAACGTTTCATAATGGCAAATGATAGAACGTGACATGGAAAAAATAAAATCTCTGTATGTTCAAGTATCTAAACGTGAGTGACGTCTCTAGTCATGTGTATTGCAAGCATTTTTTACTGATTTAGCAATATAAGAAAAATAAATTCCCGCTCAAGCGAAAATATACCATAGTACATTGTTTTGTGGTACTAACTACATCACTAATAATAATCTCTTTATGTACTACAAAAAGCCTTTAATAATAAGTTTTCTTTCTACATATGAATATGTAACCAAATTCTAACTTGTTCGGAAAAATATTAGCGGCTACATTTCTTAGTACCTAAAACCTGAAAGAAGAAAATATTAGCAATTACTTGGAAGACGAGTATATAAATAATATTTTATATGAGGTGGTTACAATGGCGTCGCCGGGTGGTGTAATGAATCTCATAAATTACGTTGCACGGGGTCGACACGCGAACATTGTTTCAATTAATCTTGCTTCTTTTGCTTTATGAGACTATTGGAGATTTTGACAGTTCGGCACGTGCTCCCGTTGTGGCAAATTGATGAAAGTAGGTTAAGGAACGTGCCCACTTGTCGGGCGGTTGAAGGGTTTTCTTTACTCGATTACAATATACTGAGTGAAACAGGTTTCTTTAACCAACTGTCTGTTTTTTGTTGATGTTAATAATACCTGTGAGTACAATCTAAAAGTTCAGCAACGTGATTATGTGTGTATTAGACCAACTAAAATCCCACGATGTTTTGTTACGGAACCATAGACATGTTGAGGACCCAGGTTTAAATTAAAATATACTTCCTTAAACTCCAATAGACCTAGGAATAGGTGATTTCGGATTTGGTTACCTTACCCTGCATCCTCAACCAAGAAATTTGGCTGAGGATCTGCTCTTTATGAGATCCCGTTCCATTTCAGCCGCTCCTTTGGTGGCTCCATAGTCTCCCCACAAAATAAAACTGCAAAGACGCATACATTCAGCGCAGCTTTTCACATCCATATCTGTCATATGGTTTTTGCGCTGCTGCACCCGCGCTAAGCACTAGGGTTTGAAGTCAACTATACTCAACACAGCCCCGCAGATATCGTATAGGTGTAGACTCAAGGCATAGACTACCGCTGTCTCTCTTTATGGGGGAAAGTGACAACGTCATTGAGACAGCGGCAACTTCGTGAGGAAATCAAAAAGAAAAGTCAACGTCAAAGAGAATTAATGGTGTATAATAATAAATAATGGTGTATATTTCACGTTGACTTTTTGACTTGCAAAATTGTAAGAAATTTAGTTTTTGTTTATCAAGATGATTGAGATACCCAGACCAAGAAAAACTTCTTGCCAAACATATAAAGGATAATGTTCTGAATCAATAACGTTACACTAGGTTCGTGATTACGCTAATCACCTCGATAACCAGACTAATACATTAAGAATACATTGATATAGACAAAAAAAACCTAAAGGTAATATAACCGTCTAATATAAAGTTATAATTAGTTAGATAGTAGTTAGCAGGTGTTAAAAACATAAGATAGCATTTATCGCATAGTAGACAATAGCTATTTTACGTTCGCGCAATGTAGTTTTCCACGATAGATAATGTATCGTTGTATATTAAGCTGCCTAAGGAGTGGAGACTACGCTTTTTTTAGTTTTAAATTATAAGTTAAGGGTTAATAATTAGCGCTTGTAGGTACCAGACCTGCTGATAGTATGAATGGATCCTCTGACGTTCTTTCAAATCTTGCAGTCCTCATTTTATTTTTTCCTCTAATTTTTTCAAGTTTATTGTGTAAATGTTTTTTTAGTCTTAATTGCATCTCATTATTTTTTCAGTTTAATATGTAAGAGAAGAAACAAGAATTATAAAAGAAAAAGACAGATACCTCACTAATACCCCTTGTTTTGTGTTGTTCCTAATTATTAGCTTAATGTTGCAAAAAATGTACAAAATTCATCAGAGGCTTCTGTGTGATGTCACATTTTAACTTCATAAGTGCGGTTCAGGACAAATCCACGCCCTATCTTGCGAAGTTAGTAGATTCCGAATCACGTGGCTTTAACTGAAGCTTGATTATTAATTCTGTTAACGTCAAAGTCGAAGTTTCGCTAACTACAGTTAATAACATGTTACACCCATTGTGTCACTGGGCAGAAATTACTGGACTGAGCAATTTAATCACAAAACCTAAATAATTTCAACGCAGATCTAAAAGAGTGTCATTTAAAATATACAAAGCTACTAACGTTAGAAAATGTTTAGTAGCACAGATAAGAAAATTGTGTATCTTTTTCTCAAAATTGGATTATTGATGTCGTTATCCCGACTTTAAATATTTCTTATTGAATAAACCACTTGATACTTTGATTTATTTAAATTACGTCACATCCCAGTTAAAAACAAAATATTTAATAAACATCAAAATTTGACAGTAATGAACACAAAGTCTGTGAAATTACACAAATTCTCCATTCAAATATTAATCCTCATGTAAACAAACTGCTTAAACGTAATCATTGAACATTAAATAATATTCGACTATCTTTTGTTTGTTAAGAAAACAAAAAGGGACAGATCTATAATTAAAGACCGGTTTTAATTAAAGACAGCTTGACATTTCAAAGAAGGAGGACATAGGTTTAATTATAATCGAACACAAATATCATTGGGGCAGCGTCGCGTCGAGGGAGTGATTGCAGGTCGCCGTGCGAAAGGGATAGATGATGCTAGACTTGTAGGGTTATCAAGAGCAAATTGAATTACAAGAACATTGTAAGAACATTGCATATTTTTAGCGGAACAAAATAAAACTTATAATTTATAGTTTATTTATTAGTTAAAGAAATAATGTGAAAATAATTTGATATTGTTTGTGTCTAACCTATAAAAAATTAAAATAGTATAGCTATGTACTCTATTCATCTACCTGACGAAGAATAATTAATTAAAATAGTACGTGTATTACCAATCTGATACTCCCAAAAGAGTTCAACGAGAACTCAATTACCTGAATATAAATTGACACACGTTGTCAACTAAAAAAATAAAGAAACTGTTAGTTCAGAAAATAAATAAAAGATATCGACATTCTTGACAATTTTGGTCGTGTAACGTTTTCTACTGACTTTGACTGACTGAAAAAATCTGTTAACATTTTTATCCCACCTAAAATTTAACCAGCTTTAGTTTAAAAGTGATTAGCAAACGCCCATTAATCCCTTAGCTTAACAACCCTACGAGTGACAAGGATGGATGCTAGGATTGCCCTAGTTTAGAAGCTATCAAAGCATTGTTTGTCGCACTAAACTACGTAATGGGTACAGACGTAATGTCAAGCAGGTCGACGGAGATAGCTTGTCAGACTGTCTGGAGACCGAAACTGGCGAGTTTTGCCCCTTCGGATAATCGGATTGTAGCATGTTACGTTTGTGACGCGAATGTCATAAAGATACACCGGCTATTAAATGATGATGACTTTTGTGAGTAGAGATATTTATATAGTTGTAGTTATAAGATTTTGCTGAAAATACTTAGTGATCAAAACAATTTAAAGACGTCTGAAACTACAAAGTTTTATAAAGGTTTGACTAAGACTGATTCTGTGATGTGAGTATCGATTTAACTTTAAATTTTATCAATAGTTAAGATTACATTAAAGACATTAGGATTGAGCACAAATGTGTGAATTTTTTCATATTTTTTCATTTATAATATTATGGGGATCAGTGCCTTATACTAAAGTAAAAATAAGTGTTATTTTTTAATGAATTCCATAAACATCTGCCTCAGCGTCTTCAATTTCGTGGAAAATGTCTTGTATAGTATAGCTATTTACCCAAACTATACAATACATATGAGCTTAATTTTATGGTAAGTATAGTAATAAGTGATATATGATTTATGTAATTCAGTCTTTTATTAACCATTGTTAATCTTTATTTTATCATTCAAAATTATCATTAAAAAAGAAAAATTAAATTGCACAAAATTAAATTGAAAATCTCTTTTTGTTTTAAATTTAGGCATAACATATATTCCGTGAATCCAATTTGGCTTTAATTGCACCTAATCGTCACTTTTCTGTGGATTAACTATTGTCTTAAGCCTTACTCTAGTCAGTCTGCTTAAGTCTTGTGTACTTGTGTTAAACTTTGGACTTTGGTCTGCCGGTTACGTCATGATGATGAAACAAGGGTTTCAATGGAAGTTCGTTCGTGTGTCAGAAACAAAGTATCCAGTGTAGTGGCTTTTACAGCCTGTTTTTGATGAGATTGCAATGTGACACCGCCATACGTATGATGAGGAATACCTATATGTGATAGACACTCTATCAACGCGGATTATATTCCCTTCGCTGAACAAACGTTATATTGCAAAATAAATTAAATAGTCCTGTAATATTTACAACCTTTTTTAATATCTTCAATGTTTTGTTTGCGGGCGACAAACACTAGAACGAAGTGTTCCTAACTTTACTGTCCCCTTCTGCGCTCCTTCAATTCTCCTATTTAAATTTATTAAACTTTGCTTGCTTTGCTTTGCTTGCTTTCTTTTCTTTTGAACCTAAAATAAACTAAAATTACAATAATTTAGTGAAATAAATAGGTATCTTTATTTAAGCTTCGTACATTTACATAGTCAAAACGTACTCTAAAACTACTTTTTTCAAAAATTCAATGTCCTTGCGGTGGTTATTACTATAAACTAAATCAAATAATACTTTGAAGGGATTAATATCACCCTATAAGGCAACACTACCACTTTTTATAAAATAAATAAACCAACCTTTTTCTTTGATTACTTTTGTATTTGACATCTGTTTGACATTCAAAAGCGCTTTGACACAAAATCATGAATTCAATATTCAATATTCAAATACAAAAAATTGCACGATATTGCAATAAATTGAAAACTCTCAGGCAAGCAAGTTGCGGCTCATTGCATTTGACAGCGGCGGATAAAGGTTAATTATTTTCTTGAATAGATTCCGCACTGCCAAGAACTTCTGCGAAGTTTTAAACATAAAAATTAATTCTTAAGTGGCGTAATCGGACCGCCATTGTTGTGGAACTCGTAAACAAGTTGCTTTCTTTTTTGTACATTTGCGATTAAACACTTTCGAATAACCCATTGGATAGAAAAGTTCTGGAGCTCTTAATTTTCAATTGTGTGAATTCTTTAGATGCTTTACAGCAGTAAATCTGTAGTGGGTAGCCGAAGGGTTGGAAAGTGTTTTAACGAATTTCTAATTAAAAAGAATGAGCGAGTCTTTCAGATAGTTCATTTTATAATGTGTAATTATATGTAATCAAATTTATTTTATATGTGATTTACAAAATAAAAAAGTAATTCCATCGTTTTAGTGGATGTAACGGAGTGATCATAACGTGAGATATTTCTCTAACACAAATTAGGGATCCTTCGACAAGGTTAGGTTGATGTATCAAAGTTGTAATATGTATATTATCAATGGAAGACTTTTTACTGCACGATGCAGAATCCGCAATTACTGCTTCTTTTCGTTATGTATACGCCGCCCCGAGTGCAGTGGGTTGAAATCCCACAAGGGACAAAAATTTGTGTGATCCACAAATAGTTGTCCCGAGTCTGGATTCTTTGTGTCCGTTGTTTAATGTTTGTGAAGCTGCCCGCAACACAGGAATATTCCTTACGTGGGAGTTGTCTAGTGTTTAAATTTCTGGAGGAATGGTAACCCAGAGGTCAGTTAGTGAGTAAATAAGACGTCCATGTAACAATTAATAGTAGTAGCAGTAGTATTAGTAGATGAGGATTTCCACTGAACAAAAATAGATGGTCATTGCTCTTAGTTGAAGTTGTGTTTCTTACCAAACATTTACCTAAATATCCACTCAAAAACTGATGAATAGTTTAGAGTTTTTTAAAATCTAGATTTAAATTTTATTTTTATCTATAGTCAGATGTCGTAAATACGTATATATACTGATGTACTTTTGTGCTATTAAGTTTTAATTTCACAATTCAAAAATATTACTTCCCTTCGATCACCCTAAACCCCTAAGATTTCAGCACTATAAACCTACTGGCACAATTTCTTTTCGCTAACACACTTTACCAGCAGGTTGTACTAGAACCGCTTCCAAGCGCTGCAAAATAAATAGTTCCACGGACCAAGTTTTATAAACTAACTTACAAAGTGTACCTCCCCTAACGGGATGTCGCGCCCGCAGCCATATTCCATAAATTAAATCCTTCCATAAAATAAGTGAAAATGGGAAAAGCGTAACGGAAAGAAGGCGAACGCCACACACAGAATTCGTCATAACGCGAACCGAGACAACTTGGAAACTTGCCGAAGAATATATTAAAACTTTATCAAAGCTGAAAGTTCCATTTCCTTTCAGAGTGTCGTGGGAATCCGGCCCGCGAGGGGACCTGCCAATGTACCTTCTAAAAGGTGAAAATTAAATTAGTCCAAAATCAGTGGAGAACGTTTTTAATTACTTACTCGTACCACTATCAATGTCTAGACTAATTATAACACGTTATTACAATAAACATGAAATACAAATATTTTTTGAGACTTAGGACACAGCATTAAATATTGTACAGTTTTTAATACTTTAGAATAGAATAGAATAATCTTTATTGTACCATAACGACATATATTTTTCCTTAAAATAAATACACAAAGTGGATAATTATGCCCAATGGGCGGCCTTATCACTAAGAGCGACCTCTTACAAGCAACCTTTGGATGGACAATATCGATTACAGATTAAAGAATAATTGGTAGTTTTATTGTAAGATAGAAGTAAAGAGGAAATGGCATTTAGTTGAGAAGAATTATAACGTCATATTATAAAAGTAAAATGGGTACTTTATACTTATAAAGACAACAGTAAAAAAATATAAGTAGAGCAGAGCAATACAAGTAAGCTTATATTATTTTAATAAACAAGATTATGATAAAGATGTTGCCCGGAACAACAATTTATAAAGCTAATATTCGCAATAAGCGAGCTTATCCTATTTAAGAGAATTCTTTTTACAAACGGTGATCGGGATACAACGGTGTCCTAGAGTCTGATCTGTGGACAAAACTATGAGCTATTTTGTACTACATTAAAGCTGAATAGGGCTACATTATCCCTTAGTTGAGTGGAAACTACTATTTATTTATTATATTTAGTTTAGTTAAAATTGCAGAGACGGTGTTGTAAGACTACTACACCGAGCGTGTCTCTCACACGTCCGACACTAATCCGGATATGTTACGTATAGAATGGATTCCGCTTAAAGTAGAAAATGTTTTTTTATAGTGATCTTCAGTAGCTTTTTGCTTTTTAAGTCAGATAAATCTGATATCAGTTAGATAGTACTGTTTTCCCTCCTTTGATAATAACAGAGATTCATATAATTAATTAAGTTTTCGGGAATCAACGCGATCACGTAATAATTATGTATTAGGCCTACGTGTAGTAGGCCGACTTGGTCGTAACGTCGCCGCGTCGTCGGTCAATTAAAAGGTTCGAAAGGTATTACGTGATCGCGTTAATTACCGACAATATAATTAATTATATATCATGGAATACGAAAGTTTAAAAGTTAGTATAGTAGAGTTTTATTAGATTGTTTTTATACAACATTTTTTTAATCAAACACCCCCGGCTTGTAAACCCAAAGAGAATCCTGGTTACCCTAAGCCCACCACTGAAATAAAACAATACACTAGTAAAGCTGGTTATCTATGGTCTACCCTAAGTTTTCATAGTCTTTAATGTGACATATTACAACATATTATAAAACAAAGTGCCCACTCCGCGTCTATCTCTTTATCTGAACGCGCTAAACTCAAAATTTACCCAACGGATTTTCATACAGTTTACCCCTATGGGCGGAGTGATTTATGAAAAAGGTTTAAGTGTGTATAATTTATAATTTTATTTTTTGTAAATTGGCGGTAATATTATGACGATGATTTTTAAAGATGACAAAAATCATGCCAAAGGGTAACTTTACCAGCGTAAACCAACAGAGGTATTTGAAAATAATACAAAAAATGCTTAAAGAAAGTGGTTTTTTGGGTAAATATTTATGTATTTAGTTTAATAATAGACTATCGTTTTCTGCATTTTATCTTAATCAACACTGTCTTAACCCTTACAATTCGGACTAGTAGTTGAATTTAAAAAATAAATGTTTTCTGTACACTGTTTTGCGCGGGAAACGTGAATCTTTTACTAAAAATATAATAATCTGGATGAAATTTCGCACAGAGATACATTAAAGTCTGGAATAATGAAAATGTACGATTCCCGTGGTATACATTTCACCAAGCTTTCCACAGGAACCAAGTCACGTGCAACAGCTAGTCTAAATATATTATATTTCTATTATCCGGCAGAAGTTATCAATGCCTTATACAAAGATGTATCTATTCTTTACTTTTTAAAATATTTGCAAGATTGGAAAGAAAATACATTAAAATAATCCTAGTAGGATGAACATCTACATTTTAACCGACATGCTCGACACAACAGACTGACAACGACACTGCAACAGAAAAAATATGTAGTCATACATATAATAATATACTCTTTACTAGTGTTTAAATAAGATCTATACTAAACCTGTCCCGATAATGTTAAGTATAAGGAAATGATTCCAACAAACAAGTATAACGAAAATTAAGTTATTCATTGTATATATAGGTACCTAATAAAAAACTATGCTTTTCAGTCTCAGCTCGAACGACGATCTCTTGGTTCTAACACTGCACTAATTTAATCAGTAATAAGGAATTCATTAATATCAAAGATTGTAGGTTTATCGAAGAAAGCTTTCATATTTAAATTGAGATTTTACTCAGTAAGATTAAAAAAACACCATCGGAACTGGCGAATTGCTTTATAAATATTCATGATAGTATAAAGTTTCATTTCTCTCAGATAGTGTATCAGCAGATTGCTCCGAGTTAATTGATGTCCCATCCGTATGTTATGAGCCGTTTTATAGCCATACCAATAACAGTTTTATGACTTCATCGCTCCACCACGAACAATCGACCCAATAAAAATGCTGATTACTTAAAACTGAAATTGTTATAGTAGAGTTTTTTAATCTTTCGACATTACACTTGAAAACTGACGTTTTAAAGCGGTTCATTAAATTTTATTACTCATTTCCACAGGCTGGAATAAGTACTAATAAATTAAACTGCTTTTGCTTGTGAATTGTGTGATCTAGGCAGCCGTGGCTTTAGGTTTTGACATCAGTGTTGCTAGTTCGAACCAAAACAACTATGAGAACGATAGGACTATTATTTTACCTACTATAGATACGTTCTTATTTTAATGTTTTAGGTAGTATTCCTATTAACCCCTCCAACACAATCTCAACTTTTAAGGTAGAAATAGGATAGAGTTAACTGAATTCTACTTATTTGGTCACCGATACACTGACATTATCTATCACGTCGGTAATAGTGTAAATAGTCCTCATTACTTGTATATATGTACTGAATATGTGTGTTAATTTATGACTACCTGGGACTGATGGTATGTTTAAAAATGTTCTTGCTTTATTTTGCTTGATTAATAGTTTATAAAATTATGCCATAGGTCTACTCATATTTGCGTTAATTAATAGTTTATCTGCATCAACCTCAGAAACGACGAAATAAAGGCGTGGGTCAAAGAGTGAAAAAAAAAGATTAGAATTTTGAAGGAAATGTCCGTAAGTATTAAAAATATGTAATTCAGTTCCTAAAGGGTTTAAAAATGTTGCCAAGTTTGTAATGGAGATACATTTTTGGGGTTAGATTTAATGGAGTATGTATTTTTCGAAACATGAGGGGGAGCTCCGGAGGGGAGATATTAAACAAATTTTAAATAAATTTTAAATTATACAGCTTTCATTCTAGAGTTTTGCTAAGAAATATTAATGAGAACTTAATCTTAATTCTAAATCGAACTTACAGACTTAAGCAATTATTTTTTTGTGTCCTAAACAAGGCCAACGTAAGCCTGGAAGAATTTTGTGTAACACCGCGTAACTACTACTCGTTGTAGAAACAAGAAAATAACATTAGCTAGAATTGTTCTCTCTAGTCTAATTATTCGAAACGCGAAGGGGCAAATAGACTCCGTATACAAGCCTTCGTCGCCCCCAATCACACACTCGGCTGCTTCTCAAAAGAGGGAAGGAGGCTAGAAAGCCGACTTCGCGAATGTTTAATTAGAGCACATAATTATTTGCTTGAAATCTATTGTGTCGAAATACTGTCACTTAGTTGCTATACATTTCAACGGGAGTGGATGAAAACTGGGTACTATTTATTATTATAACTGTATAAATCGTACCACCAACTGTGATTGCGTATCTATCCAGGACTAACCAGGTGAGGTACCTTGGTGTCTATATAGATCAGTACCTAAAATGGCAAATTCAAATAAATAATTTAACATCTCGTGTCAGAAAACTTATATACGTATTTAAACTTATTAGAAACTCAGCTGATCATAAAACGCTCATCATGACCTACCAGGCGCTCTGTCAGTCAATAATTGCCTACTGCATTACCTCCTGGGATGGTGCCGCAAAAACAATCATACTTCCACTAGGGATCGCACAGAGAGTTGTCCTCAAGGTCATGACCAAGAAGCCTTACCGATACCCAACCTCCAAACTGTTTGAAGACATATCAGTCCTGACAGTGAGACTTTTCGTCCATCAAACTGTTTCTAAAAAACATTCAACGTTGATATATTATTGCCCTAGCATTCACACTAATAAACGGCGTTCAGATAAAGTATGTCCCGCAATCCGTTACAATACAACTCTGGCAAAACGTCACAACAAAGTTGTAAGTAATTTCTTATATAACAGAATTAACAAAATACTAAATGTCTATCCACTGAACAGTTACAAATTTCACAGAACCCTTAAGACATGGCTACGCACCCTGAACTATTCGGATACAGAAAATCTTTTAAAAACTACTATCTAACTGACTCATACATAACGTAACTTCAGACACATACGCACACAACATACAACACAAACACACACACACGCATGCGCGATTACACTAGATGTGACATCCCTCTCCGTTTTATTTTAATTTTTGTTTTTCTATAGGTTTAGACTGGGTCCTAAACACAGGCTTGCCTACCTTAAGGGCCCAGTAGTGATATAGTGCTACTGTAAACGCGCACTTGCAGTAGTACCTAACACAGGTACTACTGCAAGTGCGCGTCCTCGACGGGCCTTTTGTAACGCAGGTTTATTCCTAGCACGGGAGTGGTTCCCCGGCGTGGTTGCGACTACGGTAGACAAAAAGTTGATATTGATATGGTAGTAAACTATGTACATTTTATGTCACTTCTTAATGAAAAAATAAAGATTATTAGGGTTATTATTATTATGCGGCGCTTATTTAGCGGCACAGCGGTCACGGTACAGGATAAGTTCCGGACTAAAAACCTTAACAAACTTGGTTCACGTCAAATTTAGCGGAAAGTAAGTATTGGATTGCCAGCCCTGTAATGGCTCATTGAGAAATCGTATCGTACAAATAAAGGTCATCCTTTGTAAATTCGAGCACACATTGCATCTATTGAACTGCCATAGATAAATAGCCCCATAAATGCTCATAGGTTGATCTGAACGACCAAACTCATCTACTGGGCTAGGGTGGGAAATAAAACCTGTACCAGGTACCAGAAATTAATAATGTCTTACAAATATTTAGTCATTGATAAAGTGTCCTTAAAGCAAATACTAAAGCACTTGTTCATCCCGAATAAAATGTATTTTGTCCACTTCGGGATTAACTTACTTCAATTGGTTTAGCCACTCCCCACAAAATGAATATACACAGCAAAAAAAACGTGCCCAAAAAAAATATCTTAATTTTTTTAAATCAGTAAAATCTGACTTTAGGCTAACTCTTTAAACTTTTTTAGTGCAAGGTGGAGTTTAGGGATGAAATATTGTAGGCTTTTTTACATGTATATTCTTCTTTACACTGCAACAACAACAACAATTGCAATAAGCAACGAGTACATACATAAAGATCAAAACACATCTATCGATCGCCGCCAGATACCGATAACTTAGTTCTCAAGTGAGTGATCTCAATGGCAACCTATATGGCTTGCCAATTTTAAGAGTTTTACTAAAACCTATAGGCAGGCTAGGGCTGTCACTGTAGATAAAAAGAAATAACATCTTTCAGTGTTAATGAAATGAAATGTAAGAATAGTCAGAGTAATACTGAAAAAAAAACTACCTAAATATGCATGCAGCTGACACTTTCCTGCTAATGCAGATTGCTCAATTATATTGCACGTGGCAGGCACAATGGTCTTTGAGATGTAGTGTTTTGAAGCTCTTGAGTTGCACACATTACTGCTTCAAACACTAACTTGTCATTTGCTTTTACTGTACTAAAGTCTTTAGTGAAAAATTATGCTTATTAGCATAATTGAGATCAAATCTATTAGTTTTTTTTAATATGTATTACAAATTAAGAATTCAACCCATTTCAAAAATATTTTTATGAATAAATTATAGGCATATGTCCATAATTATATTATTAAGATAAACATTGGACGTAAACTGGCCTGTTGATCTAGGGGTGTTAAGCCAGATGTCGTGGGTTCGATGCCCACCCAGGACAAATAATTGTGTGATGAGCATGATCATTTGCTCTGTGTCCGGGTGTAATTAATTAACATTATTAATCGCAGAATCATCAGAACAGTAGAAAAATATGTTTATGTATCTATTATTTATATAACTATATTTATATATTCATACAGGTATGTATGTATCTATGTATATATTTTCCCGTATATATATATTTATTTTTTCTGACATTACACTCATTCGTACACTTCTTAATGCACCTACTTCATTAATTTCTACACCACCTTAAGGTAGACTGGCAGAGAATGCCTTAGGCATTAAGTCCGCCTCTGTACATATTGTGCATAAAGTATTAAATTAAAAAAAATATATATATGTATTTAGAAATACATAAGTATGTTTATCAGCAGTCTGGTTATTCGCTCTGCCTAGTTTGACAGTAGTCTGCCTAGACGGCTGTATGTGAGGTGTCTCAAGTTATTATTATTATTATTCATAGTTTTATTCTTCAACAATAATTCAGTTTCTAAAAGCTTCACAATTTTCAACTAAATTGCATTGGCTTCATAAAATTTGGGAGAACATTTTGTGCCAATTTCGCGCTAAGGCGATTTATGATCACCTTGCTCATCAAGACGCTCGTTCTTGGTTATGGTGTACCTTATTACGTGTTAATTATAAAGTAATTTTACTTCGAATAGCTTGAATGTATAACAAAACGTTTTATTCTTGTAACCATTTAGAAGACAAAGAAAGAAGAATTTACTTATTAGAGGAATGTGGAAGAAAGGTTGTATTGTAAAATTCTTGAAAGTACTTTAATATATACATTCAATTACAAAAAATCACAAAAATCACTCTTCTAACTTTCTTTATTCTTTTTAATATCACTCATAATATCACCACCTCTGGCGATTTTCAATCCCACTAATAATATAAATGTGAAAGTTTGGGTGGATGGATGGATGGATGTTTGTTACTTTTTCACGCAAAAACCACTAAACCGATTGCGATAAAACTTGGTATGTAGATAGCTGGAGACCTGAATTAACGCATAGGCTACTGTTTACCCCAATGTTCCTACGGGATCGGGACTGACGCAGGTGAAACCGCGGGGCGCTGTTAGTTATGAAATAAAATAAAAACCAGCTACTCAAAATAAACTATAGTACCTACAACAGTTACGACACAATTAAAATGCTCGTGTTCGTAAGAAAGTAGACAAATGTTACTTCATCTTTAAACGAAAATATGATTTTATGACATCAATTAAAATGGTATTTCAAATCATAATACATAAAAGTATTTTATCACTTATCACAACAATAAATCGTAGTTAACGATTTTGATACGTTTTATCTATCCAATACAAAAGGAGCTTTATTGACTTTCATTTTCACTGACTTTATTGAAGTGTCCAATTATCCACTACAGTGTTGTTTATGCAATATTTTATTACAATAATGAACAAGCATAAAACATCTACAGAAAAGGTGTACACAAACTTGCCGTTCTTATTTTATATGATTATATATACCTTAGATTAGCTAGAATTAAATTAATACGTTGGAAAATGAGCCGTTAATTTAGATTTTAAAATTCCGTTGGCGAAGACAATGATATAAACATTGGTCACTAGGTTATGTAACACCCTGAAAATTAATTAACAATAAATATAAACTTATACTGTTTTGATGATAATTTTCACACACGTACATACTAAACACATGCAGAGATAACAGTATTTTTTTCCTAAAAGTTACTAAAAAGTGATTAAAATAAGTCAAATTTTGCTTCAATAGATTCATCTTTTTTTATATTACTACACACAAGAAGATAGGTACACATTTTTATATTAATTAAAATAGGCATAACAATTCTTATTATAAATTCGAAGCTACCCTTCTATACATTCAATCTATCTTCCTTGGCACATTCAATTGATTTTGATAAGCGAGTGTGGATCAGACCTTACAATTATTTAATTTATTTTGAGATATATTAAGGTTACAAAACTTAGCACTTGGAATTTTTCATTGGATATGCAGATTTGAGAACACATGTACTGCAATCTTCATGTGTTAAAATTTAGAAAGATGTAATAAATAATACCATGTATGTCATTGCTATGCATGTTGGCATGAAATGTTGTTCACTCGTACAACATGTTCTTAATTTCATTAGAGAAAATATTGCTGTTTCTCTATGTCTGTAATCACCTTAACATTAGCCTTCCCTGATGTTATTATATACCTCCTACTAAGGCTATTCCGAACTTTTATCAAACTGGATCTAAAGAAATTCAACAAAGTTAGGTTTCTCATTTACGGCACTTATTGTGTTACCTTGTACGTTCTTGCCGAACATAATAAAAGTGTACTGTATCCTCAAATTACTACGTAGATGATCTAATACAAGGGGTTTATCAGGTAAATAAAACAACCTCCTAATTATATTAAAATAAACAGCAACATCTTGATCAAAGTAAAATTGTTTATTACAGGGAAACTCATTTTCCTTCGAGAACTTCTGTCGACAACCTTATTGGGTTTCGTCAAAAAAACACTAGTGTAAAACGAAACGCCACCCATATATCCTGTAATAAACGTAATAGAAGAGACACATTACTGATTCCACACAACGTTGAACAAATAAACCCCCTGAATAAAGACGGCAGCTCCTATGAGCTTCCGAACTGTGCCAAAACAATAGCTGGCAAAAAGAAAACGAACGATCCTGTTAAAACCCTCGTGACGTCACCTGAACGAATTAAAACTTCCGTCCTTTTCGCGCGCGATGATCCCGCGTCATCTCACTCTCTCACAGGAGGCAATTGACCTATTTTCGGGCGGGCGTGCAATAATTTCACGAAGGGCGGTCTGTGTAGCTTTAGTTATAGGTTCCGTCGGCTTGCACATTCTTAGGATCGCATCGACCGAGTTATACTTTCAATTTGGCTGTAGCTTTCTAATCGTTATGGCCGATAACAGCGTGGATCGGTGTTTACGAAGATTGGATACAAACTCGCCAGTTAACGCTTTTATTGCGTACGCAGTCCGCGCTCGTACAAATACAATGTTTTGATACAACCGTTCGTATATCACACTAACCGTAATCACTGTTGTTTGTTTAATCTGAAATTAGTTGGCGCTTATATTTCGCAACGAGAGAACTTGGCCTCTTAATATCGCTTATATTTGAGATAAAAGCGTATCTAACTACCATTTATATGTTATGGTAGGTTAATTTCAAGTTCAGATTAAACAAAAGCGTCTTTATAGAGTTATTAGTGTGGTGTAAGTATTGGTTGAGTGAATGTTATATTTAAGTTTACTCATAGTGGACCTGGCGGCTCGAGAGAGTCAAAGTCAAACACAAGAAAACAAATATAAGGAATCAACTGACTTTTGAAGTGAAAAGTTTGTTCTTGAAATCCCTGTGCTATGCTGAAAAAGCGAAAGAAAGAAATAAAGTATTTGTTTTAACGACTCAGTAATATGAAGTAATAAAAATGCGTAAGAGTTTTATTTATACATTATAACGCTTTTGGATAATACTGTTTGTGAAATAATACCTATATTTATTCTATAAATTATGAAAATATGATAACACTCATGGCGTATTGGTTTAAGGGGTCATCTAAAGAACTGCCCCTCTGGACCAAGAATTATGAGTTTGCCTTACTTATGCCGACTATTTGTACTGAGCCTGTGTGTATTTTGTGTTTTCAGAGGGCACATGGGGCACATGGGTAAACGTTCCACAGTGTAAAAAGTAGACTTAAAAAACATTTAAACCGTTTTTAAGCTATTAGCGCTAATGTCCCTTTGAAAGATGTTGCGTTATGAGACAAGTTTTTTTTTTAAAATAAAAAATACTAACAACGTGGGTCTCATTATTATTATTCTTGTTAACCCCTCCAGCTAAGCTAAAATGCTTGTGTTAGAAGTGGGTTTATGTCGGTAGGGCACTGGGTGGGGTTCGAAACCGCAACCACTTGATCGCATGTCCATGACTTTAGCCATTACGCTACCACCGCTTTTTATAAAAGTATATTATAGTATAATAAAATTAAATGTGTAATCACGAATTTATTTATGATAGATTTTTCGAAATATTAGATTTATATAAGTCGCGGAAATTTAAAAACAATTACATATAAATGGAACTCCAAAAAGGGTCTAGTCTAATAAGTAATTTTACCAACTTATCACGGGTAAAACATAATAAAACAAAATGTAAATACATCGCTCATAAAATGATAGGAGTTAGGACACTTCTTGACTTTGCCTATTACATGAAAAATATCATGTGCGTTTATGCGAACCTTGAACCGTGATCCTTTAAATTTTACGATTGTCAGACGCGCTGACCCGAAGTATACCTTGGCGAAATTTATCATTTATATTCAAACAAATCGTATAATAATCCAGCCAAGTTTATCGTTCAAGAAGGCCAAGTTACCAATTTCCCTTTTCAATACACCTAAAGTACAAAGTGTTGTATACAAGTAAAAGCCGTCAAAGCCTTAGCGGTTACTTAGGAAAAATAACGTTACTTTTCAAATAAAATTCATGCCAGCCCAAGGGCGTACCATTGGGCCATTATTATATTTACATAATATACCTAATAAAAGGTAACTGACATTACAGTGGTAGCGGGGGCGGTGGGCACGCACGAGTGACTCTGTACGCAAGTCGGGACTTAGCTACCGGTTAAATTGCAGACCGATATTGCCAACTATGATAAGAATGGGGACCCTTGAAAGTTGGTCCGTGAGCTTTTTGGACCCCAAAATCTGATGTTATTCTTCTTAATAATAGTGTGCAAGCTAACGTTTTTATGTACTGTTAATAGGAGCGTTAAATGCGCAAATACTTTTCTGACAGACAGAGGTATAATATAAAAACATACTTCGCTACCAGAAACATTTACCGTTTATAAACTAGATACTTCTCCAGACTCCACGATGTTACTGAGAATATCCTTATTTAATTCTAAAATTGTTTAAATCTTTTTCTAGTACTTAAAAGTAATAAAAGTGGAAATCATCGAAATCATTACTGAAAGATGCCAAGCAGTTTGCCAAAATTATGTGAAAAAACTAAAAACATTTCATTTTCATACACCTTTCTCTTTTTAAATATAATATAACCATATATGTATGACGCTTAAATGTAACATTTCAGAACTAAATCATATACCTATCCAATATTTTGAAGAAAACAACCGTAACTGTACCTAAACAGAAAACTTATCCTGTTTTAAAATCGGTTAATATTATAATACAGTAAAACCTGGTTAAGTCTCACTTATAGAGGTATTCCACTTATCCAGGGTCTCAGATATCCAGGTATAAATAAATATCTGTCTGATTTACAGAGGGTTTTATTAATAGAGGTCAGAATACAGTTTATTTCAGGTATAGAGGTGCGATTATTAAATAAAACAACATATTATGTAAACATTATACGTGAGTTTTAATCTTTATCTGGAATCACACGTTTTTGTTTTCCTTGTTCTTCAGAACATCGTGATTGAATTTTATCGATATGTAAATTTTGATTTTGGCACATTTAATTCAACACAGACTTCATCGTCTTCCCACTTTCATAAACGGATATTAACTTCAGTTTTTCACGTACTGATAACGATTTGAGCCTTTGTTTTGGGCTTTTTTTAAATAAATATCCGTATGATAGTAAAGCAAAACTAAAACTGAAGGTCATCGAAACTCAAAATTAGTTAAGTGTGGTATTTGCGGGTAGAATAAGAATAAGCAAGTAAACAAACAAAACGATGTTATCTCAGTTACAGAGGTTAATGCATATAAAATTCACTCGCTGTCTCAGTTATAGAGGTAACTATGACGATAAAATCGAAAGGACGAATCCCAGATATAGAGGTTTGCTTCATCCCACTAACAGAGGTAATTCAGTGCCAAAGTGCTGGGACCTCAGCATGAGTTCCAGTTATGGAGGTTTCTCATTTATCCAGGTCCCACTTAACCAAGTTTCACTGTACTAACAAAACTGGTACAGAACAAAAACTTTTAGTTTTGTTCAGTATTGTGATAAATACACTACAATAACGTGATCATCACCTGTAAACGAAAACATGTATTTATATGACAAACACGAAGACTGTTACTTATAGACTTCTAATTACAATGCAATGGTACATTAAAAATCCCAATGACATTTGAAAATCACTCAGTTCACTCAAATCATATCAGTTTCAAAATCACAACAAATTGATAAAACGGAAGAAAGAATAAGGCGATCACCTGTTTTTCAAATCAATTCAACCGGAAGTGAAGCTGTAATCGCGTCGATGTAACATCCGGTCTCTCTATTGACTGTGAAGGAGATGCCGGCATATTGAATCAGCAGATAGACTTTAAAATCGTTTGGTTGAACATGATTTTACAAGAGCTATAAACGTATTTAGTTCTATATTTGAAGTTTGTTGAACATAAAACCTGAGGCTCACATTTAAAACTATCTTCTCATCTTTGAATACATTTAAAGCAGGACGCGTGCTTATTTGCATACTTACGTATGCAAACTACACCATACTTAGTAGATACATATTATATTTTTACATAAAACGCATAAAATGCAATTCACATAATCTACAATGTCTTTTAGCTAAAATTAACTCTTCCATTTCCAAATTTCATGTTTAAATGGACTAATAACAAAATAGAAAGATAAACTTACTGCAGGTAATCTAATTTCTGTACAAACGATTAGGCTTCGATAGAGAACGTTTTTATAATATTAAATAAAAGAAGAAGCTATGACATACTTAGTTTATTTCGGACTTAGTCGGTAGATTTTAATACGTTTCCTCGCGGTCGCTTAATCCTTCACTCACATGTATGTTTAGTCAGATATCCGAATTATCTTTATTTAATATCAATATCATTCACGACATTTTTTATTCTAGTATTAAACTTTATTTGTAGAAAGATCTGCTATTTATTTAAATGTCTTGTTACTTGTGGTAAACGGTAAAGCATTCGTTCCATTTATTAATTTGTGGCTAGGACAGATACGCACACATACATGCAGTGGTTGCTGCCACTGTACGTAGATAAGTTTCAATATTGTTTCTATTGAGGCGGTAACGTACAATTTTAAACGTTGTACGTTAACACAATTACCGTATACGTACGAATGTGGTGACCTAACCACCGAGCAACAGCAACTGCACACGATAAATCCTCACGCAATAATGGTAGATCTCTTTTTAGTAAATCCAGTGTGCGTACGTGTTGTGGTTTGGCTAATGCCCTGTTATCCTCGTTTATAAATCATTCACGTCGATCGCACGCTCAGCTTAACGGGGGCTTATCGTAACGCGTAATGGTTGGAACGTAACAATCGTATTTTTATAAGCGATCGTAAATACTGGACGTGAGCTTTATGTTTAAAATTGCAATAAAAGATTAGCAGATTAGTTATTGTTATAATCACTTCTATAGGACCCTTGGTTGATAGCAGTCAACCGGCACACGTATGTGTCAGGTGGTCAGACATTGTGGCGTACACACCGTGTGGCCTGACTCTGAGATACGCGCACACAGTGCGCTATGGTAAGGTTAAGGTACAAAAAGGTGCTTGAAATATCAAATAATATACCACTCAAATTAAATAGGTTTATTTAGTAAAGCCTCTACAACGTGGATGATATGTTAAATACGCAAGATGTATGAAAAGGACTGTACGGATGGCGCAATGGTTTAGGTGGTCGCCTCGCCACTACGCCGCGCCGAGTGTTGTGTTTTAAAAAATGTTTGTGTGATCCACAAATTGTTGTCCCGAGTCTGGGCGTTCTTTGTGTCCTTTGTTTAAATGTTTGTAAAGCCTCCCGCGACACAGGAATATTCCTAATGCGGGAGTTGTCTTTTAAAAAGAGAAAAGTGAGTAAATATTAATAATATAAAATTCTGAGACATATTACACATCGCTATCTAGAAGCAAACTAAGCAGAGCTTTTACAATGGATTCTAGAACACATAAAAATACATATTATTATATTCATATTTTTTTGTAAAAAAATATTTATTATACACAAAAACACCCAGACCAATGTAAATAGATATAGCGCCACAGAGGTCCTCAATGTGTAAATTTTGACCCTTAAGACAGCTCTTACAGACATCTTGTTTTATAATACGAAGATAATACTCTTTTTTTTCATGGCATAGAGGCAAACGAGCAGACGGGTCACCGATCGGTGAGTGACTACCGCCACACATGGACACCTGCAACTCAAAAGTCACAAGTGCGTTGACGGCCTTTGAGGTGGGTTTTTTTAGTATACAGACGCTTTTAACACCAGCAGTTTGTTTAAGAGCTGTTGACGTAGTACCTAACACCCCGTGTCCATCCATCCACTGTGAAAAACCTCCACATGACTGCGAGTAGTTGTAGTGTGATGTGCAAATGACACATAAATATGTGTCATTTGCATATCGCACTACAATTCATAAAATAATTCTCCTTGTAGTGTCAATGACTAAGACTTTGGTTGGAATTGAATGCTAGTAACGCAAGGTAACTAAAAACCCCTTGAAGTTTTGATAATTTATTTAATCAGAGACCACTATAAGAATAATGATCATAAAAATACAATGGTCATTAATAGTTGTTTTTATTGCTATGACTAATACTAATTAATAGAAAATTATGTTGCCACGCGCTGCCTCTAAATTAGTAGCATTCGTAAAGCAAAACTAACGTAGGGCTGGTAATCTAAAGATAGCGTTACTTCGTCAAGTTAACATAAGTAGGTATATTATTTATGATAAACATTATTTAACTAGTGCCAAGGTACTAATTGTTAGTCGTTTTGGTCCCAAATGGTTAGTCTCTAGTTAAGATAAAGTTTGAATTAAGTGAAATGTGTGGGATTAGTTAGACCGGAGACAATATAGGTAAGTTAACTCTATTTGAAACGTATATTGTAACAATACAATCTCCTATACTCATGTGACAACTCGGATTCTAAAGAGTGCAAGTATTTTTTTTTTCTTTCACGAAAATTTCCTTCAAATACCGTTCTGTGAAAATCGCTTGTAACATTGTCGTCTTCTAAACATGGCCATCGCTTTCAATTTGTAGCCGAGTGAGGGGAAGGTAAACAAATCTACTTAAAAGGGTGCTCAAAACACATGTGTTAGATAAGGAAATTCACAATTTTACATCCCCACATCCCCTGTAATATAATTATTGAGTGATCAAACAATTTATGAATACACCGGGAGACAAATCTCGGTGTACGAACACGCACTAGCAACATTTCGTAATAGACATTTATCATGAGTGGAGCGTCTCGAAGCAACAACATAAATCATTAGCCTACCGCCCTCCGCGCGGCGTCGCATACCGCTCCCCCCTCTGTTCTGATTCATCAGGCCATCGTTAAGATAGATTTAGAACCAAACATATTAACAAGATGTATTTCTGTCGTGAATTGCAGACATAGTCATATCACAATTTAATTTCTGTAGATAGATATGTTTATCCATGCCTTCTCTTTCTCTCTAGATTATCTCTCTTTATGTAAGTTTTAAACCCCGTTAAAAGGTTAATTTAAAAAAGCGAGTTATGCTGATGTTTTCAAGATAATAAAATATGTACGTAGATCATCATTTATTGAAGTGAAAACTTCTTTAGGCACGGTTGTGCACTTTTACTATGGGGAAAAAGCACTAAACTCGTGACAGTCAAGCTAATAATATATATATAGATCCACTACAGGGCGCTAATCTGCGCATTGAGTTCTGGCAGCTAATTATTAATTAATGTCACCAACTTGCTAATGTGACGTTTTAAGTTTGTCGTTTCGTTTAAGTTTTCACTTCTGTCAGCAGTCCCATGACTGTCTATTTTTTGTTAATTTCCTAATGATAATGGCTGTATGTAATACCTTAAGATGAAAATTAAACTCCACTAAAGCTTTTTTAAGGCTTGCGATCACTACTAGACAATCAAGCCAGACTTGGAAGCCAAAAAATGTTTAAAGTTCTACAGCGTACGGTGCATCTTCTGATTAACTGGAGGGTTTAAGTTATCACTTCTTCGTTTTAGGTTTATAGAACCTTATTTCTTATAAAAATTTCACAGTTTACTTAAAATTGGTATACATACTTACATCATTTCTCTTGTGATGTGTATTTATTTTACAAACACACAACCAGTGCACCCATAACCTTGGTTGAATTCTACGGGAACATCAGCAATCGAAGGTATGATACAAAAAGGTTTACCCAATATGACTTTGTAATATTTCTATCTACATAATATTATGTAGGAAACGGTCTAGTGAATACACTATACCGCATAATTAAGTGTTCTTAGAAATTGATTATTTATAATCTTTCCTGACTTTTGTGTATATAACATGTATAAACCGGGATTTAATAATTGTAATGTTTATAAGGAAGACGGTAGGTACGATACAATAATGCATCCACAACGATTGACTGTCCACCAATAAAGTAACTACGATCGGTGCAAATCAATCGGAACGTGTGGACTATCCAGCCGTGACCACAATCTGCGACAGATTTAATGTCATTAAAAATGTCATACTGCGTCATTATTCCATAACTAGTCGAGTGTACTGTTAATAAAACCTAAACAATCATCACATAAGCTTTACAGAGCCGTTAGCAGAAATATAAAGCGTTCACGGCGCTCTGAAGTGAGAACACTGTGAATGTAATTTTCGACTCACATTTACGACTACTAAAAATAAAATGGTCTAAAACATAGATGTATAGTCGGCTTACAATAGCTTACATTTATACTCATACAGAGAACAATTTAAATCTAATCGATCTTATTTCTATCAGTGTATTTCTATCATAATTGTAGACGATATTATATCCTTACTTTGATAATGGTATCACTATAAAAGTAGATGTTTAAGCTGTCCGACGAATAGGACACACGCCTTAAGACGTACTTTCATTTTTACGTGTTTTATATTAGCTTGACCTGTATCTATATATCTTTATGTAACGTGACCTTTTAACGTAGTTTTCACTAACTTCAAGATCTCTGATTAATTTTAAAATTAGCCCACTTATCAAGGACCGATAACAATACATTAATTTCATAACTGTGGCCTAATATCTCATGATAATAGGCTATAGTTATATAGCAGGACCACCAGGATAAAACAAAATAACAAAAAAGTAAATTATAGTTAAAAAAAACTTAAAAATACACTTGAATAGTAAATCGAACTAAAAAGTAGATTTTTTTTTTAAATAAGAGGAGTTTTTTCTATAGCAATACAAAATTCACTTGTTCATTATAATAAAAAAAAATTATAAGTTTAAAATAAGAATGAAGTTATTAATAAAATAATTAATTTGAAACATATGGTTCATTGATAGCTATTTATAAAAGTAGGGTTATTATCAAAATACAGTAAAAAAAGCACCCCACGCATATTTACATTAATTTATTTAGTCACTCCTAAACGGTTGGTTTTCATTTATTCCATCAATTGTAATACTATGTAGCCATACAGTAGAGGAAATCTTATTCTATACGATATTTTCATCATCTAAAGCAACCCCATAAACGTGTCGATATCCGGATCGATTTATGATTCCTCATAACCGGTCGTCCCACAATGTCTGTACATTTTATCTTGTCCCGTCACCTGTCATTTTATTATGGGAAATTTGAATAAGCGATTACCCAACGATAAAAGATAAGGTATTAGAATTTCAGTAACATAATAGCTTTACATGGGTTCGATGCGATGTTGAAAAGTGAAACTGATCACGGTGAATATGTTTTTGTAAACCCTTACATTTTTTTAGCATATTGTTGGAATTTGAATAATAAGGATGGAGTATAAGCTTAGTGTCCTCAGGTAGATACAGATATCCCTTCCCTCACTAAAGTTGTTTATATTCTCTATGCTTAAATAGGTACTGGAGGCCCGGAGAATGACTTAAGTTGTGGAATGACCTCTCTGTTGTTTGTTGCTGCAAAATTGATGTTAAAATGTTATTATCGAGGTACGCAACTAACATTGCTTCCACTTTCAGTTTCAGTCTGCCATTTACTTTCGCATTGATCTCGACTTTCGTAATTTCCTTATATGTTAATAAAAGTAGATTCTGAACTATAAGCGTGATTTAATCACAAACAACAAACACTAACAGAATTTCCTGAAATTTTAAATTTTTCTTCCACGGAAACGAATAATCGTAGAAGGTTTTAATATTTTTTTAATATTACTCGTACACAATATACTATCCATAATAATTAAATATAATAAAAAGCTTTACCTAATTTTTGAAACGTCTTTTATGACTTCACAAACAGCTACTCAATCAACAAAACTAAAAAAGTAACAATTTTATGTTTTTTTTTAGTTGAGCTACAAAAATTAATGTTATGTAATACAAATTCCTTTAAGTTATAATTACACTTTCTTGTGATTGCGCTCAAATTTCTTTTGACTGTTACTCTCAGGTATTAAACATTGAATTTTGCAACTGAAGTCAGTAAAAAAAAACAATATAACGCTGAAATTCGGAAGCAGATATCAAAGAGCGCAACAAAATATCGCACGCAAGAGAAAAATCCTATCTGCGCACTCCAAATGCTCATGATTCCTACCGATAAATGTATCAAAATATTTTGTACGATTATTCCTGGCATTTTATATCATAAATATTTGTGTAAGTATATAAGAATATAGAATTGAGAAGACTTATGTAAGACTGTGTTCCTACTCAATAAGTTATTTAAATGAATTTTGTTTATTTTACTTTAATGGACATGATTAACTACTTATACTGAAGGGCACTGGTCGATAGTAAAGAAACTGCTAAATGACTGAATACTGAAAAAAAATTTTTTTTTTGGCCCTCGTCCTTAATAATAATTTTTTGCTATCGAATATAACCTGATTAAATGATGGCCCTAACCAAATGTTTTAAACTAAGATGTAAATAGATAGATTTACGTTTAGAATATTTCGGAATAGAATAGAATGGAATGCAATGGAATGGAATAGAATGGAATATAATATACTTTATTGTAAACCATATAAACTTACAATAGATCTTAAATTTAATTTTAATGCTAGATACAATGGGCGGTCTTATCGCTAAAAGCGATTTAGTGTCAGGAGTAATTGGTAGTACGTGACGGTGTATATACTTACACACATAGGCAAATATACAAATATATAGATAAATAGATAACCCTTTATTTGTATACCAGTCTTACAGTAGAAGTATCATGTATACATTTGTCATACAGATAATGTACAAAGGGCGGCCTTATAGCAAAATGCAATCTCTTCCAGGCAACTTTATATATATCCATAAATATAAATAAACATACACATATAAACACAATACCTGTACGTAAATACAAAAGTAATAATAAAAGCTGTCATATACATACCAATATTTAGCAAATTAATAGCAACATTGATAGCAACAGCACATTAACTAAAACTATATAGTTTCGAGTACAGTATACTGACAGAAACTATAAGCCTAGGTACTGACGTCTAACCATTGATTCGAATGTCTGTATGGTTTGAGCTTTCTTAATTTTGATTGGCAATGCATTCCACAACCGTATTGCAACTACGATAAAGGATTTGTCAATAAACGAGGAATACTTACCTTTGTAAAGAAAACAACTTATGTACGAATAACTGCTTCTTTATAAATACACCACACCACACACTACTACTACAAACATACTACACCTAACTTTATAAACATATTATGAAGACACACGATATCTAGACGTATTAACTGCATTAACAGACTGTGCGCTCTCAAATACTCGTCATTTATATAATGTAATGTTTGAAGAATGTTGAAAGTAATTTCAAAGAAACCAGTGCGCCATTTGTATACTCAAATTGTTTATGAAGTTCTATTTATAATAGAATCGCAATGTTACAGTTTACTAAGCGTCTACATAATGTTTCTAAATAGATCGTTTATTACATTTCAAAGTAATTAAAAATCGGAGATATCAGGTTTTCAAACTAAGCAATTCTGAACAAACTTTACAACAAAGTTGAGAGCGATCAAATTTTACTCTGCCAAGTAATTAAATTACTGATCATTACTAGTAACAGTTAATTAATGGATTTGAAGGTTACTTTTATACTTCGAAAGTAAGGGAGTTGATAAAGAGTAAATATACCTACCTATTTCTAATCTTGAAACTTTCATGAAACGTTTTCGGCACAAATATTTACAGTTATGTCGATATCTTCGTTGCAAACTTAGTCTGGATTTTCTGTTCAATAAAAAAAATATAATACGATCCGTTCTTGAGAGTTTTTTATAAAAATCACTCGCATGGTAAGCGGTTACCAAACTTAAAAGCACTCTCAACACTTTTAGGGTCACTTGTACGTTGCGAAGATAGCATTTATCGATAGCCTCCTTAACAGAACAGAAAAACAGCACTAGGCTGCAATTTCCTGCCTGGCTCCGGTCTTTTATAGGGTGGAGACTCTTTCTCAGGTACCCTGGTCCGGTAATACTTACAAGTGGAAATAATAATAGAACCCTTATTCGTAAAATTATATCTCTGTTTTAAGAGATAGACAATTTGACGTCGTTTACCACGCACTATCACTTCACCAATGGCGTGGAACGTGTGGCAACTAGTTTTATATGTCCGTAAAGGTTGTACCTTCAGAAAACATTTTGGAGTTTACGTACGTTAAAAGTGTGTGTGCGTAAATTTAATTGATAGAGAGGGGGGGGGGGGTGGGAGAGAGATAGAGAGGATATACAACTATAGGGCCCGACAGACGTTGTCCTGCCTGAATTAAAAAAATATTATGCCTGGAACCCTATCGCAGCACCATCTACCGGGTCCAATTGTAAATCTAAACCATTCTCGAATCCCCCAGAAAACACACAAAAAATTTCATTAAAATCGGTCATTATTCCTGGAACACTACGCAGCGCCATCTATCGGGTCCAATTGTAAATCTAAACCATTCTCGAATCCACCTGAAGACACACAAAAATTTCATTAAAATCGGTCCAGCCGTTTAGGAGGAGTTCAGGAACATACACATGCACAGAAGCAATATATAATTATATAAAGATATAAAATACTAAGATTTGGTATATATAATATGGAAAGTAAGAAAAGTTGTACGTAAGACAAAAAATCAATGATTTATTTATCCTCATTAATATTATAATTGCAAAAGTACTCACTTGTTTGTTTATTTATTACGCTTTTACTTATGTAGAAGTATGTAGAAGCTAGTTATTTTATTATTATGGATGACCGCAACAAGCGTGGACCTTTGGACCGCTGCAATGCCAGAGGTACCTTGAGCATGTCTAAGTCAATCAATTAGATTTAAGGCGATATACATCATTCAATTTGCAAAAGGTGCTAAGTCAATGCACTAGCTAGAGGTCTTGAGAGAATTACACCCGTATTCACAAACAATGCTATGAGGACGCTTAGGGTACCTAAGCAATTTCAATTCTTAAACAATACTTGAGCGACGGACAACGCTATGCGTTCATTAAAAGGAACCCTCAATATTGGTACTATTATGTATTCTGTGCCCTCAAGTAAAGTAGCTAGACAACTATTTTACGCAACGAATGCCGGTGGGAGTGACAAGTGATGAAAATTGCTGTTTTTTTTCATACTTTTGATTAAACAGAGGACAATAATAAAAGAAAATAATCATTTTCCGCGCCTTTTCCCAACTAAGGTTTCCAATCAAGACTTTCAGTCTAACTACGATACGGCCGAACTTTGTCATTTTACGTGGAGCGACTGCCATCAGACCTCCACAACCCAAGTACCGAACGTCACATTAACCCTCAGTCATTTAGCGTTTTGCAAATTCGGCAATGTAAATCGGGCTAAACTATATGCACTGCTATTTATTTTCTGTTGCATAATTTAAAAAAAAACTTACTTCATCACAGTCGTACTACTAATTACTACGTATATATATTCTAATGATTTGATAATAAACGACGAAAGGATTATTTCTGAATGTCTACTTGTAAACAAGTAAGACCAACACTTTTGTAGCTGTATAAAGCATCAGATCCTGCCTCGAATGAGACACAGACGTGTACCTCAAGTAGGTAATAAATTAATTGAAAAAATAGAGTTTAAATTTTAAAAGTTATATTTACAGTACCAAATAAATATACGAAAACGCAATACGTTATTAGAAATAGGGCCTAAGCAAGTGGTAAGTTTAGCTTGAACAAAATATGAAATCATTTCCACCTACTCACATTTTGTAACTGAGTTGTAACAATATCACTACCGAAGTGATTATAGCATGCTACTTTTGCAGAGTACATGAGTAGCAAAAGTATTGAGTGTTGTGTGTGTAGTGACTGGTCTTAATTTTTTTTGGTTTAATTCGGTATCTTCTTTGTTTCAAAGTTAAGGACCTGTAAATCTTAATAATGTTCTATTTTCGAGAGTGCAGAGGGCGCAAGGACCAGATCGGGCATAAATCATTGGTGCCGAACGCTTTCTATCGGAGTTGACACCTAAATCGCAGGAGGCATTACTCATCGGGGACACGGCACGAATAAATCCCAGTATTTTTCCCTTTTTCCTTAACGACATTCCACTTTGCGCCTCCGAGACGGTTTCAGAGTAAACGCTGATTTTTATATGTTGTCAAATGTAAGCAAGACGTCGGCAAGTTCTCCTTGCGAGATAATGTTCAAATTTATTGTGCGATAAGTGTGTATTTGTCCTTTTTTAATCTTAGAAATCTTATTTTTAGAAGAAATCCATTAGTAAAACAGACAAGTCTCAACATATCGTTTCTATCTACTACTTGTGTATTCCGTAGTAAGAAAACCTTGCAGCTACTTAATGTTATTTCAACTCCGCATTTATGTTTTATTTTCTAATAAGAAATATGTTGTTCTGATACTGAACATGTCAATCAATGTAAGCAATTTTTTTTTTGCCTGAAATGAAACACTGTAAGCGATAGGTACTAAGCATATCGATCAATGAAAGATTTTTTGGACCAAACTGAAATCCTGTAAAGTGGACAAAGGATATTTCAGTGGGTACAATTACTTTACAGATGGTTAGAATACAAAGAAGCTTACGTAAAATAGGTTGCCCAAACGACTTTATGCTGCAAGTGGCCAAAATAACGAAGTCCCGCAACCCTTCCGGCAGGTAACAGCACTTGGTAGTAGTGCGTACTCGTAGGGTAACTCAATCTACGTGAGTTATAATGGCTTGCAGTGTAGGGGTTTCCTTTGCTCTTTGGAAGCCATTACTATTCTCCGCTCGGCCACGGAGTAACAAAAATCTAAAACTAGCCTTTTTTTTCAACTTTACAGACTTTTCCCACACACCACTAAAATTGTAGCATATAATAAAACATCTACACAAACGAGAGAAATGGACTTTTACTCCTTAATAAATATTATCATTTAATAATTGTTCTAGTTAGGAGAATAGTAATTGTGCTCACTCATTAACTAAACTAAACGGCGTACCAAATTGAAAGTTTTGTACCACAATCTCCTTCATGTTAAAAATAAAGTTTATTATCATAGTAATGTACAATACTGTGAACAGGAAATCATCTCTGTTCTTAGCTCTCCTACTTCAAACATTATTTAAAACCTAAAACAGGTACAGGCCTCTTTTTCAGTTATTACGACTTACGTTTACCAAAATCTATGCAAGTATTATCCACTTTTTACCACCAGTTGGGGTGTGTGCACATTTCCAACCGCAACACTTAAGTTTGAATACCGCATTGAACTTTAACCAAGTTGAATATCTACTCAAACTTCATCGACCCGAAACAGATCTCGATTCAAAGCAACAGCGATAAGAAAGTCAAACTTTTTTCATTTCAGACATCGAGAGCAAACATGAATTCGCATCACATTTAAAATATGGTATCCTTGGCAGAGGAAAAAGGCGCGAAGCCTTGAGCGATAGCCGTTTTACCACCGAAACAAGTGCTTGCTCATTTTAATATTTCCAAGTTTCCTTGAGCGTGGCGTCATTAAGCGAAAAAAGTGCCGCGAGCAAAAGTGGGCCAGGTCCTTTAGAACCGCTCTTTTCATTGTTGTATTTTTTTCCTACACCGACCATTTTGAGAACCTAGTTTCGCTGGTAATGTTTTTCTTTTCAATATTTACTGGAGCAGTGGCTATTGAATATTCGGTGCGTAAAATTTTGTTCTAAAAATAGCGTTGTTATTAAAAAAATAAAATAATGTAGTATGACTAAATTATCAATTGTCGTATCTGACCAATATCAGTAACAACTATAATAATATGAATATTTTATGGTGAATATTTCCCTTATCCTAACCTTCTTTTCTCTGCATCACTCAAAGATCGACTGGTAGAGAATGCCTTAAGCATTAAGTCGGCAAATGTACCAAATGTGCATAAAGTTTAAAATAAAAATAAATAAATAATAAAATCTTTCAATAAATAGGATTAGAAAATTGAATTGTAAAATAGCCAAAATGATCATCTGCCTACCTTTGTCCCAATTTTATTTGGGATTAAATGGGTGCAATATGTTTTTTTAATTTTTATCGTTCGTCATTTCACTACTTACTCCCTTTCTAGCCATACCTTCTTTCACACAGTCCATCCATCTTTTCTTTGGTCGTCCTCTTCTCTTGTACCCGTCAACATCCATACATAAAACTCTTTTCACCACATTTTGTTCATCCCTCCGAATCACATGTCCATACCACGATAGCCTATAACTCCTCAGCTTTTCATCCACTGGTGCTACGTTCAGGCTCCCTCTAATATATTCATTTCTCAGTTTGTCCATTCTAGTCATTGTGTAATAACCGAAATTGCATATTTGAAAGGTCGTCTCAGTTTAGAAAGTTAAGTATTAAGAAAGAAAGCTGGATATAGAGCGTTATTATCTTTCCCGAAACCTGAATCTAGAAATGAATGGTATAATATAAAAAGGAGGTCCTCTAAGCTATTTTATAACATCAAATGCTGCCAACTTCTTGTGAATAAGGGTGGTAAACTATGAAGTGACATCAGACATTACATGCACAGACGTAGAGAATTCCTTTGAAAACATTTGAAAACAACACGTCACCGGACAGAAAACATCGCCACTGTTGAAACTTTATTTAGCCATGGCGTGCGATCGTCACTCAGAACATAACTGATGTACGAAACAGTGTTATTTCATCTTTAAAATCGGAGAATACTGAATATTTTTTACGTAACGCATTACGTGTAATGTAGGCGTGCAACTGAAGATGAACAAAATTGTGAATTTATAATAATGTATACGTAATGTAACATTTATATCGAACCAGCTTTTTCCTGCGTTTTCGCATGCGTTAATATAGACTTTGTTAATCACTTCAGGTATTTGAACTAAAGTTACCTTTAATATAATTATGTTGACGGGAGTTAACACGATCACGTATTTAAAAGGTATTGCATTACCTTTTATTTGAGTGCATGTATTTGAAACTTTATGATCATCGGTTGAGTATTTAAGGCGCGAAAACGTAACAAATAAACGCACTATTAATTATTGTTTCATGTCGATTTTATATTCGTTAATGGATATAGATAAATTTGTTAGTCGAAGACAATAAACAAACAAATAATCGTGTGATAAGCACGATCGTTTGTTCTGTATCTGGGTGTAATTTATGTATAACTAGCAAACCGCACCGTCTTCGTAGACCGGCTTCACGGGTAGTAGAACCATCTTCAATAATCATCGTCATATTCTAACTAATTTACACAAAACGTTAACAAATTATACACCGAAACTTTCCTCATGAATCACTCTGTCTATTGGTGAAAACCGCATGAAAATCCGTTCAGTAGTTTTTCAGTTTATCGCGAACAGACAGACAGAGGGACTTTGTTTTATAGTATGTAGTGATAAGTATTTAGTAATATACAATTATAATTATGTTATTACGGGAATTAACGAGATCACGAAATAGGTATTACATACCTCTAAATTGCCTGATGTTTCGACCAGTTTGCACTGGCCGTGGCCACAGACTGACTTATTTATGTCTTAATTACGTCAATTCCCTCGTAAATACATATTTATATCAGGGAACGCGAAAGTTTAAATACTAAATATAGTTAATATACATTTATCAGCAGTCTCTCTATCATAGTTACATTCTCTGCCTAGTTTGGGATCAGACGGCCGTGAATGAGGTGTCTCCTGTTAGTATTATATTAAAGGAGATACCAAAGGTAAATTACGATAAGACTAATTAGTAAACAGTTTCTACACCAATTAGCGATGTGCGTATACAACGGTACAAAGAAAACAACAGGTAGGTATACTATTATTATGATAGTAATAATTATATTAAAGACATATTACACATCACTATCTACACTCAAACTGAGTGTAGCTTTGCATTGTAAAGCATGGATAAACCAGTTTGATAGGATTTCTAATTGTTATTCATTATATCTATGTAAGCTATTTGGTTTGTGTTTATATAAATTTTAATCATAATTTGAGGCATTGAATTTTCTCTATAAGGCACTCTTAAAATTTATATAAATAGGACTATCTACTGTGTTTCTTTCTTCTAACCACGGGGTGACATCTGACACTTCACTTTTCAATTAAAAATATTCAAAAAGTTATCCAAATAACGTAAATCTTCAATTAATCGTAAGTCTTCGCAACGAAATATTCTTTTTACTTCCACAAAGATTCTTTAACACACACACATTCAGAATCCTGTTCTTCTCCTTTATAGTATGAAACACGCACACACATAACAATTTTTCCCATCATTCTCGATGAGTTGCGTTCCGTCCATAAATCAGCATCTTGTCAAACAACTCGGAACTTGCCAGATATATTGCGGTTCTGAACTATGTTTTGTAAGAACTGAACAGCGAGTGTGTTGCTAAAAAAATTGCTTAATGTATCAAATAACCGTATTTCTCCTGTAAGGCAAAATGCAACATATTTTTATATCTATTTATTTAATTATTTAAGTAAAAAGCAAAAAATCGGGGGCTGGGAGTTACTACACAGTGCATACATTTTTTAAGAGAACAATAAAACAAATTAGTATGTTATTTTCATTTGTAAAATCCGTCATGATTCATATTTATTGTACTTTATACTGTAGGGATTCTTTTCATTTAATTTTATAGTTAACTTTATTGCACGAGCTTTTGTATGAAACCCCCGTATATTGGTAAATCGGTCTAATCGTAGCATTTTAACAATGTTTGACAAAAAAGCAACACTTTAACAATCCTCGCTCAAAAAGTGAAAAATGTACAGCTTTTCCAGTAATTTCCAGAAATATATTTCTAAAAATATATATATTTTTTGTTGGAAATGTTTGTAAAGGTCGTTACGACACACGTAGGTATATTGCATACACAGCTATACGAGCCGTCAAAAAACTAGCAGTCGCATATTTTAGTCTCCATGCCGCGCACAGTCCATTTTTACCTACTCGTGTTATTTTTATAACTCCAACCAGTGATTCACGATTTCCTAATGTCTTAGTTTATGACGTTAATTAGCCGGTTATAATTTTACCACAACTATTAACGGTATTAAACATAATAAACCTCAGTACTTCAGACCTTGGAATGAAGTCATAATTTATTTTACTAAAGTCAAAACTGACTAAAAATATGTTTTCATTTTGAAGATTGCAGTTTTAATTTAGATAATACGGGCTGAATTCATAAAAAATGTAAATAGTGATGTTTAAGAATATTAGTATATCACCTAAGATAACTCAGTAAAGAACTATGGTAATATAAAAAATAGTCGGAGCTTATTTTCTTTTAATAAGCGAAAAAACCTGATTCTAAAAATTCACATATCTGACAAATACCTCACAACTAGAATCATAGTTTACGTCCTTCGTAATTTAAATGTCGTTTCCTGTATTTTTTAAGCATTTAAAAAATATATGATATGATTTAATTTATAAAAAAATAAATTTGTTATATTATTACGGCAGTTACGAGTACACTTACAGTCCGTCGCCGCGTCGTCAAATAAATTGACATAATATAGACGTCATAATATAAAACCAATAAAATGATGTAATAAATAATAATAATAACGTTTATTATCAAAAACAATTATCAATAACACTTACATTAACTCGGAAAAAAAACTTAGAGAATAATTATCTAAAATAATGTGCAGTGTCGCATTTAACTTTGGTACCCACGGTAAGATCTAACTTGTGTTATGGGTACCAGGTTTCTCACAAATTAAATTGACATAGGTTAAGGATAACATTGGTTACCATTGGAGATGGAGCATGCAGATGAAAAACGAAAAGGTATAAGAAAACATGAATTATTAATATATTAAAAATCTACATGAACTAGCTACAGGCAAATGTGTATTTCTTTTATTATGAAGTGTGTGAATTATTTCTAAGCAATTCTTTTCTTTAACATAAAAGCCTTCAGTGAGTGAGACTTCTGTACGTAAGTACTACAATCATTTTATGTCCTAACACGCTCAACCTCCACCGATTACATTCGTACGAGATACAAATATCAATAGTGATCGTGCTCGTTTACAGAAAAGAAATAAATTTCGCTCCGTCATAGCAAATATTCGGCGTGAACCATAAAATAGTTTTACGAGCAGAACCTAGTTAGTTATTACACAGCTTGGATACATGTTACAGATCATGTTCTCGTAAATCTGCATTGCGTCAAATTTGGAACGGTTTTTAAACGAATATATGTACTAAGGCACTTATTTTGCTATATGTTCTGGTAAATCAATAATTTAAAGAAATTTGCTCATTAAGATCTTCTGGTGATGCGTAAATCAATTATTCTGTTGGCGGGGTTATTGTATCATCAGAATTTTTTTTTTGTACTTTTGGACTTAGATCACTATCTAATTAAAAAAATATTTATACATATTTATTTATACACGTGCTTATTGTGCATAATTAATGTGATGGCGCGCTGCTTTTTGATCTCAAAATTAATTTGGATTTCGTTTCCTCTTTTAAAGTGCTTGTAAAGAACTCCGTTGTGTAGTGACATATTAATTAGGAGTACTTAGAATTAAAAGCCTGCCGGTATATCATTTTGTTGGTTATTTTGTGTTAACCCTTTAGAAAAATATAATATTTTCATATTGCATTGTACCTAAACAAAATCGGATTATTTCATAACATTATAGAGAAAACCAATATAAAAATAATATCTTTATCTGAACCACGTTGTTTTGATCTGCAGTTATCGCAGGATTAGTCAAAAAAAAAGCTTGGTCTCCAGTTCGAGACAAGGGTCGAAATACTAGTTTTCGTAGCTCTTGCACTTGCTACGTCGTAGCTTACTTACTAGTACCCGTACCCGTAACCGTGTAGTTAAATGTGAACGTTTCGGAATTTTTGGTTTTATTTTCTGTTGTAGCCAGAAAAGACTAAAAAGTACTAACAATTCATAGGATAATGGACGGATATAATGATGGGCAATTGGCTCTTAATCTATATCAAAAGCAGGACCAAGCCAGTACTATAAAATAATATCTTATAACTTGAGAATAATATGAACACAAAACCAAACAAATGCTCGACATTCTAAAGATAAGAAAGACCAATCGATAAGTCTCTGTACTGCAATGACTTTGCTTGTCATTTTTTAAGAAAGCCTTAAGCGCAGATAGATGATTAATAAATTAGGAATTTACTAACTGCGTTTTAAGTGATCTTATGTAAGGTTCCAACAACTGTATAAGATCCTTAACTTCATATAAAAGGCTGAACGAACGAAAAGAATAAAAGCGAAAACATAAATATAATGAAAGCAATGACAGTTAATGTGGGGATACAAAAATCATAACATTAATAGCCTTAAATAAAATTAAATTGTACAGTGTAATAGACGTTTAAACGAATTTAAAAAAACTTCTTAAAAAATGCTAAGTAAATTAATTTATTTGGCGCATGTTGTTGGCAGGCGATATGTACTTGACCGAATTCTTTTAGCAAACGAAAGAAATACGTTATTACGTTCATTGATATAATATATTGTGCAATACGTAGGCCCTTACGTATGGACCCGACTGTAAGTAATTGAAAAATATCTCGATCAGGACCGTACTTTATGTAATGCATAGTCATGGTCACTAGCGTACATTTGTTGCCGGTGATAGTTTGAAATGTTGATTACTTTGGCAGGGTCAAGCGTTTAAAAAAATTACTTTTTTTTTATTTATTTAGTACTATTTAATACAAAGGTGGACTTATACCAAAGGCCTTCTCTGCCAGTCTACCTTAGAGTGATGTAGAAATGAATGAAGCAGGTGCATTAAAAAGTATACGAATGAGTGTAATAAGAAAAGAAGATATTGTCACGTGGGAGAGCCATGCTTCGGCACGTATGGGCCGCCCGGAGTGATACCACGGCCTCACAGAAAACCGGCAGTGAAGCAATGCTTCGTTGTTTTTCGCCGAGTGAGTGAGGTTACCGGAGGCCCTAACGCTTCCCTCTTCCCTCTATTAGCCCACTCCCACTTTAAAGGACGACAACGCACTTGTGACTCTCGAGTTGCAGGTGCTCATGGGCGGCGGCAATCACTTACCATCAGGTGACCCGTCTGCTCGTTTGCTCCATATATCATAAAAAAAATTATATGAAAAACACAGTTTATGACAAAGTTTATGAAAATAAATAAATAAAGCCTTGAATTATAAATAAATAGGACGTCCATTATCGCGGTGGACAGACAACATAGTTAAGATCGCAGGCCGTCGGTGGATGCAGGCCGCTTCCAAGCGGTCTTCTTGGAAGTCATTAAGGGAGGTCTATCTCCAACAGTAGAGGTCTTATGGCTGAAATTAATGATGATGCTGATGATACATAAATACATAGGTACATAGATACATACATATGTAGATATATTTATAATTATATTTTCCTACTGTTCTGATGACTCTGCCAGTTTACGAAATAGGAGAGCACGAACCTTTGCTTTAATAATGGCGATATACCGCCGGCGATTTCCGGCGATACCGATATAATCGAATCGCGAATAGGCGACTAGGTGCGATCCTGATTTCTGCGGACTTTCTAGAGGAGGACAGACTGAATAATGAAATAAAAATTAAATGCCGTCATTGATATATTGTTGCAATACAGAACACCTTATCCATAACCTGAGTGTAACTAATAGTGTTGATCAGTATCTTACTTTTGGTGTTAGTATATTAAAATTTCAATTACTTTGGCTAATAAGAAGCGTTTAACAAAATCTTTTTTTTACATTTAAATACTTCCATTGTGTGTTAAATTTTATTAGTGTATATATTATTATAATATTATTGCCCAAAAGCCATTGGCCACAGCATCTTTTACAGATTATTGTTGCAGCATTTCAAGAGTATTAAATATGTTGTTGGCCCCCAGGCTCTCCACACTGTCTACGATGACTGAAAAGCCAAATAACAGACCGAAATATATTGCCACATCGATCTTGAAATAGTTGAATAGGTAAATCCTGACGTGTTCCAGCAGCACTGCGAAGCCTTCTCTGCTTGAGATTTTCCAGCCAGACTTCATAAGGTTTTTGAAAAGAAAGGCATTAATGTTAAACTTTTAAAAGTAAATGAGTTCGTCTGGTGAAGAAACTATGTAGTTTTTCAAAATGAAACATTTTAACGAGCTTTTTATATGTTTTCAATAGTGGGTGTCTCAACGAACATTGTGTTTAAAAGCTGTGGGTACAGTCACATACACACTAGTTAAATTTTAAAACTACACAGCCAGATTATTTGCATTAGAAAAAAGTTCGCTGTTAAAGACGTCAGATTAAATTTGGGATTAGACAGATTAACAAGAGCGTGTTGGGTTATTTTTTATTAATGTTGTGTAAAAATATATCTCCTAATTTTCTTTTAATAAAATGTCACGTATGTTGTTTGATGGTAAGCGGAGCGCTAATTTTGAGAGATGGCTGAATTAAGTTTTTGTTTAATATTCCTCAACAGTCTTGAAAATGAGAATTCGGGAAAGCAAAAGCGCTTTAGCTATAGTTTTTTTTTATTGTTGGAATTTCAACATGTGTCTATACCTTAATTTACCAAATTTTATATAATCTTTATGACCAAAACATAAAGAAAAAAAAGAATACGTAATTTGTACAAAACAGTTGTTGAGTATTGTTGCTTTTCTTTTCGTACGAAGCTTATAAATCATGAAAATTTGACAGTATCTCCTACTTACTATCTGACAATGGATGCTATAAATCAACCGGATAAGTTTATTTGCTGCCTATTTACTTAAAGAAAAATAACAATAATAAAAATATTTTTTATTGTCTATGGAGATATTTTAAATGTCACTTACGCATTTTAAATTGAAAGACGGTAAATTACCGTGGTAAACTTTTATTCCTTTAATTCATTTTTAAACATTTGTGTAGAGAATTATTCCGCGGATTATTCTACGAGTATGTAAGTTCCCTTTCATTATGACTTGTAAATGTTCTTTGTGTCCGTTGTTTCTATGTTTGTAAAGTCCCCCGCGACACAGGAGTAATTCCTAATGCGGGAGTCGTCTTTTAAAAAAACAAAAAAAAAAAAATGTTTGCTAAAGATACGGTCTAATAGAATTGACAAAGATTATTATTTAAGAGGGCATTTCTTTCCTTGCAAGTTTTTTTTTTCATAATCATTACATACCTATCTCTGTTTCAATGCTTTGGCAAATGTAAAAGTGTCCTATTTTTTATTACTGAAACCCTATTTTTTTATTACTGAGACGGGTAGAGTAATTGATTAGACACGTTTTTTTTCGTTACTTATACTATAACGTACCTTGATATTATATATTATTATTCCAATATTGGCTTTAAATTCGGACAAGCGTGTGTACAATAGGGATAGAACTAATAACCGGTGACGAATTTACCGAAAGCCGTGTTTATTTATATATTTTCCACTAGACTAACCTTGACTGGACCGAAGAGCAAAGAGTTGAATGTTTTTTCTTCGCTTTAGCAAAATTTGAGTTAAGAAATATTTGGAAATGCGACGAAATTCTTAACACATTTTATTGTATCGTTTTGTGAGTACCAGTTTTTTCTTTTAGATTCTATTCTATTTTTAAGATAAAATTTAGTAAGCAAAATGACTTTTACGTAATTTTTATATTATTTTCAAACGAAGCATTAGAAAAAAACCAAAACTTAGCAAGTCTTAATTCTATCTTCAATATCAACTTCTATTACTTATATATGCTTAATAATACATCACTAGATATCTATTTCGATTGTTCCAACTACATCATTAATAAGCGTATCTCCACCCCGAAATCATTTACAACTCGACTGTACAAAAGAAATGTCCCAGTGTCGGAGACAATAGAAGGTCAACGGTGTATCATAGCAATAGAATTCGCCTTGGCAGTACTAATGCATTACTGTGGCGAGATTTGGCTCGCTCACAACATTAAAATCGACAATAACAAGCGCTCGAATCGAGCGTACTCCGCCATCATTATTCGAGTTCTGACCATTTATTTCTTTTCTGTGAGAATGTAAACAGCCGTGAACTACGAGGGTAGTTGATGGGTATGTTTTTGTGTAGTTATGTGCTGAAGGTCAAATAATTCCTAATTTGAAAAGTTAGGTGTTCAATATAACATAATGATAAAAAAGAAATAGCAATAAAAACTTCGTGCCGCCTTGAGAATAATAAATAAATCTGAAAAAGATAAGGATGAAACTTTGTTTTGTTCTTTGTGCCTACACCATGCAGTATGTACCTATATTTTTTAGATATTACATGTATATTAAATAGGCGTGGTATGTATATTGGGATTTGTACATATATTTGGAATCTGTTATAAACAATCGGGACACTAAACACTGTAATATTTATAAGAAACGATACTTTTAATTTCCTGACGTTTCGATCGAATTACACCGATCGTTGTTACAGGAACTGAGCACCTGAGAACCACTACTCTTGATTTAGATATATTCTATTATCCAAGAACACAAGAACTTAAGAAATGTTATCATATAGTTTTAATACTCGTAATGTGCCATACGAGGTACTCGTATACACAAATAAATAAAAACATGTGGTATTCATTCTGTGGGAACAATAATTTTTTAGCATCGATTTAAATAGCATTACACACCTTTATCGGTAAGCTTTATACTTATAACACCAAATAAAAAAAAAAACAAGGCAATGGATAGTAAATAGGACTGGCCTATTGGCCTAGTGGTTAGTGACCTTGACTGCTGCGCCATAGGTCGTGAGTTCGATTCCCACCCGAGTCTGGGTGTTCTTTGTGTCCGTTGTTTCTTTGTTTGTAAAGTCCCTCGCGACACAGGAGTAATTCCTAATGCGGGATAAGTCTTTAAAAAAAACAAATAAAAATACAAATTTGTATCCTAAAATGGCCGCTGTCCATCTAAAACCTTATTCAATTATATTGTATCGAAATATTTGTAAATAATAAGTTCTTAGTAAACGAAAGCAGTATGTAAAGTGTTACATTTGTATAAACTATTTGATAACAATACACAATAAATTAGCAAGCGTTGTTATGAAAAAACATAAATATTAATAAATCACAAACCGCTATTGCTGAACACAGCTGTAATGTTGTAACGAATAACGTACATAATGAGAGACGTATTCGTTCAGTATCGATCACTCGTCACCTTAACCCGCGTAACCATGAATATTACTCAAATAAACTGGGTTTGACGACATACAACTAGATGCAGCTAAATCATAAATCTTAAAGTATATTTCGCTAACAGTAACAAGTACAAATATGTTATTAAATTAGGGTACAACTACAGGATTATTATATTTAGATATTCTTCTTAGTTTTAATAATATTACCTAATTTCTTTTGCTATTGTACAGGCACTGTAATATTATCTATACAGTATTCTATCTTCATACAAACAGTTCAGTCATGCCTATGCGTCTCAAGTTCGGTATGCACCCGGTACACAAACAGTCGCGAATGCGCCGCAGTGACGAACGAACGGTGTGATGGTTTTTGTAAGTAGTTAGCTTGCGATTTGTGTACTTGATTGAAATGTACTTATTTTAAGTACTTATTTTTAGCAAATATTTTTGAACATTAAAATAAGGTTGTTTTTTTAATTAAATCTACTAATCAAAAAACATAACATATATTTTTCATTCACAACAAATTTAATTTTTTTAAATAAAAAATATACTTAAAATATTTATTATTAATTTATAATATTTACAATCACAAAACTAGAAAAAAATTCTTAAATCAGTAGATTTAAGAATTTTTTTACAATAAAAGAAACAACATGTATTTTTATTGATATTTATAATATTTAAAATTATATCATGCCATTATATAACTATAATATTTACAATCATAAAACTAGAAAGAAACTCAAGTAGGTAGATGAAATTAAAGTACTGTAGGTAATTATTTCAAGGACAGAGCCGAGTCACAATACTGGATAGATAATATTACCGTGGTACAGGTGAGTCAACTGCATAATAATATACATTATATACAACACAGAATAATCTTTAAGCATATGAGTAGCCGTACCCGTACTTTGCAATAGGCTTTTGTGTAAATAAGTATATACTGAAAGCGAATGAGACACAATAAGAACAGAAGCCAATTCATAAGGTTTAAAGATGGACATTGATATAAAATATGATTAATTGGTTGTTCCACATATCTTATTAAATTTGATATATTTATTTGTAGTGTTTTATTAATATTTTCATGTAGATTCATGACATTTTGAATAAACATTAGGTCTGATGAAAGACCGCATTGGCGTGGCGTCTGATGACCAGTGTGGCCAAAATGTACGTTTCAATATTTAGTTTATCAGCGGTTAAATTTGTTAACATCGTGCTTACATGAGCGAAATACACAATCAATCAACTGCATATTAGGATTTGTCGATATTTAATATTAATCTGTTGTTTTTTCTTGCAAAAGTTCAAAGAGCAAGTACAATTTTTAATTCATCGTTCGTACACATTGAACGTTTCTTGAACATTTGCAACTAAAAATGCAAACGATGTTGTACGGACAATTATCGTTAGCAGCCGTTTCGAGCAAATGTATAGTAATAGTACATAAAATAGGCTACGCACAGTAACTCAGTACCTATCATACATATTATGTACATTCAGATATACTGCCGTTAAATATATAACATGAATGGAATGGGATTTTCACACCTCATTCTATATTTATTCCTACAACAACGCATAGCTATGCTAATAACGTATTTTTATAGCAAACTCCGACAAAACATGGTAATGTTTATCATAAATCTGTCACCACTTCACCAGTAGAATCAAAGGTTTTTACGTGGGAGAGCCATGCTTCGGCACGTATGGGCCGACTCCGCTCGATATCACGGCCTCACAGAAAACCGGCAGTGAAGCAATGCTTGCATTGCATTTCGCCGCGTGAGTGAGGTTACTGGAGGCCCTAACCCTTCCCTCTCCCCTATTACCGTCCTTCCGCTCTCTCCAGTATTCACTCCCTCCCCCTCTTCTACTGTCACCTTAAATTCCTTTCCTTCAAGGGCGGCAACGCAGGTGCCCATGGGCGGCGGTAGTCATTTACCATCAGGTGACCCGTCTGCTCGTTTGCCCCCTACACTATAAAAAAAAGGTACTTAAAATTTTTCAACCTGTTAGGTTTTTTTTCTGTGGTATATGCCATTATTGTCTTTATATAAACAGTTACACAGAAATAGAGAAACTTAATTTATGGATAGGTAATATTTATTGCTGGGCGCGTGGACAAATCTCATATAAATATGACAAGCTTTGAAGGTGGGATGATAGTGAAAAATAATATATATGCGGTCATTCACTGTTCTAATATTAGAGCACATGATATATTAAATGAAATGTGTGATTTGATTTACATGGAATTAGTTTAGGTTTAGTTTAGTAAAAGATATCTAAGAACATTATATCCCACTAATATTATAAATGTAAAAGTTTGGATGGATGGATGTTAGTTACTCTCTCACGCAAATACCACTGAACCGATTGCGATGAAACTTTGTATGTAGATAGCTGGAGACCTGGATTAATGCATAGGCTATCTCGCTATATCGCTTTTATTCCGATATTCCCATGGAATCGTGACTTACGCGGGTGAAACCGCGGGGCGCTGCTAGTATTATATATAACTGCGCTAAGCTAAGCTGCGCCCCGCGGTTTTACCCGCGTAAGTCCCGATTCCATGGGAATATCGGGATTAGTTCAGTGGTTTTTGCGTGAAAGAGTAACAAACATCCATCCATCCAAACTGTCACATTTATAATATTAGTGGGATAAACCAATAAATTTAATATTTTAACAGTATGTTTACGCTGTATTCTAACTACTTAAGCATGTTTTTGGTTTAGAAACAATATAATGTTAAAATATAACTGTAATATTGTTTATTTTATTCGTCCCTGGATTAGAGATGAAAATGGCGCATCAGCTGTTGTCAGTCTATTTACGTCGTAGGGAGAAACAACTGTAGTTAATGCTCGCTTCTAAACGAGCTCAAAATCAACTTTAAACCATGAATGTTATGACGTTATAAACTTAACCACTATTTTAGTGCAGTTTAGTTTGTTTGCATTTTAGTTTGAGTAAAAACAATAATTAAAATGATGCTTGAAGTTTTTTAAGTTACGCTCTCCACCCAGATAGGCTAAAGAAGAAGCTGGGATGGTTTGGATGCGGAAGATTGAGGACAGGGATAGGTCTATCGTAAATTGGCATAGGATGCGAGAGTCCAGCAGTGGCTTATAATTTTTTAACTTTTTTGTCTCTTGAATTCTAAGAAGTGTTGAGCAATGAAAGATGTGGGGTTTAATAATATTCCTCCAGACCACCATAACTCCTTCGAGAATAGCCGAGTACCGCTCTTTATCAGACGGGCCTTGTGTTTCGTTCTTAGCTCAGGAATATATACACAAACAGAAAAAAAAGTGTGTGTGTACTTAAATATGTACGCACGTAAGAAGATATAATTTTATCTAGTTAAATAATGTTTATTTAAATATCAGAATAAATAATACATACCGTCAACTAACCTCAAATTCTACAAACGTACTCAAAGTAATATGTAACAACCATTTTTATCACTTATAATCACAGTAAATTATCATAAATAATACATACCGTCAACTAACCTCAAATTCTACAAACGTACTCAAAGTAATATGTAACAACCATTTTTATCACTTATAATCACAGTAAATTATCATAAATAATACATACCGTCAACTAACCTCAAATTCTACAAACGTACTCAAAGTAATATGTAACAACCATTTTTATCACTTATAATCACAGTAAATTATCATAAATAATACATACCGTCAACTAACCTCAAATTCTATAAACGTACTCAAAGTAATATGTAAAAACCATTCCTATCACTATCGTGAAGTTGGTAACGTTTTTTGAAAAACTAAAATGTTGACTAGCTAACTTCAGGGTGTCGGTTTTTCGTGACTATGTGCATCGTAAAAATTTACTCTCATCATTTTTCCATAACGCGCCAAAAGAAGTATAACTTAAAAAACAGTTTTTATGCATCACACAAATGCGTGTTTTATTTATCATGGCCCACTGCTTAAACTATTACGCAATCATTTATTAATATCACACCAGGAAAGTCATCCAATTTTACTATAGCTACCGCTGTTATAAATATTTCATCACTTGCCACCGGTTGTTATTTATAGTGTTCAGATTAAGAGCATGTTTAAGATTATATGCATTCCTTATAAAATGTTTACCTTAAAAGAATAGAAAGGTTTTATAAAATAACCTTCAATTAAAATAGATTTATTCAACCTTTGAGATTACGAAACACTTTGTTCTCCTTAAGAATTAATTTGTATTGTTTTGTTTTTGGGACATAAAATAGGATTAAAATCAACGCAAAAAAAATGGTAAGCATATAAAATTATTTTTTCAAAAATACGAAAACGAACAAATACTGAAAAAGAAAAACATTTTTAAATTATTAGCGGACAAAGTAACACTTACGGATGCTAAAATTGTAATTACTGTCAGATTTAAAACGCTATATTATAGGTGCGTTTTTTTTTGTCATATGCAATGATACATAGGTTTATTTTTGTGATATGCATTGGTACATAGGGAGGAACCCGGATTTATACAAATATACGTATTTTCCGTTTTTACATTCAGACAAATAACCGAACTGAAAGAAACGAATCTGCGACTCCTGGTATTACAGTCGAATGCTAGACTTATTGATGTGACGCGGTTACATATTACTAGTATTTATGTTGATCCACTCATTATAAAATTTGTAATTGACACAACTAAAATTAAAAAAACACCCAGGCAAAAAGCAATTACGCACCCTACAGCCGCCATATTAAATCTTTTTCAAAAAATTTATAGCCAGTGTCACTCGAGACGATTTAAGTATTTAACGATACCCCATACATCCAAATCTGTTCAGGCAGTTAGATGTCCGTTATGGTGGAATAAAGAAACTCATATACAATACGTAAACACTGAAAACATTACGCTCCTTTTTTGGGCAGTCGAATAAAAATATGTCTTGAATTACCTGCAACTAAGTTCTCATTGCCTTTATATCTTATTCAAACGATTTTAGCATAAAATACTTTATTGTTTTAACATACTTTAAAAAAGGTAACATTAAAAATTCTTACCATAGTATGTAAGGTTCAAATAACAATAAAACAAAATAGAATCAAACCAAATTATGTCAACACAAGATATAAGTTCTTCACAATTCAACATCCTGTTCAGAATGAGATCAAATTTGATTATTCATGGCTACACATATGTTTTCAATCACTTGTCTGCGAGCTAAATTGCGAATGTCATGTGCAAAGTTACAGTTTCATAACAATGTGTTAACAACAGTACGTATATCACTTGGCACCTAATTAACGTTTGCAGAACGAATACTGATTTTTTAGAATATCGCGCCAAATTCAAATTTAGAGTATGCGGTCGTATACTTCTATGTTTTTTTTCCTTAATGGCATCGGGCTCCTCGCACATATTGCCAATGACTTTTATTTTTAGATATATCTAATATAATAATTGTTGAATAATTTCTAGTAATATTTTTTTAATAACTTCTGGCCTAGATAATCTCATAGGTACAATCCTTGTAAGAGATCCGTGTCGTATTCTTATTCCAAATGGAAAAAAATTAAGATTAGATTTTGAGATCATAAATTGTTCTCAAAATCTAACCTTAGTATTTAACAATTTCAGAAAAATTGTGTTTCAGTGACAATTATATTCTTGTTTCTGTGTTTACTCATTTCATCTTAATAATAATTTTCTAAACATTATAACATTCAATGCCAACCATGTGTGAATCACGGAAATATTTATAGCATGTGTATTTATTTAGACAATAAATGCCATGATAATTTAACACCAGTTAATTGCACCAACATCAATTCCGTTTTGCTTTTTGTTATATTTTTGTACAGGCATATATCGATGTGGGAATTAAAATACCCGGTAGCAATCAACACCGATTCGGTAGTGTGGCATACGCTCTGTCATTTTATACAGAATTCTCTAGAGATCAACGCATTAGCAGATGTTTATCTGCAGTATTTTGCAATACTCGTAAATTCTCTTTTTATATTATTTTGAAGCAATATTTTGTAAAATCGCTTTTGCTGCTCGCGTCACGCGCGCAATTTATCTAGTACGAGATATAGCATTATTTAAGAGGAGGAGGAGGCGGTTACATCCATGTGAAGTGGTGTTTTAAAAACAAATTAAAACATACTCACATTACAAACAAATTTCAAACTTAACTGCACCAATTTTTGTCATAACTTCACTAAAAAACACGAACAGGGAAATGCTTTTGCTAATAACATTAGTATAATGATTGAATACTATTTATCTGAGTACAAAATTACACTCATGTGGTAGTCATGTGTATATGTCTCAGATTCATAAAAACAATTCGAAAGAACAAAAGTTCGGGTTGGTCTTGTAATTACAAATATGACTCTTAAGTGATGGAATGTAAAGGGGTATATATGTATACATGTATTATGCCCTGCAGTGTTATAAAAATGTCTGCAGAGGATGATAATGTTGCGCGGGATCCAACTAATTAATTTTTTTAACACAGCAACATACCTATTTTGACTTAAAGTCTATGTAAAACGCAAATAGTTACACCTGAGGTTAAATTGAGGCTTGTTCTCATAAATGCTTAACAAATAACTTGTCTATCTGCTATCGCAAGCAAAGAGTATACAAACACTACGTTAGAATCGCAAGTATGCATTGTAGTGCCCTCTAGACATATATTATGTATTTACGCCGACTCGTTCAGTAACCAACAGTTACTGAACGAGTCGGCAAAGGTAACTTATGTTACACAGAAACAAAAAAAAAACATATTTTCTCTGCACAGAATACTTTTAAGTACTGTATTGTTCTCAATTTAACTTTTTTATGTTTATTTTAGGTACAAATGTTAACAACATAAATTTTTCTATTACTATTTGAAATTTATTAGTGTTTTCAACCAATTTCAAATAAATAATAGTTCAATTTAAAAACTAAAAAACACGCTTTTAAATTATTTTCTACTTTTTAGTTCAGCTAGTTAAGCTGAACTAAAAAGTAGAAAATAATTTTCTATATGTGGAAAAAAATTGGATTAATTAAGAAAAAATAATTTTATCGTAAAAATGCGTGGGGTGTTAGATGTCAATTATTGTTACAACATACAACATTTTAAAAAGCACTCCACGTTTTTTACGATCAAAATGATTTTTTTTTCTTAATCACTCTATTTTTTTTAACTTACAGAAAATTATTTTCAGCTTAAGTTCAACTAGTTACAAAAGCCTATTTTTTAGTTGTTTAAACTATTATTTATTTTCTCGTTTTTAGTTCACCTAGCTAGAAAAGCGTGTTTTAAGTATTATTTATTTTTAAACATACATACCAAGCTAATAAAAGCTTGTTAAAAAAGGACGTTTTTAGTCCAAATGTTTTTTTTTCTTATTTGTATGCTACGTGATATCTTTCACAATTGTATGTACATACTATGTTGCTAATGTTTTAATTTATATGATAACCATACAGTTATTTTTTAAAGTTTTAATCCTTTAGAAGACGCACTTACATTTGGGCAAAATTTAAACAAAATGTGTCAAACACGTAAAGATTTTGGTGTCGATCGATTAGTTTGGTTGATATTTAATTTTTCCATAAATTGTGTGAGATGTATACCATTTAGTTACAGTCAAAAGATCAAGGATTTCTGAACCGCCTCTATCTATCAGCTCCAATACAGTAATAATGAAACTCCTACCTTGGATTCTGGAGGTCTGAAACGTAGGCTAGCTAGAACTTCTAATTTACGTGAATTCATAATAGCTTCTATCTTACAAAAGATTGTAGGATAGTTCCTAAAAAGTTAGCGTTTTGTTATCAACAGTCCGAATAAGATGACACTTAGATGGTAATGTAATTTATCATCATCCTCTGCGCCTTTTCCTAACTACGTTGGGGTCGGCTTTCAGTCTAACTACGATGTGGCCGAACTTTGAAATTTTACGTGAGTCGACTGCCATCAGACCTCCAAAACCCAAGTACTAGGCGATATCGAAGTTCTGTAGTTAGACCAGGTTGTCGGACTTTTGAGGGCTCCAACTACCCGTACTATGAAAAGACTATGCCAACGTTAACACTTGCTAATTAACTGGACATCAGTATTCCTATTTCCATTGTCTATGAAATTTTGTTTAACAAAAATTTCTAGGCTAGAAGTCAAGTGCAAAACATATGTTTCGGCTTACGAGATTAATAAGAAGTGAATCTCTATATATTAATTACAACTGTAAAGGTACTTACTTAGAATACTTATAAACAATTACCATATTTTATTTCAAATACCTACATTTGTAAGGACTCTACTCTAAATTATCTGTTGTAATAGGACGTATTCCCTTTTACACTAGGCACATATCTTTTGCAAAGAATCGAGTAGAATAGAAAGTGTGAATAATTTCCCACGAGAAACAAAGCGTATGTTCATAAATAATAACAAATTTCAAGCATAACCCTTCATATTTATATGACTAATGATCATTACTGGTACATGTTTTGTCTTAAGCCAATGATATAAGTCTTGTACTCAGTAGTCATAAATGAACGACTGCACATTTAATGCCGGAAATTCATGAGATAGTAGATAAATAATTTTTATTACCTATATCCTAAATACATATACGAAGAAATAAAACATCAAAGAGTTTAAACAAAATTTTATAATTAAGGGGCATTTTGTATAAGTTTTAGTATTCCTTGTTATCTTATTCTGTTTATACCATGTCGGTGACAAACAAGCATAAGGCCCGCCTAACGGCACTGACGGACGGACGTACGGACGCTTGTAATTATAGAGGATTCGCATACCTTTTGCAGACTCTTAATCTTAATTCACTTATGTACTTTAAACTAACGTTTATAAGTTCAGACTTATGCACATTAATTTATAGAACAACAATATCATTATTTTATTTGAGTACTAGAATAATCAGTTTTTTAGTACTCAAACTTTTAAATTAAATTATTGTATTGCTGTTCTAGTATAGATATATAGTGTTATATTGTCCTCATATTTCATTTACGCTTATAAGCAATGTAACCAGAAATTTGTAAAAAACATTTTGAGAAAGAATGTCTTTGGAGTTTCTTGCCATTTCTTCTTCATAGGATCTACGTTTTTCAACGGGCAACTAGCTTCACGACTGACTTAGTCTGACTGACTACTACTCCTGACAATTAAAAAATACCTATTATTTTTGATTTGTTGTTTATTATATTAGTTTATTTAGATTAGATATTAGTAATATATACTATATAGAATAGATGGCGATAACGGTAAAAAAGAGCGATTTAACTTATTTGCCTTATACTGTGTGCATATGCATCGTGCATTACGTTCGATTTTTATGCTTTGCAAATAAAATTGATTTTAAGTTTTTTTTTCAGGAACTTGTCAGTGGCACGAAGTTTGTAAACGTGTCTGTAGATAAAAAAAATACGGCCCTCATGTAATTTTGTGTCGCTTAAAACTTGAAAAATTTGATGCGTTACTTTTTTTACCTGTGTGTTTTGTTATTATATTTTAATTATTAAAACAAAAGATTTGACTTTAGAAAAAACGTCACAAGCAGTTACTTCATACAATTTTCTAAAGAATTTTTTAAGTAAGTTTAACAAGGAAAAACTGATTGACTTGACAGGCAAATACCGTATTGGCGGGTTTATCCATCTACTTCTACTGCAAGTTCTACGATGGATCAATTTTGTGATTGGTTTGCTGTTAGATAAAGATATTGCAATGTTTCTACTTCAGTGTTTGTATTTTATGTCATTGAGGTCGCATACCTAATGGATGGGCCTAGATCTCTGCACCCGCGTCGCAAATTTCACCTGTGATTATGGATGTATAATAAATAGCTTTCTAAATAGTTTTTCGGTATTTTTTTTTTGTCGTAGTAACCGTGTCCGTCATAGTCGCAGAATAGTTGACCTGTCTGGATATTTTTTGTCCATTCTGCTCTATCGCGGTGAGCAGTAGAACTGTCTGGATGATTTTTGTCCATTCTGTTCTTACCCGATGAGCTGTAGAACTGTCTGGATTTTTTGTCCATTTTGTTCTATCGCGGTGACCAGTAGAACAGTTTGGATTTTTTGTCCATTTTGTTCTATCGTAGAACTTACAGTAGATAAATCGGTATTGGCTCGCCCTATTATGTGTGAAGAAAAATTAGTTTAGCGATGTATAAAAGGCAAAATACGTTTACTAATTCTGGCTTCTTGAAACCTTTGTTAGATCTTAGAACACAGTCTATGAGTTATTTGGCTTTAGATATAGTATATCTATGGATGAGTTTAGAATGAAAGTTTGACGTCAAGGAAGACATTCAAATATTTTCCAACTTATGATTGAAAGTATCTTACGCTACCGCCTTCATCGGCGGCAGCGTAATAGCTAAGGCGACGGACTTGCGACAAAATGGTTGCGGCCGTTTGAACCATAAACTCAGTAGTAGTATATTAAGTTTATGGTTTGAACACACTCCCGACATGACCAAACAGAAGCGTTTTGCTTAGGTGAAGAGGTTAACAAAAATACTAGTCATGTGTGAACTTTGAATCTAGTAATGTTTTAGAAAATGGTACATTATAGGCAGCTTTTTTAATAAGTTTACTGGTAAGCCACATAACAGTATGCTATTAGAAATTAAGTAATCAAATTAATTTAATTAATCACATTTTTTTTTTGACCTGTTGTTCCAGTGGTTAGTGACCCCGATTTCTGAGCCAGAGGTCGTGGGTTCGATTTCCACCAGGACAAATAATTGTGTGATGAGCATGATCATATTTTGTTCTGTGTCTACGTGTAATTTATCTATAATATGTATGTATTTAAAAATATATAAGTTTGTTTATCAGCAGTCTGGTTATCATAGCACAGGTTCTGTCTAGTTTCCGATCAGACGGCCGTGTGTGAGACATGTGAAGTTATTATTGATATTATTTTTCACAATTTTACATTGAAAGAATATTCCTAATGCGAGAGTAGTCTTTAAAATTGATTAATTTATTAGACAACCTTGTTTACGATAACTATTGATTATTTGATATGTCAATCAAATAAATCAATAGTTATACATATACTTACGCCTATTTCGCCGTATTAAAGCCCCACATTTTGCCAATTATAATTTGGTAACACACTCGTAATACGGGGCAAGCCTATTGCCGCCAAACGGGCACTTTGGCTATAGTCGGGAAGTTCAACCTTTTTAACCCCCGACGCAAAAACGACGGGGTGCTATAAGTTTGACGTCGATATCTGTGTGCGTGTGTCTGTCTGTGGCATCGTAGCTCTCAAACGGATGGACTGATTTCGATGCGGTTTTTTTTTTATTTGGAAGCCAGTTTCCTTGCGGTGGTTTTTAGCTATGTTTGGTTAATATCGGTCCAGCAGTGTAAGAGTATCAGTGCTTTTCCAAAATGATGTAAGGCATTTTGTAATATTTGAAGGGGTTTTCGAGTCGGGGATGTTTTAAATTTTAAATTTATTACTAATATTATTTGAATTGTATATAATAAAGATTTAGTATATTTAGCTGTATGTATGTACTCATTTATTGTCTTATTTACCATATTTATGTCAACAGCATCTACAAACAGATCTTTTTCATGATAATTATGTACATAGTCCCAAATGCTTTTTCTAATAATGAGTCCAAGGTTGTAAATATTATTAGCTTAAGTTAAAATGACAATGTTATTAACGGATTATTAGCGGTACAAATTTTAATTATATGTATTTGGAAGGATTGTAAGTAGTATTCATGTATTGTCATCGCCAAATCATCTTTAAAAAAAGTAAGAAAGAAATATCGATTTCATCCGTGATCACGATCCCTGAATTTTGGTCGAAATATCAATACAAACAACATATAATATTACCTTAACAAGTTCCTATTTATACATCTAACTAAGATAAAAAAGTGGTCCTAAAAATCTCATTCATCCTGTCATAACCTATTAAATATTACATATATAAACTCATTTTAATTTGTTTTTATTCAACATGTCATGAAAATAAACATAATCACCTACTATTATGGTATAAAAGTCCATAATTTAATCTACTACCAAAACCGTATAAGTGTATTAAATCTAAACGGGTATCTTCCAAGAATAAAATGTATACGAATACGATCATGAAACGTTATTATAGCAATCAACATCTCCTGGAAAATTGTCTGTTAATTGGTCCTTTACTTCCGACGAGTTAAGTACCAATAAAGTTGCTAATATTAGCTAAAATACTTTTACTAGCATATTATCCCATCATAAATAATACGACAATTATACGTCTCATAAAAAGTTACGCTAAAAAGATCCATAATAAAAGTTTTTACAAGATACATTTTTAAAAGGACAATAAAAAAATGAGACAAAGGCAAAGGAAACTAATTATGCCTAAATTTTAGCGCACCACGTCGTTCGTAACAATTATAGGAACAAAAGAGAACGGTTTCTTTTACAGCTCCTTGACTTGTTTGGAATTAACATGTCGTTGAAGATTACGGTGTTCAATTGAATAAGGTGTTGAATTGAATAACTTACTATTATACACATACATATAGTATTTAATAGTAAGCAAAAAATTTAAATAATATAAAAAATAATACATATTAAATAAATATATAAAACATAATGTAGGTAATTGAACACTTAATTTGTAATAAACCAAAATAATGCCACTGTATTAAAATGAAATAAATGCTGTTTCCAAAGACTAAAACACCTGTATTAATAACTGACATAAAACAAATAAAACTTAAAAGAATACAAACAACAAAATGAAAACCAACAATGAATAGTACATAAAACACAAATCTTACCTGAATAATATACCGCCGCCTTTATCATAATGAACAGTGAGTCCAAAGAAGTGCACTATTGTATAACACTATAGCACAATCACATCTGAATGAGAATGGAACTTGCGAGTTTTTGCCCCAGTTTGTTTATTGTAGTAGTCACAACCTCATGGGAAATTATCCGGGGCGAGTTCCCAACGCTAGACAATCTCTCAACGTTTGTAATGGAAATACAACCAACACTACAACAGGTACCTAGCATGTGTACATAAAATACTTAATTTTCATTATTATCTGTACTTATATAAATAAATTTGCTTTCCTACCAGTTAATCACAACTTACGGCAGTATTACAACCAGGTTTTTATAAGTCTTTCTAGGACTGAGTCGAACGCATACATTCTTGCATTCCTTTAATTTATCACAACCATTTTTGCCCAACCGAAGATAGTCCAAAAGTTCTCGGCGAGACACGGCTACATTGCTTTCACGTAAGTTTTATACACTAAACTTATTTATGCATTATTCACAACACTGAAGAGGTAAACATTGATTACATCCAAAGATTTACATACTGTTAACTTTTCATGTCTTTCAAAAAAGTTTTAAATTCCATATCAATTCACGGTTACATCACAACGCGAGCACGTTTAGGCAGTACGAACATATTTATATATGGTTTATTCGATCCATTTTGGCACAGTCAAGTTTAATGGTCTTAATGTTAAACACGTGAAGTTTGACACCATTACGCGGGACGCGCGTTTTTCACTAAAAGTTCCAAACTGTCCACTGAACACACGCCGTGATTATTGTGCATTTATAAATAGTTATATGTATTCATGACGGAGTGTTTCACTAATACGCGGTGCCGATGTAGTAAGGAGGACAGTGGTGAATGTCAGGTGATGTCGGAGATGTCAGTGAAACTGTGTTTTCGGTTTTCCAATGCGACGTGTGTTCCTCGTACTGTTTGTGCTCCGTTACTAGAGGCACGCGTTCTACTGCAAGTACTGAAAGGCGAAACCTGTTGAAATAGGACAGGGGACTGCGTGCGAGGGAGACGACGCGTCATCTCTCCACTTCGTGCCGAGTTTCAGGCGCTTATTTTGCTCAGTGTACGCGTGTGCGTGAAAATTCGCATGCTTACGACTATCGAATCGGTGTTAGTGAGTTGTGGAAAACTCTCTTTAGGGCGCTTTTACACACACGAGGATTTTCATGATCACAAACAGTTCTTTCTGCGTTTATTTTATTGAATATCTTGTAGGTACTGTATTCGAAAATAAATATTTTTCTATATTGTTATATTTGTTTCTTATAATATTGTGCTTTCCTTTGGTTGTAATGTACTTTGAGATCATTTCATATGTATAGAAAATGTGTCTAATGAAGTAATTTTGTAACGATAGAGTAGAATGGAAGAATAAAACATATTGCACCGACCCCAAATAGAATTGGGACAAGGGTGGGCTGATGATGATGATGGTGAAGTAATTTTGTATTATGAAAAAAAATTGGAAAATGATTTTTTGTAACAGGCCTAAAAGTGAATAAAGAAAAAACATCCGTATTTTTTATTACATAATGATTAGTTAATAAAAAACTTAAAAAAAAGAAATTGAGCAGAACAGAATAAGTCGAAATGATTTCTCAGACTCAGAGGTGTCGTTATAAGAATTAATCAATTTAAAATGGCATCAAGTCCAATATAAACAACGGGCCACACAGACGCATGGTATAATCAAATAGCACGCAACTTTAGTAGGCTGTGTAGGTCGGGAGGCGAGACACGAGAGCGGCAGCTGCCTCAGAGCGGGCGAGATGACAACACGCAGCGTGGCTGCGCACGCAGCGCTCAATACACCCTAGTGCCTCCACACTCACACCCCAATCAAATCTATGCTGAACTGGGCGACCGCCTCTGACAGCTCGCTCCAATGTAGCGATGTACCCTTCATTATATCGGGAATCAATTGACAAATGGGCACCGTGTGTTTATGGTCGCGCACCAACACACGCACACCTTGCACCCGTCTGCACGACTACGCCACAGGCCCTTTGTTTATCTTTTTTAAAAGCCTCCTAATAGAGAGACGTCGTGCCCGAAAATCCTGAAGGACATTTGCTTTGACGAACATACCCAGTATGTTTCTTCGTAAATTAATTGAATGTCTTACCTTTGGGTTCTCCTTCATAAGTAGACTCAAATACGTAAAAAAAATCCGTCATGGTCTTCGATCCAATGTAGCGATGTACCCTTTATTGTATCGTTAATTAATTGACAAATGGGCACCGTGTGTTTGTGGTCGCGCACCAATACACGCACACCCTGCACCCATTTGCACGACTACGTCACAAGCTCTTTGTTTATCTTTTTTAAAAGCCTTCTAATGGAGAGACGTCGTGCCGAAAATCCTGAAGGACGCTTACTTTGACGACCGTACCTAAGAATTTTGCTTCGTAAATTAATTGAATATCTTACCTTTTGGATAAGCCTCCATAAGCAGACTCAAATATAAAAAATGACGTCATCACTATTATTTTTATTTCTTTCTATTTTTGAACCTTTTAGGTATGGACTATTGTGTCTGAGTGGATGAAAACTTAAAATGAGTTTCCAAATTGCCGAGTGCGATATAAATAGTCGTCAGTACTTAGGTAAGTAAATCATTGATTTACTTACCTAAGCACAAAGACAAGTGTTTGTCCATACATTATTTTAGTAAAAACCGGTTTTGTCAGGAAATGTGGGTAAAAGTGACATACATTGTTGACGTACACAGTAAAAACTCCTAATGCTCCTAACTAAAGTAAGTAATTTAGTTAGAGGTGGTATTCAAAAGGATGTTTTGTTTAGTATAATATTACCATTGAATTATTAGGTACATATATCAATATTAATAGACAGGATTTTCAGCAGATTTTCATGTATTAAAATTCAGCTTACATCAGTGAGAACTCATATCTACTAAGTTCTAGATCCTTTCAACGTTTTCAACTTTCAACCAAACCTCTTAATGTCTCTCAATTATTTCATATGAGTAATTAGGAGCACAACCTCAAAATAAAAACGTGACATACAGCAGCCACCATAAGCACTTCGGCGCGAAAAAAAGACAGAAATATTTAAACCCTACCTGACCAGAAGCACAGATAAGATAATACGTAAGCCTGTATACTGAAATTCAAGAGGGTAATGAAAGTAGCATGTCTAGTGATAATATCTCTTCCATTTCTGCATCAAACTAAAGACGTATTAAACAGTGTGGAGTATTATAAATCGACCAACTGTTTATATGTAATTCTTCGACAACATTCGAATGTAAATTACGACTGCCCCCGTCTCCAAAATAAAACACGTAGACATGGAGTACGTCTGGTAAAGCGCGCAAATACACAATTGGTTCAACGGTACTTTTCGTTTTTGAGCAGCTACCTTTATATTAAGCAAATACGTTTTTAACAATATATCCTTTTTAAACACAAATGTAAAACTGTGCTATTTGAGGCTCCTTAATTTAGATTATGAAGAAACGGAGGATTTTACAGATAGTGAAATTGGTGGTAGATAATTTATTTTAGTCATATATACGAGTATGTAAATATGATGACTGTGTATTTTTTACCTTTTACTTTCGCATATAAATTATTTTAAATGGGCTTTGCATAAAAGATTAAATTTGTATGTAGCTGCATGCTGAGCAATCTAGAGTGAGAGCTTAGAGATCCGTAACACAGGGTTTTCCTAGCACACACTCCAAGTCTCTCGCAAAGATCTAAATAAATATATATTATCATGTTTAGGAACACGGTATTGTCATATTAACTTTGTTAGGAAATAAAATAGATTATTATTAATATGGCGGTCCTATTGTCATGGTGGATTTAGCAGCTGATTCCACACGAATCTTTGAAAGACGTGTTCAAAGTCTTAGGCCGTGAACTACAAAATTGTTGTAGAAATTATGTTACATGCAAAAGAGCCATAGGATTCCTTCTACAATTAGACGAAACTAAAAACTGTCAAAAATACTGAATAAAAACTCAGTTCTGATTCCCACCCAATAGACTACCGACGACGGTGGCGTGAGTTCATTTCTAACACAAGCATTGTGCTTAACTCGAAAAGTTTAAAGAACCCTTCGGTTAACTTATAACTAACATATTGTTGCCCGTGTAATAGTTTAAAAAATTTAAATAATATCAAGATGAAGATGTAATTTAAGGCTATACATGCCACTATATACATGGCTATACACACACACATTTATACAGCTGTATTCAGAAAAGCTAAGGATACTCACTCACATACAGACCTACTGACTAATCACGAAAGCTGGAAAATTACATGACGTATAAAGATGTAATTTGACAGTTTATAAGTATGAGACATCAGCTACGAATTTTGTGACAGAACCTGATTAAGGAGGTCTAAGGGTTCTGGATAGTTTATGTAAAAGTTAACGGTTTTTGTTACTAGAGACATAAGGTTGAGTTATTTTGGTTTATAATGTAAGATTAATAAATAAAACCTTAGTACTAAGATTTTTCTTTACAGGGATGGTTTAAGATGGTCAAAAGATTGTTTTTTTCGAGTATTCTTCTGTTTTTTTTTTTATGTACCAAGAAATGGGTATTTGGCAACCAGGTAGTTTATGGGTAGGAGAAGTTAGCTAAAAACGGGTGCTAAGCTAAGTTATATTGCCTTACTACCTACTGCAGAAATCTACTTCTTATTGTGTACCTGTGTTTAGTTTTTGATGTTTCGGTATCTAACAGTTAGATGTTTCCATATGGACCCATATCTAATAGTGGACCAATTCATAAAACAATCAACTACAAAACTGCAAGTTGGCTGTAAATTTACGAATGGTATCTATATATTACTCGTAATACGTGAAGCGAAAACTTTGGATCCCTTTTTACGAAAATTGGGCGGACGGAGGAGTATGAAATTTCGCACACTTATAGTTTATACAGAGAAGAAGTGACGAATGCTAAAATTTTTGAACAATATTTGCTACAAAGTTAAAAAAAATGCAAAAACGGGTACATACAGCTATGTGTGTCCAGTATATATTTTGACCTGTCATGGTACAAAAGTCTATACAATGACAGGTCAAATAATATTGGCCAATGAAATAAACCATGGTCGAAATTCGACCACCACGATTAAATAAATTGTATCAAAATATAGTAAATATTGTAAAAACTTAAAATTGTTCCATCTGTGAAATTACCCAAACTAATACCTATATGAATAATTAGTATCCAACCAACATCAAACTACAGTAGTATCGCGCAGAATCCACAGATGGTGAAAATAAAATAAATCAACTGGCGGTCAGCATTTTTCGTTGCTCTTACACTATTTTCCGTCTAGCCCCCATCCGCCGACCGTCTGAAGTATAACGTGCTATAAGAATATTAATAAATATTACGGAGTCGGTAGTGTTGTTTATAAATATGGACCGACTTACACATTTTTATTTTCTTAGTTAATTTTGCATACGCAAAAGTATAACTTTCTACGTATGAAAATCTCCGCTCACAACGCCGCGGAGGGCACAATGAAGTGATTCCATTGCAGATGAATCGACAAAATCCACATGTCGACGTCATATTCCCTGACGCCGACTAATCTATTCATATTCCCTGTAAACTGGTATAACAGTGCAGTGGGAGCGCTGTTTAACCAGGAATTTCTATTCAGTAAAGACAAAGCAGGTCGGCCGGATTCAATTCTATCCTTACATCTTATTTAAATTCAAAATCAGTATTTCAATTAGTTTCTCCAAACTTATTCATAGAAGATACTTTTAGTACATAAGTGCGTTGGATTTATCTTTAGCTAATTATAAGGGAACGTAGACCGCACAATAAAAAATAGCTAATGAGAGCGATTAATTTATTGGATATGCGAATAAAACAACCACTTAAAAAGTTGTCACCTTGCCAACGTGGACAGTAATTTAGTCGGTTCGTGTCCACGAAAATAATGGCTATGTCGCATTCCACCTTCTGTTGTTAGTAGCGTATTATCTGTTCATTTTACGTACAGTATTTCAGTACTGCCTGAAGAAGCTCTCAAGTTGATTGAGGGTTTTGAGGGACAGGTTTTTCGGAAGTATGTACTCTGACTATACAGCTATATGTACATAATACATAAATTATTTTAATTATTTTTTAAATAATTGAGTGGTACTTTTAGGTAATTGTATTACAGGTAATTAGACAATATTGTTTTGATTGTCATTGCCCTCGTAGTCTTGTTATCTATTACTATGAGATACATGTTTTGTCGTCAAAAGGATGGGTACGCAAGCAAGTAGCTAGCAAATGCATTTGTCGTTCAAACGGTGCCTCAGCAGCAGCAACTAACACGAAATCATACTCATAGATGTGTGTAATGGTCATAAGCAGAAGTGGTAGTCACTTATTGCATTAAATTTTTTGGTTATATTAATCAATGTTTTTTTTAAAAAGGGGGAATGATGTAAGGACACAATAGAATATAGTTTTGTATGTGCGTGTACGGCGTAAACATAAATGTATGCGTGTATGAAAGTGTGTAGAGGCACCGCCGATTAAGTAGATTAGTCGCAAATTGACACAGTTTGAGTTGACAAGTATATTTTATCCCATTATAATTAATTAATTAGGTGCCTTGATTACACAATTATCTAAATGTATTCCTTCATAGATCGTTTACCTATTTTTAACCGACTTCAAAAAAGGAGGAGGTTCTCAATTCGACTGTTTTTTTTTGTTTGTTACCTCAGAACTTTCGACTGGGTGAACCGATTTTGATGATTCTTTTTTTATTTGAAAGCTGGTGCTTCCCGTGTGGTCCCATTTCAATGGTCCAGTTCTGACAATGGCATCCATGAGAAAACCATACATAAGTCATTTATGGAATAGTTTTTTTTGTTGAAGGTATCAGCTTCAAAGCCCTGGGACATCTACTGTTATATTATTAACCAACATGGGTATGATTATCTCTATAAATGTCTCAATTAGTTATATAATTCTCTAATATAGGATTTGGAAATTTTTTTTTTTCCTAAAGCACATTTTTTAAAGTATTTCCAAAATCGGCCAGTGCGGTATTAGATGTACCTAGATTACTTGGATTGTATATATCGTAGGCCGACTGTTGATTTAGGCAGATCGAGATATGCCCACATATCAACGATTGCACTACGACATATATAATAATACTATAATGCAACAAGTATGTTTTGTCATGTTTTTAACAGTGACTCCTATTTCCCAGTCTGCAAGTGTGACTAGCAGTTACTCTTATGGTACGATCACTGTACACAGGAAACTCTCAGAGGAGGAATCATACTCCAAGTCATATAATAATTAATAATTAAAATTTCTACACCGTGGAACTCGAATGTAATGTTATTTTCATCAAAGTTGTGCAACTTTCTCCCAATTATTAAGTATAGGTATATGTCTCGAAAAAGTGCGAAAAGCAGTGTATTTGGCAACTCTGAAGTGACGTCTTCAATATGGCAGCCATGAGTCTGATTTTAGTTATGTGTCAGAAGATCATTGTCGCGCTTTCTTGTTAAGAAGAAGAATGACTCCGGCGGTGGAATATGCAAATGGAATGAAAAACCGCCGATTGTTGTAATTTTTTTCTAATACAAGTACAAGTTTCTAGTGGCACGATTACAGGACATAGAAGTCGATTAAACTTAAAAAAATATTATTGTTATAATACGGCCTGGTCTTGTTGACTGCTGTTTCGATATACCTATGCTTGATTCCTGTTGTTTGATTAATTTGTTTATAAAAGTTTCTATCAATAAATAGCAATTCGCATTAATATGTTTGTAGTTAAATATAAAAAACTTTTTGTAACTTTTGTATTGGTACCCAGCAAAATGTCGTTGACTACTTTGTTAGCACCTTCTGCACCTAACGCAGGATCTACATTTTTCCATCTGTAAGTCTGTCCGAATAAATCTCGATCGACGATAACCTATATTTATCCTAAATATCATCCAAGTATGTCCAACTTCTAGCGTTGAGGAGTAACAAGTATGCTAACTCACACACTTACACATAAAGGCATGCAATTGTAATGGGCTTTAGGATACTTAATTTTTGTGTTTCGTTTGCCTAGAAATGTGTGACTTCAATTCAATGATTAGGTATATAATTTTAAAATCTTGGATTTAATTCATCCTTGGGGAAGCTTCATTTTTCACATTTTTTACAGATATATATTCAGGTTCAAGTAGGTAAAAAAATAGTACTAAATTTTTTATCGCGGTTCACTTTTTAGGGCAGCTATTCATATGTAATTCTGAATGGCATTGACAAATTATTCTTTAAACATATATAACAAAGTCAAGGCTATCTCGTATGTGATGTGGTGTTTATTTTAGCTACTATCTTAGTAAAAAAAACACATTATTACATTTACATTTATTTTCGTCAACGCTACAATTAAATACGTATAGTCACACACTTGTGCATTTATAGCGATAGTAAAGAATTATACTCGACTAATGAGAAATGTTCAAGTAAAACGAACGCATATATTACATAAAGAACGCGCTGAATCATAAAACGACTATCCAAATGTATTTTTAAACAAACAATTTGCTGTCACAAAATCCCACGTCTATTTCCGACAGAACGTTTTTCTACAAAATTACGCCGAACACGACGCTACGAAGATACGCTGATCAAATACGTATGTCCAGTTTTAACTCAAAGGCAACTAAACATAGCGACCACCAACGTATACCGCGTGAGATAGTTTATAAAGCACATTCCGCCTGAGTTCTGCACTTTGTTTCATCTCGATACATACATCAAGTGCTTCCGGAGATGTGAAAAATTGCACTTAGATACGTAGACGTAGGAGCTCTGACGTCATTGGTTGCGTCGTTAATGTGAAAAAGCTATTTTATGAGTGCATTAGATGTTTTTTCGGGTAACTGTATGGTCATTAGGAAGTTTAATGTGTTTGCAATTAGTAGTTCTTGTAGAACAAGAAACTAAGTTCAGATTAGACTCTACGTTTATATTTAATAAGAAATTAACAAACAAAAATATGGATAGATAGAATATTCTTTATTGTACACCATTATTTAAATACTGTTGAGGAATTGCTCACAAAACTGGACAAACTTTTCAATTTAAAGGTTTTTATTAGATTACAAAACAATAATCTTGTTTCAACTGTATGGATCATGGAAATAGTTCTAGAAGTATTTTACGTCAACCATATTTTTTGGTACTTCTTCGATTAGTGTAGACCGACATCTACATTGTCAATTTTTTTTACTTTTTTTTTTCAAACACTCCTCCGCATTAGGACTTACTCCTGTGTCGCGGGGGACTTTACAAACATAGAAACAACGGACACAAAGAACACCCAGACTCAGGTGGGAACCGTACCCACGACCTATACGCATAGCGGTCAGGGTCACTAACCACTAGACCAACAGGCCAGTCATTGTGTGTCTTTTCTTTTTTTTGTTATGTTCCAACAGAAATCAATTATTTGTATCATCCAAAACAGATTCAGGGCAGTCTGTCAAAATCAGGCACAGCATTGTTATTTACTCCTTTTTCACAAAAAAAATTGTTTTATCACTCCTTTTTAGGACTCCTATTGAGACAAATGTATGCAGGATGGTGACCACATTAACATCAATGTTCTAATGTAAAGAGTAAAATACATTTTTTTGCAATTGAAATTTTTAATTAGTTTTTTTTTATAAAAATAAATAAAATGTACAATTATCCTGCGGCCTATTGTATAGTAAGCGACTACAGAGACTGATTTAGGGCATGTTCTGAGTACCAATACCTAAGGTTCAGGTCATGTTTAGTAAACTCGTGTCAACGTCGTAATATATTTATTTATTCCTAGCAGCGCCCCGCGGTTTCACCCGCGTAATTCCAGATCCCGTAAGAATATCGGGATAAAAAGTAGCCTATACGTTAATCTAGGTCTCCAGCTATCTACATACTAAGTTTCATCGTAATCGGTTCAGTAGTTTTGGCGTGAAAGAGTAACAAACATCCGCCCATCCATCCATCCAAACTTTTACATTTATAATATTAGTAGGATAAGTGATAATATTTTTTCTGGAAGTATTTCAAAGTTTTTTCGAACCCTGACATTAACCGTTTTCAGAGCTTGTTTGCTTCTAGATTAATAATAATAATAACTTCACACATCTCACACACGTCCGTCTGATCCCAAACTAGGCAGAGCCTGTACTATGGTAACCAGATTGCTGATAAACATACCTAAATATTTCTAAATACATACATATTTTGGATAAATGACACTCAGACACGGAACAAATGATCATGCTCATCACACAATAATTTTTCCTGGGTGGGAATCGAACCCACGACCTCTGGCTTAGCAGTCAGGATCACTAACCACTAGACCAACATACTAGTCGATTGTGGGGATTGTCCTAGGTTGTCCTGATTTTTATACGTCTTTAACATAGAAATTAAATGCCAATTAATAATACTATTCACAAATATACAGCTTATTAAAAAAATTAAAATAAGTAACGGATTCAAACCTGTTTTCTACAAAATAATCCTAAGTACACCTCAAAATCTTAATCCCACTAATATTATAAATGTGAAAGTTTGGATGGATGGATAGATGGATGGATAGATGGATGGATCGATAGATGGATGTTTGTTACCCTTTACGCAAAAACCACTGAACCGATTGCGATGAAACTTGGTATGTGGATAGCTCGAAACCTGGATTAACGCAGGCTACTTTTTATCCCGATATTCCCACAGGATCGGGACTTACGCGGGTGAAACCGCGGGGCGCTGCTAGTCTTTAATACTTCCATTCATATTGTAATTTAAGAATCATAGTAAGAACCATGTGTAAAGGCCGATAAATCATTTGAGTCTTTTTACACGACAAAGCATTCCAAATTGAATTCAGAAAAAATGAAACAATCAATAAAACTTTTAATCAAAGCATTATTTATATCCAGATTATTTATTTTTATTCTGTGCCATTCGTTGTGTCATTCGCAAATAATAATCGAGTCCTAATAATATGACTGTACAAACTACCCCAATAACAGAGTAACATACGAGTAATAATAGACGATAGCATAGACAATAAAATGCAAGCCTATATCCTCGTTATCAAGAACAAACCCGTTTACTGAAAGGTTAGCTGATAGTCGTACGTACGCCAAAATTTTACGTCGTTCCTAATCCAATAACTCCCTGCGGCGTACTCCACCCGCAACTTATGTGAGCTAACACCCTTTATGAATTCCTTGACGATATTACGTGTACTTATTGCACGGTAACTTGGCCCATTCTAGTGGGTAAAGTCAATGGTATACTTTGAAATTGCCATAATTTTAAATGTTTTTGTACTGTTTCAACTGGTCGTAAGGGATTCCTAAGGTCTATTAACTTATAACCAGGAGGTAAAGCGAGAGCTTTTCAAGAAAATGGTTCATGAACATTACTTATCACTTTAGGTATACTAAATGTTTTGTTTTTATCAGCAGAAATGAGATGAAATGAGCAGACGGATCACCTGATGGTAAGTGACTACCGCCTCCCATGGACACCTGCAACTTAAGAGTCATAAGTGCGTTGACGGCCTTTAAGGTGGGTGTAGGGGGAGTGGGGGAAGAGGGGGAGAGGGAAAGGTTAGGGCCTCCGGTAACCTCACTCACTCGGCGAAAAACAACACAATCATTGCTTTACTACCGGTTTTCTGTGAGGCCGTAGTAACACTCCGGTCGAGCCGGCCCATACGTGCCGAAGCATGGCTCTCCTACGATAATAATATATACTTAAAGTAAATTAGGTTAAAATAGAGAATATCTGTATGTTTTTAATCCGTCCTCAGGTTTCCTGGAAGAGATTTGCATCCCACTAATATTATAAATGTGAAAGTTTGGATGGATGGATGGATGAATGGATGGATGGATGGATGGATGGGTGTTTGTTACTCTTTCACGCAAAAACCACTCAACCGATTGCGATGAAACTTGGTATGTCAATAGCTGGAGACCTGGATTAACGCATAGGCTACTTTTTATCCCGATATTCTCACGGGATCGGGACTTACGCGGGTGAAACCGCGGGGCGCTGCTAGTTTAGCAATAAAGCTGCCCTTTGTACATATATATGATCCTTCCACTGTAAAAATGGTGTACAAAAGAAGAAACGAAAGAAAAGAAAGAGCTTGGTCTGTTTAGATAGATAACAATTTATGTTATCTATCTAAACAGACCAAGCTCTAAGCACGTAAACAGTAAGTAGTCATTTTTAAATCATCAAAATGGTATACAAGCATACGGTCGACCTGATGGTCACTTGGGGCCTGCTTTACCCGGGACAGACTCGCTAGAGATAAGGACGTCCCTATAAAATCTGGTGACCCTATCTCTATCTATATTAATGTTGCTGTTTAACCACTTTGTTCTGGGGAAGCACTTCTATAATAACCCGTTCGTAAGTAGCCGATCAGTTCTGATTAGACCAAAAAAAAGGTTCTGTGCTATGTCTTCTCGTATTTTTTTTTTTAAATATTACTCACATTACTAGTAATCTCGTTAACCCCTCCAGCTAAGCTTAACGCTTGTGTTAGGAGTGGGTTCACGACGGTAGCACTGGGTGGGGTTCGAACCTGCAACTACTAGATCGCAAGTCCGACGCCTTAGCCATTACGCTACCGCCGCACAGTATACGATTTGTTAAATCTAGGTGGACAAAAATCAAAACGTAAAATTGTTGAATTAGTATATTTTGTCACTTTTATCTTAATCTTGAATAACACTAGTGTTTCATAATACAAAGCAAACGTGCCTGGGTATAGCAATCTTTTAAAAAAAAATAAGACAAAGGCGCCCTTCGGACGCAGGTAGTCGGGCGTACGCTCAGTGCGACCGATAACGCTCACACGTTTACATGTCTGTCAGTGCTTTGTGCAATATTAAGAGTTCTTTAATGATGGATTCTTCAACTAGAGGTAATTATCATTTTATTTAGCTATTAAGTATACTCTAAAATCTTTTATAGAAGTAATGAAATATGCCCCTTAAAATACCCATTTTATTATAAGATTTTTATCCGTATTTATATTCATCTTAGACATAAAGTAGGTAGCAATATGCGGCAAAATCAAGATGATAGTCTTAAAATATTCACTATTTATTCTACTTTCTGGGCCAAGTAATTATTTATTGCGTTTTTTTGCGCTACTTAACGTTTTCCTTGTTTTATTATAGGTGTTCGTATGCAACGAAAATCATTGTTTGAATTTTGGCATTCAATTTCTGCCAAAGGCCGACTAACTCAAGTGATTACCTTTGTAAAGTCAACATTTGGTGCTACAACCCTTAGTCAAGAAGCAGAAGGGTTATTGCGTGCCTTAATGAAAAATGAATGTGAGAAAATTCGTGAAAAATGGGAACGCAAACAAAGAAAGCTGGACTTATTTCTGCGCTCTTATGAAGATTGGCTAAGCAAAGATATAGTTTTAAACATGATATCCGAGGATACACAAGTGACTACAATTCGTGGTAGACCACAAACCAGTTTTGAAGATGGTTCCAAAAAGACAAAAAAACGAAAAGTCCAACACTTACTACATAAATATACAAAAGAGCAATTGTCTTACGCTGCACAACTGAGTGTACGATCAAGCGGAAAACGTGACGCTGCTGATTTGATAGAAGAGATAACCACTGCTTCACCAAGACGTGCTACTTCATATAAGCAAGCTCGAAAACGTCTTCATTCTACGGGGAGACGTGTTACTTCTGACAATGAATTACGACCATATACTCCTGAAGAAGCATTAGCCCTGTTCATATCAAATAATTTTACGGTCCACACGTATAAAAATATACAGCAGGAAGCTAAGGAGAGAGGATGTTCATTATATCCTTGTTACGATCAATTAGCACGAGTAAAAAAGGAATGCTATCCTCCTGTCGAATTAATTTCAGTCAGTGACACATGGGCTGAAGTCCAGCTTCAAGCTCTACTAAATCACACAGCTACTAGAATAGTTAAAAATATTATTGGAGAAGTATTACGGAATACGACAAGTAATTTTCACTATACAATGATATATAAGTGGGGATGTGATGGATCCTCAGGACATAGTTTGTATAAACAACCTTTTCAAAATGCCGACAGCACAGATGAATATATGTTTGTTATATCACTAGTGCCTTTAAGACTTGTCACTGATAGTGGTAAAAAAATTATATGGGAAAATCCACGTCCTTCTTCACCAAAATTTTGTAGAATTATCAAATTTATTTACTGTAAAGAGACACATCATTTAATAAAACAAGAGAGTGAACATATTAAAAACCAAATAAATGATTTGGTGCCAACTCATGTTGCGATCAATGACCAAAATATATTAATTGATCATTATATGATCCTCTCAATGATAGATGGAAAAGTGTGTAATGTCCTGTCAGAAAACAAATCCACTCAAAAATGCTTTATCTGTAAAGCAACTTCAAAAGAAATGAACTCGCCCACAGACTACAGAGAGCCTGACCAAGAAATGTACCAATTTGGCATATCAAGTCTCCACGCATATATCCGGACTATGGAGTGCCTCTTAAATATAACTTACCGCATGGAGTTTTCCGAATGGCAAGCCAGAGGAGCTGAAAAACAAGCCATGAAAAAGAAAAGGAAAGAAGAAATTCAAAAGAAGTTTAAAGAAGTCGGGCTAATAATTGATAGAGTAAGACCTGGATTCGGAACAAGCAATGATGGAAATACTGCACGGGCTTTTTTTCACAACAGTTCCATAACAGCGCAAATTACAGGTCTCGATGAAAACCTTATTAAACGTTTGGGAATAATCTTGGCAGCTATTGCTTCTGGATATGAAATTGACCCAGATAAATTTCAAACATACTGTTCCGAAACTAGAGTACTATATTTAAGTTTATACCATTGGTATAACATGCCCGCAACTTTGCACAAAATTTTAGTGCATGGTGCTGATATTATGAGGCACTCTATAATACCACTTGGGCAGATGTCTGAAGAGGCTTCTGAAGCTAAAAATAAGGAGATAAGAAGAGTTCGATTGGGTCATACACTCAAAACCACGCGACATCGCACCAACTTCGATTTAATTAAGTATATGTTAATGTCTTCCGATCCTTATATTTCATTATTAAGAAAATTGCCTACTAAAAATCTTAATAAAATGCATAAAGATTTGAGATTTTTAATAAAAAAAGTATAAAAAATTGCTAGTGCGTTTTATTTTATTATTACACTTTATATCAATAATTTACAACAATATAGAATGCAATATCAGCATTCCTGATTTTTGTCCACCTAGATTGGTCAAATCGTACACTGTGCGCCGCTTGAATTCTTTCTTTAGCGTTGTGCAAAGATCCTTCGGTGACCAGAACCGAATTATCACATATCTTAAATTTATACGTTACAGTAAATCAAGGAGTGAAACAATACAACACGAGCACGTGGATTAGTTACAGTATATTTTTTATGGTACAACTTAAAAGGTTTGGAAACAGCCCTTAAGCTACCTTAAAATTGAACACGAACTCAATCTTAAACAAAACATCGGCTTTTTAAAACCACAACGTAAACAAACACAAAAGCGTCATTTAACACGCGATTTAAATTAAAACAAAGCAACAAAAAGCGATAAACTAAAAAATATTATCACAAAACATTTAAGACAATAGTTTTTCTGGCGTCTTCTATAAAGGAGCAAACATACTGCTCGATTCATCAATCACATATTTTTTAATAAAATCACGTGAACGTCATGTTCTTTTAGTAATGTGTGATCGGAATGACGTATTATGTATTGTAATAATACTTTAATATGATTACTTCCGTTAATCATAGGTACTCTATTTCCAATACTTTTTGTTTTGACCAGTTTTACCCTGTAAATCTTTAAGTTATTTACACACAATGTGTTATTAACACACGTGTAAATCACAGTTGAAATCCGTCACAAAGGACATTAGGGAATTATCAGTTTATCATTAAGAATAACTCAATATGTATAACTAGCCTACACAGAGAACACTAAAATAACAGCAACCTTACTACTATTATAAATGCTAAAAGTTTGGTTGGATGTTTGCTACTCAATCACACCAGATCGGTTAAACGGATCTGGCTGAAATTTGTCAAAGAGATAGATTATAGTCTGGAATAGCTCAAAGGTTAATTTATTTATAAATCACACGTCTATGTATGTTTTGTGTATATGATTTGACACACAGGGATTGAACCTACAACGCCTGACGCGGTATAAGTCGGTAAAGTAACTAGTTAAACCATATTTAAACCAAGTAATAACAGTTTTTAGGGTTCCGTACCCAAAGAGTAAAACGGGTCCCTATTACTAAGACTGCTGTCCGTCCGTCTGTCTGCCCGTCTGTCACTACGCTGTATCTCATGATCTGTAATAGGTAGACAGTTGAAACTTTCACAGAATATGTTGTTGTCGCTATAATAACAAATAATAAAAATAAATGAAAAATTAAAGGGGGCTCCCCTAATAGAAACGTATTTTTTTTGGCTTGTAGTTTTAAATCTTGTATGATGGTGCGGAACCCTTCATGCGCGAGTCCAACTCGCACTTGGCCGGTTTTTATTTTTCTGACAAATGAAAAATATTAAGAAGTGTAATTCTATTTAAAAGCTACAAAACGGATAAATACATGTATTAAGCAAGTGTGCAAGCGCCTTAATCGAGAAAGAAACGGGGTCAGTGTCGCGAAAGAAACAGAAATATCCACCAGTGTGTCTATATTGAACGTTACCCTTTTCATCTACACTTGAGCAGAACTAAGACGTCACACTACTCACGACGAGTTGTACTACAAAGGCTTATATTTTATTGATAAAACATATCTATCTCACAATATGTGGTAACGTCCTAAAGGGGAATAAAATATTATGTTTTGAAGAGAAACTACAAAAGTTGTTTGAAGTTGTATGAAAGCGAAATGTACCCATGAAAGTGTTACAGATTTGGATACAATTGTACGTTTATCCTAACTAATATTATAAATACGATTGTGAATTTATTATTTGTCACGCTTTCACGTTGTAACAAATCATCATCTAGAAACAAAGATCTATTCCTGAGGGATAGACAAAATAAGTTTTGAGATTACCGGAGGCCCTAACCCTTCCCTCTCCCCCTTCCACTACTCCCACCTTAAAGGCCGGCAAAAAAAACAACTTGTGACTCTTGAGTTATAGGTACCCATGGGCGGCGGTATGTCACTTACCATCAGGTGACCCGTCTGTTTGTTTGCCTATACCAAAATAAGTTTTGAGATTACCGGAGGCCCTAACCCTTCCCTCTCCCCCTTCCACTACTCCCACCTTAAAGGCCGGCAAACGACTTGTGACTCTTGAGTTACAGGTACCCATGGGCGGCGGTATGTCACTTACCATCAGGTGACCCGTCTGTTTGTTTGCCTATACCAAAATGAGTTTTGAGATTACCGGAGGCCCTAACCCTTCCCTCTCCCCCTTCCACTACTCCCACCTTAAAGGCCGGCAAACGACTTGTGACTCTTGAGTTACAGGTACCCATGGGCGGCGGTAGGTCACTTACCATCAGGTGACCCATCTGTTTATTTGCCTATACCAAAATAAGTTTTGAGATTACCGGAGGCCCTAACCCTTCCCTCTCCCCCTTCCACTACTCCCACCTTAAAGGCCGGCAAACGACTTGTGACTCTTGAGTTACAGGTACCCATGGGCGGCGGTAGGTCACTCACCATCAGGTGACCCGTCTGTTTGTTTGCCTATACCAAAAATAATACACCCGATCTTTCTAGACTCTTGTGTTGCGCTTTTGTTTGAATTGAATAATGGATCGAGAATTTATGACTTTTGGTCTGTGTAAATTATTATGTAGGTTTTAAAATGCTTCAAACGTTCGAAATAATGGCAAATGCGTTTAGACTTTATATCTATGGGCTAAGTAGCAGATAGACCGACGATGTTGAAAAGGAATTGGCCACTTTTTGTTACTCTTTTCGAGTGTATTGTGTTGTATTGTTTCCGTGTTTTTGACGTGTTTTAATATAATCTTCAAATTTTTTTTTTATTGTATAGAGAGTAAACGAGCAGACGGGTCACCTGATGGTAAACTGCTGCCGCCCATGGGCACCTGCAACTCAAGATTCACAAGTGCGTTGCCGGCCTTTAAGGTGGGTGTATTGGAAGAGGGGTGAAGAGGAGAGAGGGAAGGGTTAGGGCCTCCGGTAACCTCACTCACGCGGTGAAAAGTTATGCAATCATTGCTTCACTGCCAGTTTTCTGTGAGGCCGTGATATTACTCCGGTCGAGCCGGCCCATAGGAAGTTCATGACAGTTTAATCTTTAATTTAATATGAGATCACTCGCACAGTACCCCTTTGTAACAAAAAGTGGATTCTAAGAAATATTATAAATGAGAATGTGAGTTTATTGGTTGGTTTATTTGCTACGCTTACACGCCTTAACCGCTTGACCTATCATCATGAAATTTTTCCTACACGTTGTGAGGGGGACAGACAAGGACATATGTACCATACCAGTCATCCAGAAAAAAGTACTGGTCAAGATGGATGCCTGACTTGATTGAAAAAGAAACGAGTGAGGTGTCCTTGTGACACCCGGATGGAACGAAATTCCTTTCGCCATATATAAATATATATTTCATGGATTGAATAAATTGTATCAAAATAAACAACCCGCCCCGGCTTCGCACGGGTAGCAGAGACATCTTCAACAATCATCATCATATTTTAAACAATTAAGACAAAATGTTAACAAATTATACACCTAAACCTTCCTAATGAATCACTTTGTCTATTGGTGAAAACCATGAAAGTTCATTCCGTAGTTTTTCAGTTTATCGCGAACAGACAGACAGACAGACAGAAGCGGCGAGGGACTTTGTTTTATAATATGTAGTGATATTGTAAAAACTCGAAATTAAAATTGCGCCATCTGTGAAAGTTGCCCGAACTAATATATTATGGAAAATTTGTAAACAACCAACATCAAATTACAGTAGTATTGAGCAGAATCCACAGATGCCAGAAGTAAAATAAATCAAATCGCTGTCAGCATTTTTCGCTAACACTTTTTCCCGTCTAGCGACCCATCCGCCGAGGGTCTGAACGTCTAACGTGCGATAAGTCACTTCGTTTCAAAAAATCTAATTAGCAAATCCATGGGCAAAATGTAATCCTCGATATTGAACAGCGTTGTAGGGAATTATTGCTGTACGAGTATTAAGTGGAACAATAAAATAGTGATGTGCCCTTATCTAATAAATGACCAATAAAGTGCATGTCAACAGCGCTCTCGTAGTAATTTCGCCTTTGGTTAGAGGTGTCTACAGTAATTGTCAATAATCGGTAATTCTTGTGACGCGATGGCAGTAGATATTACATTACAGTGTACGTAGGTTCCAGTGACGTGCGTCACACTAACTGCGCGTCTGTAGTAATGGAAGTAAACCGACTCATAGCGGTCAATCAGAGTAAATATGAAGTTTGTAATACACTATAATGTTAGCCAGCCTAACAAGAAAATAACCATCAGGTACCACTTCGATAAATCAGTTTTAATTACCGGTGTGTATAGGTGCCGTACTCAGGGCTGCCAGGAATGACAACTTATTTTATACCACAAGTTTCAGAACTTATACAAAATCACGTACGTCACTATAGTACGTCACTCTTTGGGGATTTCAATAAAAGGTGTTTTAACTTTAACGTATGGGTTTAACAGTTTACCATAGACATGATTTGTTTTAAGCATTTCGTATGTGTATGTACGTCTTTATTAGGCTATAACATCAGTAATGACATTGTATTCAATTATACAATGCAATCTACTATACAAACAGGATACATAAGATAACCGAATTATACGAATTTTGTATCCAATTATACAATCTGGCAGACCCGGCCGTACTTGTATGATAAAGTACAAACTACCATATAACCACTGATTTTAGCAGCACCATAATTATAACGTAAATTTTTACTTTCCAGTACATATTAAGATTAGTATTAAGATGTAAAATTATGAAGTTATAAATTTTTAACATAGGTTTGAATGAATTACAGTGGAAATCTTGTTACGACATTCATGTTTTTTATGATTCTTTCAGTAAAATAATCGACCATGAGAAATGGTATAAGATTAAATTATTCATCAACATCATTTCATCATCATACATAGACAACTTTTTTTTTTTATGGTGTAGAGGGCAAACGAGCAGACGGGTCAACTGATGGCAAATGACCACCGCTGGCGATGAGCACCTGCAACTCAAGAGTCACAAGTGCGTTGCCGGCCCTCAAAGTGGGAGCAGGGGAAGGGTGGAAGGTGGGAGGGGTGGAGGGAAGGGTGAAAGAGGAGGAGGAGATGGAAGGGTGGAAGAGGGGGAGGCAAGGGTGAGGGTCTCCGGTAACCTCACTCACTCGACGAAAAGCAATGCAATTATTGCTTCACTGCCTGCTTTCTGTGAGGCCGCGGTATCACTCCGGTCGAGCCGGTGCATACGTACCGAAGCATCTCACCAAGCCAAGGCCCACCCACGATAAAATTCATTTCCTACAAATTATTATTAGAAAAATAATAATCATACAAAACTACAAACATGTAATACATTACTTACTTATATAAGACAACATACTTAAATTTCATAGAATTGCATTATTGAGATTGTTAAACTGTTTTATTCTCGTAAGAAAGTGTGCCTGCTATCGCGTGGTATGCGGTAGATCAGTAATATCGCGCAGTTACCGAGGAATATTCTCACATTAAAGAGTCTCAAGAGTGCCATAAATATGTTTGTTTAAATGAATGGGCTACTGGAAGAACGATGCTACATCTATTTTAACATACTACTAACATTACTAAATGTTAAACTTGGCACTTTGGAACTGGCCGTGGTCACAGGCTGATTGTGACCGCTGCCAGTGCAACTTGGTTGTAACGGCAAATCAAAGGTATGTAATACCTTATATATACGTGATCGTGTTAACTCTCGTCAACTTAATTATATTGTACTAGTAATATTGCTCTCGAGATTTAAATCATTTAATAAGTAGGAAATTAAAGCATTCGCCACCCAGCAAAAAAGTGTCATAATACAAAAACAGTTATTTCAAGAAAACACGACTTTTATGCCGGTGAATTGAACAAAACAGCTAATAACGACGTTTTTACAGCTGACCAAATACAATATTTGCTATTAAATGTCATAAAAATGTCAAAACGTACCTAACATGTGATAAGACACTTTTTTTGTGATATGATACTTTTTTGTGATGTGACACTTTTTTTTGTGATATGACACTTTTTTTGCCGGGTGGTGAATTATTGTGTTGTAGTCCGTATGATTGTGAGATAACATAGTAAGATCAAGCTGATATGATAAATTAGGTACGTACTGAAACGCGCCGAAAGTTACTAATTAATCTCTTAAGTCTGGGTTCAGTTGATGCCTAGAAGCTCTACCTCCTTGGAATTTTGAGTGGTATCACTTCATCGAGTTTTTTTATTAATAACTAGCAGCACCCCGCGTTAGTCCCGATCCCGTAGGAATATCGGGAAAAAAAGCCTATGCGTTAATCCAGGTCTCCAGCTATCTAAATACCAAGTTTCGTTGCAATCGGTTCAGTGGTTTTTGCATGAAAGAGTAACAAACATCCATCCATCCATCCATCCAAACTTTCACATTTATAATATTAGTGGGATTATATAAACTTTTGTCACTTCTATTCATATTAAATGTGAAAGTAAGGGGGAGTTAATTGCGATAATATTTATAAGATACGATAACTTTTTGGTTACTCGAATTTTCGACGGAATTGCACCGATCGTTCATGAATAATTACCACCGCTGCTGCTGATCTGTTCCAGGAAGGTTTTGCAAACGGTTCACACCATTATGGAGGAACGGTTGTTAAGTCTATCCAACACAAAATGAGGATTCTTCCACATAGGTAGATGACCATGCCTGGTGGAATACACTTTCATTGCTACTACGTAATTCGACTTATCTTCGCTAGATAACGCTGATACAGTATTCGGATATCACCATAATCAGTTTATATATATAGAGTGCAGAAAAAAATCCCTTGTTATTTGACAATGAGTAACACAGCCAACGTTAAACAAATAATAATAATAACTTCACACATCTCCCACATGATTCTGAGCACAGAATTATTTGTCCTGGGTGGGAATCGAACCCACGACCTCTGGCTTAGACACTAACCATTAGATCAATAGTGTGTCATTTGTTTCCTACCCCCTGTAGCTTACTTTTAGCTATAATTATAAAAAAACCTCTTTGACCAAAGAACATTTTTTTTATGGTATAGGGGGCAAACGAGCAGATGGGTCACCTGTTGGTAATTGACTACCGCCGCCCATGGGCACCTGCAACTTAAGAGTCACAAGTCCGTTGCCGGCCTATTAAGATGGGAGTAGGGTAAAAGGGGGGAGAGGGGAAGGGCGGGAATAGGGGAGGGGGGGGGGAAGGGAAGGGTTAGGGCCTCCGGTAATCTCACTCACGCGGCGAAAAGCAATGAAATCAGTGCTTCACTGCCGGTTTTCTGTGAGGTCGTGGTATCACTCCGCTCGAGCCGGCCCATACGTGCCGAAGCATGGCTCTCCCACGACGAATAAAGTTATATTTTAACTACTGAGCGACCGCTAGTATATACAATTCTGCATTTTCTCGTTTTTACACATAATGGCATTAGATAACATTATGAGAGTTGAAGTACATTAAGAAGTTCCTTTTCCGCCATAAAGTTTATTGTTACTCGGTTTATTTTAGGGTTTATTAGCATTAACTTTATGGTTAAGGAAAATATCGTGTGGAAAGTTATAGCGGGTAAGTTACTTTGAAGTCGAAATCGGTAAAGTTGTCGAAAGTGGGTGAAATCTACTGATCCGTAATTGACTGGCGTGAAAAGTACCTTATAAATCCTCCATTATGTGCCAAGCAATGCGTTAAAACAATTTTTTAAAGTCATAATCTGACAGTGGTAATTGGTTGTACTTTAAGACACTCGTTACGCTTAGGGTTTTGAAATCTAATATAAATTTAGGGGATTTTTTACGTAACGTACAACGTATCTGAGCGTGACAGTCACGCGATTTCAGTGCTTTTTCCTTTACGAAAAGTACTCAACGTGCCTTACAAAGTTTCCACTTAAAAAATTCGATTAGGTATAATCACAATAAAATCTGTCATTACATATTTTCAATCAAAGCAACAAAGTTGGTGAATGTAAACAATCTCATGGTCTAAAACACCGAAAACCATTTTATAGTAGGTATATATCACTGATAATTATATATGTGTACATAGTAAACAAGATTCACAAAACAAAGGAACTAAGGAAATTAAGCTGACAGTGCCATCTAGAGGAAAACGCTAGTACTTTTAAAAACAACACTGTTCCATAGTTGCGACCTCATTAGATTATTCTGAAAATAGCCGCAAGGTGGTGGTGCTTGTTTCTGCGCCTATATTTTATTTTAACCTAATTTCTGTATTTTAAAAGACAAAAGTTCATCGTAACGTAAAGGTGTAAACACGCAGTTTTTAAAAAATGTGTGTGTGTAATGTGTGTAAAAATAATGATCATCATAATTTTGAAAGATTGCAATAGGACAAGACAGTAGGATAAGCAGTACCGAGGTTAAATATTGGCCATAATAATATGAAGAGAATTTAGTTATTTTTTGTGTTCAGAAATTAATACAATATTTTACAATTTAACGGTGTCTTCACAGTCTATTCAGTTTCGAGTAAGTTCTGTGATAGGTTCCCTAGAAAATACCAATCACTTCTTCCATTTATTCGTAAACTTCATCCCAATTGTTAGAGCCGTATACGAGACGACTCCTTTTACTCCGGAACGAGGCTGTTTGAAGGCCAAATAGCCACAGTCTACCTGAGTTTCTACTGACTTTCTTCATCAGGGAAATCTGGCAGTGGAGTCTCTTAGATAGATAGATAGATAGATGAACTCTTTATTGTACAAAAACAAATAGGTTACAATATTTTACTTATATCTACATACTAGCTAATGTTATGCACAATTGGCGACCTTATCGCAATTTGCGATCTCTTCCAGGCAACCATTGGATGGATAGAGAAAGCATAGGTGAAAAGAGGGGCTGCAGTGTACAATATACTTAAAAAGCCTATGGAAAAAGAAAAATAATTATAAATAAGTGCTATTTAGAGATACTTAGCATAATTTTGCCTATAAATATTAGGGTGGTAGGTATATAGACATAGGTACACAAATACACCTACTTACATAAACTCATATATACACATATACATATATATACATACACACATACATACACATGCATATACAATACATAGTTAATACCTATGGAGATCCATAATAGTACCTAGTATGTCACCATTCACGAAGACAAATAGTGTTCTTTCACTAGTTTTTTAAAATTTGTCAACGTTTGTGCACGTCTGATGGCCAGTGGCAATTCATTCCATAGACCAACAGCCTTAATTGTGAAAGATTTGTCCATAAATTTCGTGGTATGTGTCGGCATTTTTAGCCTAAGATTCTCAGACGACCTCAGGAACCTCGAATGTGTGTTGTGCAAAAATTCAAAACGTTGTTTGAAACGTCTCTTAAAGCAAAACTGTGCGATTTTATCGGTGCGCTTCCAACATACAACTTCACCGTTGACCCCGGTGAGGTGACGATACATGGGGATTTCCATACGTCACCAAAAATAGGAAAAAAGGGGAACAACCTGAGAGACTATAATATTTTAATGGCGTATTATAAACAGGTAACACTCACTCACTGCATGTGAGTGTTATTTAAAATCAAAATGTCTTCATTTTGTTTAGATGATCCCCACCATATACTTAGTATAGCGTATACTTCTAGAGTAGTTTACTAGTTGTAATGGAGTACACTAAATTTATGGTCCCAACTCGGTAGCTCCAATTCCAAGAAAAGCAAGAATTCATTCCAAATTTGTGTGTAAAAGTGTGAAAACACTCTCTAAGAAAAATTATAAATCATTAACACTTACACACAGTCATACACTTTGTCTTACACTCAAAATGTATATGTTATTCCAGTATACATCATTATTATTTCAAATTAATTAACTCACACACATACATACATTTATAAATTATCACTTTCTTTTATTGGATCACTAAGAAATTATATTTAAAATTGAATGAAATTATCAGAAATATTTAACAACTGCGGCTGCATATTTGTGTATATTTATTTCACGTCATGTATCATGGTGTCATGCAAAACTTGTTAGCGATTTGTCAATTTGTCGCTGGCAAGCTGCCGTTTGCCTATTTGCTCAAATCCTGTTGCTTGGAAATGTGATCATAAGTCAATATTGATTGATTAATACGGGGGTCACACTGAAAGTTTTAAGAATATGAAAAACGGAATGATATAGAAGCCTGTTATATTGTTTTTCGAAGATGTCTCCGTTCCTTTCTAAGCATCGCATGCGATAGAACTGTTGACTGAAGCAGTAAGCTCACTCTTCTTTAGGGATCTCTTCCACGCCTTTTTCAAACGCAGCCACGGCATCTTCATGGTTCATAAAAATAATTCCTCTAAATTTATCTTTTATTTTTGGAAATAAATAACTGTCGGTAACAAGGTGCCAGGACGGGACTATAAGGAGATGACTCAGTAGCTCCACACCTTCGATAGACAAATATTTGATAGTCCGTCTGGCGGATTGAGTGTTGTTGTGGTGGAGGAGCATCCTGTTTCTTGGGCGCTGCTGTCTAACATTTTCCAAGACAACTAGTAAATAATGACTGACATACCAGTCTACAGTAACAGTCCTTTTATCTTCTAGAATGATTGTTGCGAAATGACCCGGCCGTCCAAAGAATGAGGCAATCATCTTTTTTCCTTGATTTCTGCCCTTTGCCCGGCAAATCTTTGAATGGAAACATCCATTGCCCAGATAGGCTTTTGGTTTCGGGTTCGTAATAATACATCCAGATTTCATCACCTGTGACGATGTCATATACAACATTCGAGTCACCTCCGTCATACGTTTTAAGTATTAAGCGGCACCAATCCAAACGACGGCGTTTTTGATCTTCCGTCAAATTATGAGGTATCCATCTAGTACAAAGCTTTCTGACGCCTAATGTTCATGTAAGACTTTTTGTACTTGACTCATACCAATACCTAAAGCTGCCCAAATCTGTTGATATATGTCATCCTTCTATCAGCTTCTATCATTAGCCGCACAGCACTCACGTTATCTTCAGTAGTCACCGTAGAAAGACGACCTTCTCGAGAATCATTAGTGAGTTTACTTCGACCACGTTTAAACTGAACTCAGTGGCACGAATTGGCACTTCGTAATGAAATGCCATTTGAAGTCTATCGTAACATTGTTGTTGAGTAAGACCGTAACGAAAGTCGTAGTAAATCGTTGAACTAAAACTTAGTTTATATGTAGAAGAATTGCAGAAAGCTAAAATTTTTAAACAAAATGTGTTATAAATTTTAAAATTATATGAAAAATTATGTTGATCTGTCATAGTACGAAAAGTACATACAATGGCAATTCAACTTGTACTGGTCATTGAAATAAAACAAAACATTCACAACTTTCTACTTGCCAGTGCCAACACGTAGATCCAATTTAGAAAAAGATTCAAGATACTCCAAGGACACTCTTTTTCAACACTTTTTTTTACAAGTTACTTGTTATATGCAACTTGAATGTGAGGGCAATGCATAAAATTACTAAAATATTTAAGTAATAGCAGTGCGGAGATGACCAGCCCCAATCAATGGTACTCGTTACCATAAGTTTATATGTTACTAGCAGCGCCTCGCGGTTTCACCCGCGTAAGTCCCGATCCCATGGGAATATCGGGATAAAAAGTAGCCAATGCCTTAATTTAGGTCTCCAGCTATCTACATACCAAGTTTCATCGCAATCGGTTCAGTGGTTTTTGCGTAAAAGAGTAACAAACATCCATCCATCCATCCATCCAAACTTTCACATTTATAATATTGGTGGGATATTTGTTGATAAATTGGCCAGTGTCAACATAAAACTACCGATCCTCACACGTTTAAATAACGAACGAGTTAGGCAAGTAGAATATAGAGATATATGTTTATAGGCCATAAACAATTATTTATATGTCTTCCTGTATAATGTTCATATGAACAGATTTTCCTTGAACGTATGTTATTATAATTATTATTGTAGGTACATATGAATAGATTGATGAACTACCTAAACAATAGACTGTAAGCTTGGATTTATCGGGATTAGTAGAATAGTAGTAGAAATACATTTATAGAGTACCTACATATTTAATTATATTAGAGTAAAGCAACAAGAAAAAAAAAAATGAACTTTTTAAATTGTTATTACTTAAATTTTTATTTTAAGATATTACGGTTGTACTCAATTGTGTATAGCGGCGTTGTTCGGTTAGTTTCAAGCCCTACAGAGGTTACTTATCGAGGAGTGAAGCAAATTGCGATTATAAGCGGTTATTTATATAAACGATGAATTGAACAATACTACTACGGCAGTCACTCCGAGTGACACTTCCTAAATAGTAATTGAGAAAGGAAAACCCATCACTTTTTTTTTTCACATTTTTTTTTTAAAGACATCTCCCGCATTAGGAATTACTCCTGTGTCGCGTGGGACTTTACAAACAACGGACACAAAGAACACCCAGGATCGGGTGGGAATCGAACCCACGACCTATGGCATAGCATTCAGGATCAATAACCACTAGACCAACAGGCCAGTCTCATTCTGTTCGTAAATTCTAATGATAACATCCAAAAATAAACTTCAACGAATTGTTATAAACAGGAAAGTAAACCAATTCCCTCAAGAGAGATCTGCTCACTAAGTTTAGCAGGTATGTTGTTTCGACCCTTGTTTTACCTCTACCCTACACCACCCACCTTTTACTTTTCCCTCGTCTATTTAATCGATTTAAAACATTTAGTACCTGATTGGGAACTTTCTCACTTTCAAACTTAAGAGGGTCCAAATTCTATCCTGTCCTACACACACCTATTGTTGTTGTTGGTCTTTGAGATAACTTTATTCTCATAAGAATACAATTATTCACTTACATGAGACATATTTTAACTGTAACAATAAAACTATTGGACGATTTGCACAAATTAACAACTAAAATACACAAATTAAGACATAAACATCAAGTACATTTCACTAGCGATCTACATAAGTTATGTAGTACTTTGTAAAAAAAAACGTTTTCGAAGCATTCTCTAGTGGCATTAATACAGGTCTTCATACGTGTGACTTAATAGCAGTATCCCTCTGGAATATAGCCGCATATCTAGCCCTACAGATATCCTACCAACCAACTTTATAAAGACGCGACATGTCTCACGGTTAGACAGCTTTATGTGTTACGAGCTAGTCTCCACCGACACAAAACCGTGCATTTAACGGATGTCGTCTCCACAAACATTGCTAGAAAGCCCAAACCTCCGTGTTCTATAGTGAATTTCATGACAACCTTTGGTAGGAGAAACCTCGAGTATCTTAGTGCAAGAATCTACAACAAACTACATAAGATCCTAAACTTACAACACCAGACAAGGCTGAAAATCAAAATTAAAATTGAGCAATGGTTGCACGGTCTTGATTACCACGACACAGAGAACCTACTGTAGTTTGCACAAGACAGGCGTAGATATATATACTCATAGACAAACACACATATACTCCTATATAACGCATTGTGCAACGCGGAACCACTCATTCTCAAAAAACAGGAAATCCTAGTTTGAGGATCAGGGGACTCATATAATTAACCTCCATACTACCTAATACTACTATTGTTAAATTAAGTAACTGAGTGTCTTTCTACTTATTGTACGGTTAACTTTACGCAATAAATTATTATTATTATATCTCCTCAAAAGTTTCTTTATATTCCTCATTGCTCGAAAACTTTCAATAGCAATGTTGTCACTCGCTCGTTGTTAATCTAGTTACCATTGCACCCCCTTCACCCTCTTTTATCACTTAATTTATTTTTATATTTGAGAGAAACCCGATTTATTGTTATGAATTTGTTTATTGACTATGCTATGAAGAAGTTTCAGCTATAAGTTATGCGCATCCAATTGCTCAAACATTGAATGGTTTACATATTCATGTTGCTATTTTTAGTAATATTGCAAGTATATCTTAGAAGCAAGTGAATAAATTAGTTGTACTAACAATAACAATAAAGGTCAATCAATTCCGCGACACTCCTACCAGGAAAACATCTTCACCGTAAAATCTATTTAGGAAGCAGAAATGATATTCCCGATATTAAAAAGTGTGTGTCGTATGAAACTCAAACAATACTGTTGGTGGCCTTGTCCGAAAAAGTACATTTCAAGGGATTTCGTGAGCTAAGGGGAATACCTCAAACCACGTAGATCCGGAGATTATGATTACCTGAGACCAAAAAACTTCATGGTTTCAGTCAGTTTGATCCTGCCATATAACTTACTGTTAGCCCTTGTGGAGGGATGACCCATGGGGTTTTTCCACATAACTAAAACACGGGGATTTATTAAGCAAGTATTTGTGTTACATTTATAGCTTTATATATGTAGCTCCGTGTAAAACCTGCTATTGTAATAATTCTATGCCCGTCAAATATACATTTAAATCCGTTATTCCATGCTTAATGAGTGTTCGTGCAATGCAACAAAGGAAAAGTTTAAACTGAAATATTTTGATCCAAATTTATATATTGAACAATGTGCACTAGCAAAACCATTTTAAATTTAAAATTACATTCATATTTGAAATAACATTTGTGATTCATATATTGTAAAAGAAACTTACAAATTAATGATTCCCGGGCTTCAAAACATAGGGGTTTTTTTTTTAATGCTATTCGACTCCAATTAAAATGAGACACATTACATATTTAAACGTTAGTTAACTTGGCATCAAACAAAGACTTGCGTCGACTGTGCAAGTACGAATCTATAAGATGTTTGTACATATTGTCCGCAACGAAAGTTCATTGGAGCGATTAGTGGTACAAAGAAGAGTAGAAGGTTAACTTTTTCGAGGCCTATCACCCACAAAATGGACAGACCTAATTAAATGGTCAACAAAGTGTTCATCACGGAATGTCACAAATAGAGAGAGATAGAGAATTCTCACAAAAACCGCAGCGAACTTATAAAACGATCCATGACCACATCCACTCCGCCAGGAATGTACGACTAAGAAGAAGAATAAAAATGCAACAGGAGTTTTATTTTTACCAGACCATCTATAAAGGATAAATAGTATTTCATATAAACTATGAGTTACCAGTTAATTACTCATGCAATGACTTGCACTACGACATAAAAAAACGTCAAAGGGGTAAAATTTTCCCAAGTAAATTAACTACAAAATATTAACCTATAGAAAAGTACAATGAGGTATTATTTACGTCACTTAATGGACACGTCTTATGACTGCAACATTCAATATAACCAGATTGTTTACTTTCTGATATATATTTTAATACCAAATTAACTAATTCAATACCATTTATTTTTTTAAAGATTTTGTAAACTTTTAGGTTAATACCGTAGTGAACAATTCGAGTTAAAAATTAATGGCTCATCAATTGGATGGATCCAAAACGTGTTGTCTCTTTTTAAATGCATACGGCACGATTTAGTTTATCAATAACACGTTTTGGCTTCAGGCATGAATTTCAAGCACTGCAGGTGTGCTTAATGACGCCAAATACGTCCCAACTCGAGGTGACACATACTTGACATATTTTAGTTGAAGGGCACAAAACGTCACGATGAGTACTAATACTGATAAGGGTAAGTGACGTCTGCTTACGTGTATATTGCCAATTAAGAGAATTGTGGTTTAGGCACAATAAATCAGAAAATAAGTGCAGTGTCTTAGTATTTAATACGTTAAAGATTAATTAATAATTGCATCACTTGACCGTCATACTTACGAATCTGAATCATAAATCGTTGTAAAACTTGATGCAGTTGATTGACCTTTAAATTTAGTCTACGCAGGGGCTTCACAGGTGATTATGTAGCATATTTTTCCGCTGTGTATCTAAATGAATCATATTATTAGTGGTTGAACATTTCCAAATCAATAAATTCTCAAAAACCGTCACTGTCGTCTTCTTGCTGCCTGCTGTATCCAAAACCATAATACATTTTTTGTGTTTTTACGGTAAGAATGAAAGATTATTTAATTTGGCAGGTATAAAATTCGCCCAAACGAAGAAAACCATCTCATTATCAACAGTTTCTGTGTTGAAGTTTCATAGATTTATATCTAAGAAACTGTAACACATGTTGTGCACACTGTATCTGTTACACGTGGACTTGTCACAGAGAGACAAAGTCCTACTATAGGCCCCCTTAAAATAAGGTAGAACTGGAAATTCTTAGAAAATTTATGATGTTTGCGCGTTAACGGGATGATGGGTGTACGGATTCAAAACTTCAACACGCAATGGAGAGCGCAAAACAAACGGAGAGGTTAGTTAGGGCTTCAATCACGTTCAATTGTATATTTTCTCTAACGAATGCATTAGCTAGCGCATTGATTTCGTCCTCTGAAAATTTCATAATAAAAATTGTCATTAATTGAGAGGACCGAAATGATTGAAATCAGGTAATAAACATGTGCCACGGTAGAGTTCAAGTTACAACAAACATACGAAGCTGCAACCTTACCTTTTTATTCTCGGTACCATTTAGGACATTTTCGACCCCCCTGTAACTTCGTTGTGGATAAAACTAGAAGCCTGAATTTTCAGTAAACAAGAGGGTGTATAACTAGGTATACAATAATTATTGCAAGACAACGTTCCTTTCTTTGGTCATTGAGACACTCACTCACTCAAAGATCATCAATATTCTAAGGGACTTCTAATAGATACAAAATCTTGAAATTTTGAAAAAGAATTAGTGTTTATACTATAAAGCAAGGAAAAATGAAAACATACCCCAATTTCAGTCCCATTTTCTACAGTTAGTAATTAAATTGAATCACATATATTACGGTGTACGTATTAGGTAAAACAAAAGCAGGTACTGTCTGTTTGCACAACCAGAGCATCGCCCCAACAATTCGGATACTTGTACAATATTCCCATCCGTTAGTATTGGCCTAAATTGTCACTTCATCTATTTCAGTTATAAAAATATAGCTATCTACTTAGGTTAAATTAAGTATTTAAGTTATCCTTTTAAAATAATGATCATTGATTTAGACAGTAAAAATAAATTAAATTAAATTTTAAACAGTAAAAACTGATACACTGAATCATAATAAAACGTTATTCAAATTAGACCGGAACAAGAATAATACACGTTTCTATTTACTGTATAATCTTTTAATGAACAGAAGTAACAAAGGTGGCGAAACCACGTGCAATACGCAGTATACTGCCTCGTTATAACATATCAAACGTTTGAATGTTTGGCACCGTTTACTTCTGTAAAGTGTTTTTAACTGACAATTGGAATTGGTGTTTTTCTTCCACACCTGATGGTGATGGTACACGCCTATCCAAAAGAAACCTATTCACTATACTCTTGAACGTACCAGGAAAATAATCGTTAATGAAATGTATTCATCTCATTAACGATGCAACTATTGCTTATGTTATTTTTCTTGTAACTTTTAATCTTATTGGTGTCAATTCTCTTGTATTTCTCTCTTAACCATAATTGACTAAATTTTCTTCATACAAGATGTAAACCTTGTATCCTTCGAAACAAGGTCTTATTTCAATTATAAACAAGTAGTAACATACGTTGCTATCGAAATAAGCAATTTATTTGTCGACTAAAGTCTGACACGCTTAAATAAACTTTAATACCACGTAGCGAGAGCTGCTATCCATTGAATGCCATCTCTTTTGCTCTGTGTTTTTAAGTAAGCGTCTTCGTAGGTGTCGATTAAAATAACGTCATCTTAGTTCGTTTTGAACAAGTTTTTATATGGCAATTATACGGCATTTGAATAAATGAGGACTCTCGCTGCGTGGAAATAAAGTTGAGTATACGTTGACAGGTTTTAGTGAAATTTATTAGCGCTGAGAAATTGATGCCAGTAACAAATAGACCTTGTTGCAAAGAAGACACGGTTCATTTCATATGAAGAAATTAAGTTAGGTTTTAGTTTAGTGAGTCTGACAATAGAATCGACACCATTGTTCCGTAAAAAAGGCCTCATAGCTTATTGCTACTGCATTTTTTCAAAAATTCATGAACTAAATTAGGTATGTGTTCTATTGGTTGTAAAAACAAATTACGCGAAAAAATCCTTTTTGTATTAAAGCACTTGCATTTTTATATTCGAAAGATTACGTCTACAGATTTACGTAGCAATATCCTCAATATAAGTACACTTCGCTTCACTAGCTTCGCACCTACAAACGCCGTTTTTAAGAAAAAAATATTATATATATCAAAGGAGCCGTGTTCCGCCAAAATTTGTAAAATGTAACCTAAGTTTCTGTGCTATTCTATTCATATGTAAAAACCAGTAGTTCCCGCGCGGCTTTACTCGCGTGTACATATCTGTATATTTGGAGCGGAACCCTAATTCTTTTTTCAAAATAAAAGTAACCTAAGTTACTCCCTATAACACCAGCTATCTGCCAGTGAAAGTGCCGCAGAAATCAATGTACCCATTCCGGAGGTTAGCCGGAATAAACAGACAGACAGACAACAATTTTAAATACTGATTTTTAGGCATGGTATCGTGCAAATAACAGTATGAGCTTAAAAAATATAAATTACTAGCTGCGCCTCTCGGTTTCGCCCGCGTAAGTCCTGATCCCGTAGGAATATCGGGATGAAAAGTAGTCTATGCGTTAATCCAGGTCTCCAGTTATCTACATACTAAGTTTCATTGCAATCGGTTCAGTGGATTTTGCATGAAAGAGTAACAAACATCCATCCATCCATCCATCCAAACTTTCACATTTATAATATTAGTGGGATTTCGACATTACAAACAGACACTTTTACTTATTATTTTATTTATTTATTTGTATTGATAACATTGATCTGTTCCTATATGAACGCAGGACAAACTAACAAAATATAAACTTTCGTATTCGTAATATTTTCAAGAATTAGCAAGATTTATATATCTAAGATATATTTAAAGACGGCTAAAGATTACTTTGTCATTATTCAATGTGGTTTTAAATGTCATATTCATAAATATTATAGAGTTACGAGAATATGTCATGCCATTTTCCCTAGACGGCTGCAGTAGTGTACATACGTTATGCTAAGAAATATGCAAATTATATATGCATACACATTACGTAAAATAAGATTCTAATAAGAAAATGATGTAATGTAAACTTAAACCATGCATTATGAAGTTCCTAAAACCCAGCGGAAAATAACAACCATAATACCCTTTGTCCGTTTTGGACATTACTGGGTATTATCCAGCTGAGGATGCAACGTATAGTTATAATGGAATCGGACTGACTAAAACCACACGGTGACCTACTGCTAGAAGAGGCGCTATAAGAACGTTGCGATTAACCCTGTAACATCTTCCAAGACCTTGGTAGCGTATCAAGTGATCCAGTTCATTTGAAGTAGAATTAACTTTACACTTCAGAAACCTGTGCGAGACATTAGCACGTTATACTAACTTTTAAACTTTCGCGTTCCATGATATATTCCTGTAATCACGGCCAGTGCAACCTGATCTAAACGTCAGGCAATTCAGAGGTATGTAATACCTTGTCGTGATCGCGTTAATTCCCGTGTGAATACATAATTGCATTAGCACGTTACGCATTCTGAGTGATGAACTGTTTTTTTCAGCACCACAAAACCATCCCGGCAATTTTGTATTGTGAAGTGTGAGCGAAACTTTTTAAAACACAAACTCAACTTTAGCGTTAATAGAACACTAATCAGAAACATCAATGTTTCTCTATAAAACTGAAGATGTTGCCATTTGGGTTCACGGAATGTGCAACGGAAGTGGCAATACAAAGTCTACGTATATGAATGTTGGGTTTCCCGAGAATCATACTGTAAACAGAGCAATATTCTTTATTTGAATCGATAGGTCAAATGAATCTTGAAGCCTTGGCAACCGTTTACCGTACGCTGATGAACATACTTATTGGAAAGAAGTTCTTTATCGCATTTTACATTTCACGGATTGCAGGCTAGACGAAAAAAAGTGTTAGCGCAACGAAAAATTCTGACCACGTGTTGATTTTTTTATTGTCTGTGGATTCTGCGATATAAATAATATTTGAAATTTTATTTTTTTTGTTGACGAGGTTTAAGATCCTACATGGATGTCCTCCGCCTTGGGGAGGCGAAAGGGTCTGTCGGACTCTTACCGACTAAAAACCACCCCGGTGTTCCACTACTTGCCTATGATCAGGGGAGCGAGAATCGCTACTGCATTCTTCCGCAACCCCCGACAGGCATTGACCCGTCTCACCCTAGACGGGTCCCGTCACCCGGTGTGACCATCACCCGTCGGCCACACTCCTCTGAGAGCGCGCATGGAACACTGCTTGCTGCCTCTCGGGCCCGTATATGATATTGTTTTTATTCTAATTGTCTATATATTAGTTCGAGTAACTTTTACAGATGGCGCAACTTTAATTTCGAGTTTTTACTATATTTTGATACAATTTATTCAATCCATTAAATATCTTTACATAGTATAACAGACAAAGTCGCTTCCGCCGTTTGTACGCTTAGATCTTTTAAATTACGCAACGGATTTTAATTCGGGTTACAACAATGGATAGGGCGATTCAAATGGACGTTTTATACGTATGGTTTAATATCGTTTTGTGTTAATTTGTATAATCATATGACGATAATGGTTCACCACATTAGTATCTACATTACACCCGTGCGAAGATCGCCAGTATTTTTTCTCACCTTAATAGATTCTAAAACCCTTAGCTGTTCTGGAGCAACTAATTCAAATGTTCATAATAATGACTAGTGATCAAGTAATAAGATGTTATCGCCCAAAAAAGCTAAATGCAAATTCAAGCACCATTCAAATCAGTGTAAATAGTTTTCTCGTTGAAGCAGTTTATTGAGATTTAACTTGCTTATAATTTTTAAGTTTGTCAAGAAGGTACATCTCCAGCATAATGGTTAAAATTTCAAGAATTTATTAGTAGTTAAACTAGTAGTCTTGAAATCAGTATAGTTTAGTGATTTGATTTCCAATGTGTCATACATTTATTACTGTTACGAGTTCATTAACATCATTTGGTTTAAAACACGTTATTTTAAAAATATCTTCATACGATACAGGAACATCATGAAAAAATATAAGGGATGATTTGAAATAATCAAATTTTATTAAAGCGATGACATTATAATGGACGCTTTACTCTGCATTCGTCAGAATAGAGTTGTCTATAGTCATAGTGTATAGTCTACTTATGAACTATACATACGTACGATTAATTAATTATATTTAAATCATTTTGATTTTCAATATATTTATATTGCAACAATTTCGTTGCCTTCTACAATGTGCATATTTTATTATGTATATTATTATACCATTCTAATAACTACTTAAAACGGTGCTAAAATAGATGGTTTGTGGCTGCGTGGGAGCGCTGAGTGAAACAATATTTACGTATCTGCGTTTATTACGAGACTACTGTGACGGGGATGTTACAAATATATAGTAGCGGTCTGAACCAGTAATTTATGTGCTACCCTATAGTTATACATTACAATTATTAGGATATTATTTCCTACCCTATATTATATACATAACAATTCACAATAAATTATGTAATTACTATTCATTGATAATAGGAAAATCAATTGAATGCCCGAACAACGATAACTGTATTAAAAAGTCGAATCGATAATATTAATGAACATTGCGATCGCCAGCCTTAACTGATCGGTGTATGACCATGAATGCGTAATAGAGATATCAAGATCATTTCTTCATTTTCCTATTACCAATCCATAATGAATACATAATGCATTGTGAATATCTTAGCACGGATCAATTTAATAGTTATTAGAATGGTCCTAATAAATATGCACGTTGTAGAACGCAAGGCTATATTTATAAGGAAAATTAAAATGATGTAAATATAAATTCATCGCGTGTCTGGTATTCATAAGAAGATGCACTATGACTTTAGACAATTCTATTCCGACATATGCTGTTTTAATTGCTATCGTAATTAGATAAAAAAAAATAGTAATCATAATAACAATACATAAAAGAACACTTTGCGCTTCAAAATTAAATAAAATCAAATCAAATCTTGGCCTAAAGTGCTCCCCCCCCCCCCCTCCTTACAAAGTATGATTGTCACGGTGAGAACCACACCTCCTCCACACCTTAGTGGAGTGATCAGCGCGGGTGCAGCACCTATCGGTGCAGTACGCCTTTCGCTGGAAATGGGTTTAATACACGGTCCGAAGCTAGAGTACGTGGGATTCCGTCAGCTCATTTTGCGAGGAGGTGATGTTGACTAAAAAGGTGGCGAGAAGTGTCAGGGAGAAGAAGAGTACCTTCCCGTCCCGTAGAATACGCACGAAGTATACGGAGTGCCAAAGGCGGCCTTAAAACAAGCGAGAAGTTTCATAACTTTCATTTAAGGATTATTTAATCATTATCCATAAAACATAATTTATTAGAATAGTACGCCAACATTCTTAGCTTCCGAGATTTTCAGGTATCTTTATGTGACCTGGATTCATATCTTTATGTGACGCAGATTCATTGCTCTCGAGTGTATTAGGTACAATAAAAGGAACGGATATCTTCAGTACTAACCAGAATTAAATATAATTAAAAAAAAACAAGTCAACTGCATTGCTCGTAAGCAATACAAAACGATATGTGTATACTGGGTATATAAATTAATGTCTAGTAGAGGTATGTATGTAAATTTTAATACTATAAATGGGATGTCATTAGTTAAATTCAATGTCAATAAGAAAAAAAATGGTAGTCATAATAACATTAGAAAAAAATTTACGACACAAAATAAAATACAATCAAATCACACCTTCGCTTAAAGCGCTACCTTTTACATGGTATGAGTTTCATGGCGATGACATTTGAAATTTAATGAAATACTTTTGATTGATATTTCATTTTTATCCACATAAGTATTAACAAATTGTATTTTGCGAATAATAACAAAAAGCCTGTAACTTTTAAGTCAAACTTTATAATGTTTAGTATCAAATTACATATTCACACACATTATACATAATCGAGGGTGTTATTGACACAAAAACCTTTAACCCTATCAAAGCCTATTGGACAGAATGGCGCCTCAATAGCAACACGATTTTCAATAGTCGGTATGTCTGATGAAGTCTGTAGAACTTCTGCAGAAGAATCAGTAGCTGTTATCCACACTGGTTGTTTCTGTTCAATTTCGTCCGTCTTCGTGGTTGCCACTGAATAAGATTGCTTTTTTAATTCCACAGCATCAAAAATAGTTTTTTTATCAGCAGACGATGAAACTTGTGGATTTAAAGCTTTGGCCTTGATACAAACGACTAAGGAAAGGCAAAGTAATACCTTCACACACATGATAGAAACCATTATTAGTGTTTAGATAGGTGTAATCTGTACAATCGACGCTTCGATACTAACAGTGAAACAAAATTTGTTCTGTATTTTATGCAATTTTAAATGTGTTACAGAGGTAACACATCCAAAGCCGCAAAAAGTCGGTATTTCCAAATATGAATTATCAAAATATGATTCATATTTGGAAATACCAACTTTTTGCGGCTTAGAACATATTTTTTCCTATAGTTTCATTGATTATTCTTTTCTATTACCACTAATACCTGATTCACTAAAACTATACGTAAACAAAATTTTCTCTGTTTAACAGAAAAACACCTTTTCATCAACCTTTTCTTTTACTAGCACAAAGTTAGTAAGGTTTACTATCACAATGTGGATGCCCAGTATTTGCACAATTTGAGTACTGAACTAGACGTTCTTTAAAGAGATTAAAGGGAGTAGTATTTAAAAAATAAATTAGATGGCGCATGTGTCAGTAGGATCAAATCAACTTGAAATCTATACAACTTAGTCTTTCTTAAAAAGCTTCTAAACAGTTCTCGGAAGCCAAAAACAAATTCGCGATGCCACCCAGGTGGTTGTTAATTAATAAAACTAATAATTATGGACTCTTCATAATCGCGAGGTACGCAATCTTAGAGTTTACTTCTTCTCTGTTTATGTGGAGATGCAACGGAAAGCGGGGGCACTTAAAACGGATTCACTCCGTTTGCTCGGTGTAGAGATAACTGGCGTAAACCTGCAGTACTCAGTATTACGGAACGTAAAACATAAAGAGCGTCTACATGAACGTTGTCATCGGGTCTGAAATGGTTCTGTATCCTGGCTACGGTTTGGAGAAACTGTAGGTTTTATATATTCAGTTAAAGATGAAGGTGTTACGACGGATGACTATCGGACAGATCATGTCATCGTTCCAGAGAAGGCCATAGGCATATAATTTCTAGTGGTTCTCGTCTTGCCAACGGCGAGTACTGGCATAGACATAACCAAGTGGCCAGGATACTCCATCAGCAACTTGCTCTCAAATATGAACTTTATGACTGTGGAGTTACCATACTACAGGAATGTGCCCAACCCAGTTCTTGAAAATGATCGTGCAACATTATACTGGGATCGATCTATTATCACTTACAGGACAATTGTTACAAATAAGCTAGATGTGGTGTGTGTGTGTAATAGATAGATTAGAGCACTTAACAATGATTGTTGACATTTGAGCAGTGCCCACGACTTGAGCTGGTCGACATGTAAGATGTGGATTCAGCATTTATTGTTCTGATAGTCATATCAGCCCATGAGTTAATTGCTAAAAGCCTCGACCAACACCTTCAGAGCTTCACGTTAGACCACTGGATTAAGCGCCTGATACAGAAGGCTATCTCGGTACGGCACGTATTGTGAAGAGGTTTATGTCCTTGGTCCCTGCACCCAATACCGGTGGAATACTCTACAGTACATTTTTTTTATTTTTAAATGTAATTTTTTTCACACAAATGTATTTAAAACTGTGATGCTTATATTTAATTATGTTAATAAAGAAAATAATAATATTTACTCTTGGACATATTAAACAACGCTACCTAGACTCAAACTAAGCAGAGCTTGTAAACTATATACTTACATATTATACATAGAAACACTCAGACCAATGCATATATACAAATATTTGCACTGAGCGGGAATCAGAGCTGCGAACCCGTGGCGGTCGAATGTTCTACCGCCCGCGCCGCGCCACAGTGGTCGTAAAATTGTTAAACCAAATTTAAAACCAAACCAGAGGCTATAGTTGAATTATTAGTACAGTATATGAAATAAAATAGCTCTTATGCGCCCATCTGGTCGGAGGCTCAGTGCACCAGACGACAAGACATTTTATTTTTAGTGATAACAAAGCAATTAGTAAAACGACCAACTGTAAACCCTCACATTAAGACGTATTACACCTTAAATATGTAAGTTAACTACCTGTCTTCAGTTTTGAAGGATGCATAAAGATGTTGTCGAGCCTATTATAAAAATATATATCCACCATGTCGTATCCAAAAAAGTAAAGGTGATGTTTACACATTGTGGCTACACGGCTTTAGTCCAGAATAGTTTCCTCTAAAAACGATTGTGCTTTAAGCATACCATCCAATACTCACCACGTAAGCCTGAATCTTCCTCATTAGTCAAGAGGGCTTTTATAGGCAGGATATTTATGTAAGCGACTTCAGGTCTCCCCAGGACTCAGTGATCAATTACATACCTTCCATTGCCTCCAACATAGAAGTATTTATAATAGTAGTTAAAGTATCTACTTAATTATTTTAGTATGTTACCGAAGCGGTTAAAGTTTGATTTGCAGAGTTAAGCGGCCACCAGGTACATCATTATATTAGGCAAATTTTTAGATTTAGTGCACAAGTTATGCTGTTGAAATAAGAAATTCCTCAAGGATATTTTTTGAATTAGTGGCTGATATATCTTAAGCAGATTGTAGTCATACTCACAACATGTTAAGAGTATGATTAAGATATCCACCTAAAAATACTGTCAACTGTTAGGAGAGGCTGCCATGTCACCTCTCCAGCTCTTCATGATGGGTGTTACCAACACAATTGTGGCGTGCCCTTGTCAAAAGGTTAATGTTATTGTACAAAATGAGCTTCTTGTAACAAAATAAATAAATCAAAGTTTATTTTACAATAACAAAGGTTTTATTCGTCATAATAAATATAAATTGTTATAATTATAACTAAATAAAATTTTAAACATGCAGATATATAATCGACCATAGACTACGATTATTCAACTAGAAAAACCCATATTCATAAATTACATAAAAATATTTAATTTAGATTTTTTGAGATATTACCAATACGTGTTAAAAACAATGAAATTACTTACTATACTAGATTACTATAGTTCTAAAGGCTACTTTTTCAAAAAAAAAACAATCTATTCATATCTCTTCCTCAAAATGATAAAATAACCACAGAATACATAATATTACATAACTAAGTAGAAAACATATAGGTGCATGAGCCTTTGATTATCATGACGTTACAATAACACACACAATAATTTTATAAATTTCAATAACCGCACTTTTTCTAAACACAAGGTGTATTTACATGATATAATATTTTCAATCGTAGTCACTAGGAACACAAAAAGCACCAACCCTATCATACCCCCACGGACAGGAACTCACACGTACAGCAACACGGTTTTCAATGGTAGGTAAGTTGTTTTTGGGAGCAGCAACGGATTCTGATGGGGTTTGTTCTTTGCCTTGACTTTGCTCCTTTAGTTCTATCATTTTAATACTAGTTCCATAGGCAGCAGACGTTGAATTTTGTGGATACTTTAAAATCCAACTGTTAATACAAACGAACAGAGCGAACAACAGTAATGCCTTCAGGCACATGTTTGAAAACATGTTTTGACTAATAGAGTAGTATTAGTATTAGAAGGTGTGATGTGGATAATTGACGATTCAATAATAACAGGGAAACTGATTTATTCAGCCATTTATGCAGTTTTGAATGTGTCACCTTTACTTGAATGATTCAGATTTAGAAATGAAGCCAGTTGTGCAATCTTTTGGAATTAACTGTTTGTCAAACTCAATCTAATTTTGGTTGTATATTTTTATTTATTTATTAACCGACTTCAAAACAGGAAGAGGTTCTCAATTCAACTGTATTTTTAATATTTTATTTTTATTTTTGTTACCTCAGAACTTTCGACTGGGTAGATTTTGATGATTCTTTCTTATTTGAAAGCTGGTGCTTCCCCTGTGGTCCCATTTGAATTTAGTCTAGTTCTGACAATGGCATTCATGAGAAAACCATGTTTTTTTTTAAGTCGGTTTTTTTTCGAAAGAATTAATTTCTTTGCACGCAAGAAAATTAGGTAGGTATAACTACCAAAGAGTAAACTTACTAGATGTGTAGATTGCAATAGTGTTCATGGGCGGTGTCAACAATCCATCCGTGACCACGAGCTGTAATTCGATCGGAACGTAGGTAAACAACATTTTGAATTATGTATTTTCATTTGACGTCACTGATTTCGTTGTCAATTGACGTCAGTAAATTCTGGAAGAATAATAAAGTTTCCTTCTAATGAAGAAAGAAACTTTACGTAATATTTTTGTTCGTATATTTATGAAATTATTTTATAATAGGTATCGTTTGTGGACCAATATTGTGTATGGCACAATATATAATTTTTCAAGAATGAATAAAATAATTAGTAAAATGATACTAGCTTACTATCCAAGAGATTCCGTTTGGCAGCTGTAATGTAGTTTTTAATGAAACAACTCTTATGCGACTAAAAAATTAAGCAAAAAAATTATGATTGTGTCAGACACGCTCTGACTCAACTATTGATTTGTTTTCGTTCAGAGATGTGAGTGTTCGAGGTACTGACGAATTGGACGGGGCAACGGTACGACAATTGTTGTGTTTGAGTATGAGAAGAAGAAAATATAAGCAATGTAACAAGTAACTTGTAAAAAAAACATATTGAAAAAGGGTATCCTTGGAGCTTCTTGCCTGTTCTTCTTCATTGGATCTACGTATTGGAACAGGCAACTAGCTTCACAACCGACTTATACTGACTGACTCCTACTCCTGACAATTCAAAAATACCTACAATAGGTTTACTTGAAATACATAATTTTGATTTTGATTTACTAGTTTTTGCTTGCGACTCCCTCGCGTATAAGTTATTTTTTCATCCCTCTGGAACAGCACTTTTTTGGATGAAAAGTAATCTATGTTCTCTTTTGTACCCCTGGCAACATGCATGTAAAGGATTTAAAAAAGTCAGCAGTAAGTAACGCTTTTTAACCTACTTTAAAAAAAAGAGGAGTATATATGTTCGGTTATATGTATTTTTATTTTTGTATGTTCACCGATATTTCCGTCATCTATTCACCGATTTCAAAAATTCTTTTTTTGTTCGAAAGGGTATGCTCCCTAGATGGTCCCATTGTCACCAAGTCCGGATCTAATAAAGAACACGAGGGAAGCCCTCAAGAATTAAGAACAGATGTAGTATGTTTGTTGATTTTTCTTGAAATTAAGCAACATTGACATTCAAAGTGATGAACGTTATTGTTATTAACCGACTTAAAAATATATAAGGTCGAATTGACAACCTCCTCCTTTTTCGTTGGTTAAAAAAGGAGGAGGTTCTACGTTTGGCTGTTTGTATTTTTTTCTATAACTTATTCAATCAAGTGCACTAAGTTGCTTGACAAACTAAATCTAACCACCTTATCTAAATAAAGTATCGGGCTTATTAAACTAAAGTTAATATAGTGTAACGGACTGCAATTTGGTAATATACATTGCAGTAAGTATGTTCTAAATAATGTACCTACTCAGTACGTACGTACCTTACAGTTAAAATGGGAATATAAACGCTTCAAACAGACCTAGGTACCTTTTCTTTTTGTTTTTTTTTTGTGTGGGAACCCTCATGGGTCGTCACCTCACCGGACCAACGGTAAGGTGGTATGTTGGACTCGAATCGACTAAAACCACACAGTGTTTTGTCACTGGTCGGTGCCTTTATAATGTTACCTATTATTTTAAAAGTGTCACATGTATCTAGTCTTTTCAATTAAGTTTGATATCGATTATTTTTCACTTTTCAGTGCATTTCTCTGTTTTTTTTTTTTAGTGTTTATAGTTTAAATCGTTTTAATTTATTGATAAATGTTCATTGACCGAAAAATTTAATTTTGATCGATTGAGTAGTTAAGGCGTGAAAGAGTAACAAACAAACTCACATTCATATTTATAATATTAGTAAGGAAGAGTATTCAATCTTTGCTCATTTATTGGTGGGTGAGCATAAATTTATGTGACACCGCCTTTTTCTTGATACCGACGTTATTGTGAATGCGTCGCAGCACTTGTCTCTTTACGCCGCGCGTGTATGGTACGACCTGTTCCATCTCGCTAAAATGGTGGCTTGTGAACGTTTCACGAGGACAATTCGCCTTTTACTATCTTCTTAAAAGTGTTGAGTGCTATAAACTGTTTTTTGCAGCATCAAACACCTTGTATAGTGCCGAATAGTGGATTTCTCAACCTACACGCCGTGCGTGGTCTAATGAGGTGCTGAGCTTCGCATGCGAAGGTGGATGGTTAAGGTTGGTGTCTTTTTTGCTTATCTGCTATTGTGAGCATTGATTGTTTATACTCCAAACCTACACTTTTTCTATACAAACTAAAATACAGTCCACTTATTTTTACTTCTTAAACCCAGCGACATCTATTGCTTAAAAACTGCACAAAGAGAATAAGAATATCTTAAGTCAGAGAAATATACAATAAAAAATATGTCTCAAAAAGGGATAGATGGTATAAATCACTTACTACTGATATTTGTGAACATAAATAAGTTTGACGTTTCATCTTTAATCGTTTCGTTTAACCTCTATTAGGTTTTTAATATTACTGATGTTACCGTGCTTTTTTGTCAAATCTGATTTAGTAATAGAATCAGATCAGACAGATTAGTGGAAATGAACAGTTTTAATAAATTTATTTTACTTGTTGTAAGAACATACTGCCGCCTCAAAGGCTGGCAACGCACTTGTGACTCTTGAGTTGCAGTTATCTATGTATGACGATAGTCAATTACCATCAGGTGACCCGTCTGCTCGTTTGCCAGCGATATAATAAAAGAAACAGATTTTTATTACGGGACATCAATTAATCGAAACAGAAGTGTGAAGTTCACACATTTCGACATAGTCTGGCATGACATTCGCTCGAGTTGATGAGAGGGCTGCGTGTGCACTGTGCAGTTATAATTACTCCAGATCAATTCTGACCCAGTCACCCATAAGGCAAAAATCTTTATATGTAGAGTAATATGAATATTTTTGAAAAACGTATTCCATTAATAAGTGTATTGAAATAATTAATCAAAATTCGTAGAATATCAGACTCTTCAAAAGTTTATTTCCAGAGAATAATACATTTTTATCACATAATGGGTTAGTTTTGACCCGAACATCTTTTGTAGGTTAATTAAAACATGAGAGTTGACATACAAGTCCAGTCAGTTTCTATTTAAAAGACATCAAATCTGTAGATTCAGTAGAAATTTGTATAACATTACTATGTGACGTCAAAATTTAAGATTGGGTTTGTTTTGATAATAGGGAAATAAAAGAAACATAAAAATTGTAATGAATGTAATGTTCTAAGATCTTATAATATATATCACTGAATTTTTTTTTATATTTGTAGTATTCATAATTTTGCAATGTAATAGTAACAATATAATATAACAAAAAATGTTTATTTATTAAAAATTAAACAACTAAAAAAGACTAGATTATTATGACAACTAAAGTAAATTAGAAAAATTAAGATATTTAAATACAATTACTAAATATTTAAATCCAAGTCGAATATACAATTAGTAAATGTTTAAATCTAAATTGATTTAGTAACAAACTTGTGTAAATGCTTACAGAATGTTTGAATACTAATTAACGAATACTGGTATTTTTGATTCCTAATCATACTGTACTCTACTATGTTAAAGGTTAAACAAAAATTACTATACTACTTACGTTAAAAGGAGCATTACTGATAAAACGATCCTTATAAATAGCAAATAACAAATCATCTTTATTTGTTACACACATAAACAACAACGTAAAACACATAAACTTGTAATTATAATAACTGCCACGAATTAAAATATCACAAGTTATAGTTTAACAACCTTTAATATCAACACATGATTCCCAAAATATAAGTCCTTTTAACACGATAAGACATCAATCGTAGTCACTAGGGACACAAAATCCACCAACTCTCTCATAACCCACTGGACAGGATCCGACCCGGATAGCAACTCGGTTGCCAATAGTAGGCAACTTGTCTTTAGAAGAATCACCCACATTTTTCCACACTGGTGAAGTTTGTGCATTGGCATTCCTCTTCAATACTGGAGTTAACTTAGGATAGTTTAATTCCGTTTTATCCAAAAACGTCACATTGTCAGGAGATGATGGAACTTGTGAATTGTTTAGAGCCCTGGCATTGATGCAAACGATCAGAGCAAAACACGTTAATACTTTTACGTACATGTTTGAAAACATTTTTAATCTTTTTGGGTAACGTGTGATCTGTACGATCGACGCTTTGATAGTGACTTGAGAAGGAAGTTGTTGCGTCTTTTATGCTATTTTAAGTGTTTTACCTTTATTTGGATGAGTCAGATGTGGGAAATACCACCTTACGCGGTCTTTTACGTATGAATTAATTCCAATGACCAGATATACTATTGATTACGTGTTCCCTCAATAAATTGGGTCAAAGGAATAATATGAAATGTTGTTTGAAGTAAGTTCCAATAAAAATTTCAAGAAACGTACATCATTTTAGTTACTTAGTGTTTGTGCGCTTTAAATATGTTGTAATAACGTTTTTTAGAGTAGTCTTTGTTAATAGAAACTAATGTTTTTTAAAGATTACGGTGGATGAAAAAGTGCACCAAAAAGTGCACTTTACGGCTTTACTAATATATTAAAGCAGAAGCGTATTTTGTTTGTTTGCTTAAACGCGTTAATATCTGGAACTATCAGCCAGGTTAGAATTTTTTTTATTGGACACAGTATTCAGCTTAGGAGCGTAGCAGTGACTATAAACGCAGATGAAACTACGGGGAACGGGCGCTAGTCTAAGATAATTATGCTTTCATCATCATCATTTCAGCCATAGGACGTCCACTGTTGGCCATAGGCCTCCCTTAATGACTTCCAAGAAGACCGGTTGGCAGCGGCCTGCATCCACCAAATATGCTTTATAGTGTAATTTGTAGTCCGTACTCTATAGAGTTTAATAATGCATTTTTTGAAATATTCATCTTACACAAATTATCTAGTGATTTTTATAATAATAGCTCATGCGATGAGTATTTTTAACCACAAACGACACCAACGTGCGTCGGCAGGGGAAAGACCGGCCAACGACCTGCTTTTTATCCCGAGGACCACTCGCCTCATATATGAGCAGGGGCCGTACAGGTGGTGACGCGAAGCATGAAATCGACTAATTCAGTGAATGAAAGCGTTATGCTATCGGGCTACAGAATTGTCAGCACAACGACTGTTGGATCAGGTATGGGCTATACAGCTCTGCCACCTGCTGAATGATACTGTATCTGAGAGAAGACCCTCTGCATACGGAATAGATTTATTGTCCTTTCTTTGTAGCAAACTGTACGTTTGGAGACTAACGACACACCACAGTTACTATCTCTTGATGAAGTTGTGGAGAGTGAGTATATATACTATATCCGTAAGTACCTAATACAATGAAAGACTAAGAACGGACACAATGATGGATTACGAAGCGATTTGGAGGGTGCGATTGTGGAATACAGGTTTGTAAACGTTTATCTCGTTTGCCTATGCTTAAAAGAAATATAAACGAACAGACTACTAAAGAATTAATTAAATAAATTTTCTCCATTAAAAACTACAGCACTCATCATGTTCTCGTAAAATGTTTTGGACACCCGATGCTCTCTCTAGCCAGCATTTCTACTGATGGTATTTTATTTGCTTAACAGAAGTCAGATACAGAGTTTTTACATCAAGATGCAACATCAACTCCTTCAGGTTTTACCGTGCATCACTACCGTCAAAAGTGTTCAATAAAGTTACGAAATAATAAGTACACACATCCAAAAAAGGAAATACATAGTACAGGTTAAAATTAAAAACATCATAAAATCAGAGTAGGAGGAGATTTTTGATACTTCTCTTGTAACTGGCGAAGTGTGAATATCATATCTACTGTGGAACGCTCGAGGCGGAAACCACATCGACGAATCTGGTTAGATACGTTCTGCTAGCTATTAGAGTTAAGGTAGAAAGACTAGGCCAAATGGCTTCCCAGATAAGCTTAAAAGGGGAATGCCACGTAGCTGTTGCAGTCATCGCGATCAGCCTTTCCCTTATAAAGTGTAATAATATTGGAGCGAAAAATCCTGTAGTACAAATCCCTTCCCAGTATTTACACAGCAGGTTGAACGAGATTGATTTCACACATTGGAGTTTAAGTATTTCTGACTGAATGCCGTCGCTGCCAGGTCTCTTGTCGTATTTAAGCTAATTGGTCGCTGTTTTTAATTGCTCTATGGACGGTAAGTCATCTAAATCTGTCTAAATGTCAAATACAGCTAATGGTCTACCCCACGACCGAGCTGGTTTTGGCTATTACGAGTAGTACTGACAGCACCGTTCACGTCTCTAAGATTTCCCTTTTCTTTACTATAGGTCCTAGGAGTCGCTTAATACCTTTAAAGACACTACTAATGCATCCTTTGCATCTTCAATTGGCAATTAGTCATCTTCTGGAGTGGATGAGTGGACTAATAGTGTCTGAGGATTATTGTATAGAGAGAAACTACGTGTCGAAGCAGCACTTCGTAGCAACCAAAGATTAAGGATTACATCTTTGGAGAATCTTGACAGACCTGATAAGCTGATATTGCTATTTTGCTAGGAGCGGCTTAAAAGCTACCCTTTGTTATTTCTTATTTATTTAACTTTTTGTTGTCTACCTTAATTCTAGAACAAGAGATTTTAAAGAAAGATTCAAAGGTTAACCGTAACGTCCAGGGAGCAATCAAATTAAGTAAAAAACAGTATTAAACATTTATTTTATTATGTATGTAACAATTAAACCAGTCGCCATTTATCAGACAGCATTAAATTTCATATTTTATCAATACAAATAAATAAAATTGAAGTGTCTGTTTGTAATGTCAAAATAATAGCTATTTTTTAAACTCATACAGTTATTTGCACGACACCTATGCCTAAAAATCAGTTTTTAAAATTTTTGTCTGTCTGTCTGTCTATCTGTTTATTTCGGCTAATCTCCGGAACGGGTGGACCGATTCTCACGGGACTTTCACTGGCAGATAGCTGGTCTTATAAGGAGTAACTTAGGCTACTTTTAGTTTTGAAAAAAACTAGGGTTCCGCGCAAAAAAATATGTAAATATGTACACGTGAGCAAAGCCGCGCGGGAACTGCTAGTACAAAATAATATTCAAATACATCCACCACCAAACCTGATACTGTCAGGTGGACACAGCTTTATACGGATTTTTCCTTTTCCTTTATTTCGACGTTTGCCTGTACCATTGACAGCCATTTGTTTTTGCTCTGACCAAGTAATCAGCGCATCTCTGTCAAAATTGCCAAGGTTTACTGCTGGAAATTCTACCTGTTCTGCATTTTCACTTTGGCCATCATCTCTAAAGATATCCCTTAACTCCTTGGTGTTTATATGGACTACTAGCGCCATACACACAGCAATTTTCACATTTAAATTCGAAAACATAATAAACCTCTGTACTGGATCACTTTTAATCTCATAAAAATATGATATTAGTTCACTCTATGGTAACGTTGATTAAAATGTGTATTATTATAAGTTGTGGAACGATTGCTGCTCATATGAGAACTCCTCGAATAGAAAATTTTACTATTGCTGATACTGTTTTATACTACGTCTTCCATTCATTAATTGATCTGTTCCCACAAGTTTATTATGGAAATGTATTTAACTATGAGTGTGTAATAACACATTTAAAAAACATGTTTAAAAAGCATTCAGATAATTTCTCATGACCTGAATGTTTTCAAACACTATACTTTCTGAGAAAATCTCTGAGAAAACGAAATTTCAAAAATGCTGTTTCGTCTTAGCAATAATTCGCTACTTGTTCCCAGCAATAAGTTTAGTTCAATTTTGATCGGTCACGGCAAATAACTTCTTTCATTACACAATTTTTCTTAATATTTAATATGATTCATAGTATAAGCTGATGGGGTTTCCAAAACTTTTGACTGAGATGCTTATAATAAAAGGTGGAATTAACACCCTTCGATTGTGGGTAACCTTTTGACGTCTGAGTGAAAAATTCTAGAGTGTGGAGTGCAGTGTCCTCGCGACAACCTCGGCAATGGTGGCAGTACACTTCCGATTCGTTCACATTCACATTCCTATATTAGCTGAAATGAAGTCATCGAGAGTTCGTCCTTAAGATTTTTTTTAGTTTTTATAATTTAGTTGTACATTAGACATCAAACATTTTAAATTGAACCTAGAGGAATTATTTAGGTTAAAAAGAATATAAGTACCTTTATGCACATACAATTAAAAAGACTAGGTTGGCACATAACATTTTGCTACCATATAAACAAATACACCTTATTCTCCGTATATACTTACGTGTTAGGGCCCGTACAGACGTACGCGTTTTCTGCGCGCGTGGATTCAGCGCGGTGGCGTGTTCTGCCAAAAGTTATTGCGACTGTTCTATGCTTATTACATAACGCTTATTTTACAATCTTTTCACAAAAACTGCGTATGCAGCCACCGCCAAGCCACCGCGCAGCCTCCGCGCAGCCTCCGAACAGCCACCACGCAGCCACCGCACAGCCACCGCGCAACCACCGCGCGTTCCCCGCTCACCTGCTAAGGCTTCCATAAACAACGCATACTACAGTTCACACTTACTATATAAGTGAATATTATTATAATAATCATTGTCATTGCCATGGGGAAATACAACAAACCGAACCTTAGTATTTGAATTCTGCCTGAAGGCCTGTGTTTTAAGTTTGCGTTATGTCATGGGTCGGGTCGTTCGACTCCCTTTGATATGGTTGAAGTGGACGATGGCTGGCGCGTGCGTCATGTTCGTGAACGAGTGCCGTTGGTTGGGGCTGGTCATGTCCGAACTGCTATTAGATACTTACATATAGTAGTAGTTTGCGCGACTGTTTATAGTTTAGAACAGTATGTTACATTGTCCTCACATTTAATTTGCGCATATAAGCAATATAACCAGAGACTTGTAAAAACATGTTGAAAAATTAGGGGCCTTAGAGTTTCTTGCCTGTTCTTCTCCACAGGATCTACGTATTGGAACAGGTAGCTTCACGACTGACTTAGTCTGCTTGACTACTAATCCTGACAATTCAAAAATACCTATAATGGTTTAATTTTTTACCATATTAATACGATTTTTATGAGATTTCTAGCATATTTTAAACATCAAATCTAACTGTGCTAATTTCTACCACGAAAGTAGTTTATTAGATTTTTCAAGGTGTCAGATATAAATTTATTTTTTAATTTTACAATAGGTTTAAACTTTGAACAAAAAATAGTCAAATTTAAAAAAGTTCACCCCGAACCCCACCACGGTTTAATTGAAATAAATAATTTTGTTGTTCAATCTTTATTTAAAAAAATTCGTGTTATGTTGTTTGTAAACTAATGAACCGATTTTAATGAAATTTTGCACACTGTGTGCAGTTTCTTCCAACTTGAGAGATAGGATTGTTTTTATCTTAATTTATAGTTACAATATTTTTTCATTGCAAATTACTTAGCCACAGCAACGCGTGGCCGGGTAGCTAGTATATTTATAGAGCATGTACCTACATATTATATTAACAATACAATTTTCCCAGGTTGTTATAAGTTAGTAATATAAACACACTATTAATGAATCACATTTAATAATAGCATCCCATGGGAAAATTAGATAGTGAAATGAAAAACGAATATAAGATACCTGCATATAACTTTAAAGTCAGTCTTTACGGTGCGCAATCGAAGCACATGTTAAATTAATATGTATATTCCAACATTTTTAATAAGGAAACATACTGTATATTATTCAAAGTATTTTTAGTTACCCACATACGTTTATGTTTAAAAAAAAGTGGCTCTTAAGACAGAATTTGGTAAATTCAGGTTCTATTATGCATTTAAGCATATTTATGAAGTTTATTTTATGTCTGGTGCTAGCACACTATTCCAGTACAAGCAAAATAAACGATAATTCCAATACTCATTTCATAACCATCAAGCATGAAGAAAAGGCCTATGTGTTGAAACGTCTTAAAAAATTGGACAATGACGTGGTGATAACTTGGTCAGAACAAAAACAACCGCCGGTGACACCTGTAAATCGCTTCAAGGGTAAATTTACGCTATGAAGATGTCCACCTGCTACAATACAGGGCCTGAGCCAGAGCCAGAGCCTTCCATATGTCGTTAAAGTGGTATTAAAGTGAGAAAACGTATAATAAATTTGTAATTTTTTTTAAAACCACCCTCTGATTAATCCTTATTTATTGACGAGCTATGTGTATCAGCGGTAGAGCATTATACTCGCAGATCAGGGGTTGCAGGTTTTATAACTCATAAAAAAAAACAAAAATTATTGTTGATGGTGATAGTTAATCCGTGTACTAGAACCTATAGCACAAGCTTCGCTTAGTTTGTTCTGTCTTAGATAATTCCCAATGGTATGCCTGATACATATCCTTTCGAACGAAATAGTCTGCCAATATTAAGAAAAGGTTTGGGCAAGGTGGTTGTCATTATATAGGTATATTAGTCTAGCGAGTAGTACCTATTACGCATAGTGTAGCGTTCTTCAGAGTTTAAGGGAACGAAGTAAACCAATATATTATTTAAGGTGAGTACACATTTTTGTAAGCATTAAATTATTCACTAAACACTAGAGCCTGCTGAATAACATTCTAATAATGAAGAATAAATTGTTATCGTATTATCAAATGTGATTATATTTTACTCAAAATTAAAAGCATAAACTTGATATCAATCGCTAGTCACGTTTGAGATTTTCCTTTAGTAGCTTGGCTCGCGACTGAATACTATGTACATGGTAAAACCTTTATATGGTAAAGAAATAATAAATAAGGTAAAAGCAGAGGCAACGAGGAATTGAATAAAGTTTTCGATAATACATGTTGTACAGTTGGTATGGATGCATTTACATTAAATATGTACATCTATATAAATAAAAATGAATCGCCAAATGTGTTGCTAAGCGCAAAACTCAAGAATGACTCGACAATTCGCCTTTATTTTCAAATTTTCGTTAAGGCGCAAGGAAGGTTCTTATGGAGAGAAAAAATGTAAAAATTGTGAGGAAAATAGTAAAAACACTTCTTTTCCTATACAAATCACAGAGCAAATAATAATTAAAACACATGTCCCCAGCAGTCTAACATTTGACGTCAATTAATAACTTTTGACAGAACGAAGTCTGTCGGGGCAGCTCGTTATTGATAAAAAATAAACATACTTATATTTAAAAGAGACTATTCATTCTATGACTTTATGTATTTGATTATTATTTAAGCTTTGCCCTTGATTTTCATCGTTGATAACACTTTAATGGGAGCACTTTAGTTGCTTTACACGTTTAAATCGTTTACAAAATATTGTTTATAAACCCAGTACACGTTTGATAATATGTCGTAGTACATTAAAACGGCAAGGTCATGCAAGGCTATTCCTTGTACATATTAGTGTAAGATTATAATCTAATATTGTTTCAAAAATAGCAGAACCTGTAACAATAAAAAAGTCATACTTTACTAATATAAAGTGATTGAAATGTTAATTTATTTAGAAGAATATCCAAAATAAAGTTAAATTACGAGTATAACTCATATAAAGAAATAATTTACATTACAGTAGAATTTTCATTTATCCTAGATGGTAGGCGACCATTTGCGTGAACACACACGACACAGAATGACTACTTTCTTATCAAAATAAGTTAGTTAGTCCCTTAGATATCCAAGAGACCAACTTACTTCTTTTATAAATGAAGTCTAGTATGAACGAAGTTACGTTTGCCGTACAAAGTATGAATAATAGAAAAGCAGTTGAGACCGACGGTATACCAGTGGAACTTTGGAAGTTATTTAAAGAGGACGGTTATCAGTGGCCGACTTGATTCTTCAATAAGTTGTTGAATGAAGAGGTAATCCCAAATGAATAGTATCTAGGTTCGCTTGTGACTATCTTTAAAAACAAAGGAGATGGAAAGGAATGCAATAACGAGGAATAAAGCTCATGTCACATAGTATGAAAGTTTAGGAGCAATTGATTGAGAGTAGAGTGAGAGAGGGAAGTGTGATTACACAAAATCAAATTGGGTTTATGCCAGGACGCGGTTGAACAGTTGCCACGCTTAAAATACGTCAACTTTCTAAAATATACAGACGCGCAACTCAAAAACTCACATAATGGTGTTTGTTCACCTAGAAAAAGCGTATGATGTGGTTTGCCGAGAGGTTTTGTGGTGGGCTTTAAAAGAAGAAAAAGTGCCTGTTAAGAATGTGGAATGGATTCGTGGTACGTACAGAGAGTCTAGTAATCATGTAAAACCGTGTGTTTACGTAAATCACGTTTAAAACAATTACATCGTACATACAGAAAGGGGCACCTTGATGCATGCTGTTTGTAGACGACTGGCATAGACTGGAAAAATGGCAACAAAGACTGGAGTATGTTGGCTTGGAAAAACAGAAGAACCAAAAGCAAATACATGTCTGTTTTTATTCTGAAATGGAATTGGCACTTAAACATTCACATGTTCTGTGATTTTAGCAGTCTCTCCAGTCCTGCATCCATTTCACTGAATGGTACAGCGATACCAGTCTGCATCGATTTCAAAAACCTTGGCTCGCCCCTACAAAGCGATGGTGAAATAAACCGGTCTGTACACCATCGAAATAGTACAAAGTGGATAAAGTGGCGGCAGGTACCAGGCACAATATGCACAGTTTGTTTGAAGTTAATTTGGACTTAACCATGACCATTAATCCTAATAGATGGTAACAGTGGGTTTTAGGCACTGCAAAAAAAGAAAATGTAAAAAATAAATTAATACACGTCACTCATCAGGAACGGGATGGTGGGGTGTGCTTCTAGTCTTTTGATTCCGACTTATCACCTACCCGTGAACTCATTATCTACACGCTAATAAGGGTTTACCATGTCAATAATAGTCTTTATTATATTATTTATCAACAATCCACGAATATCAGATGTTTGTGGATTGTAGACTTTATCAAATATAAAGTTAACCCTTGTTTTACTTTACTTCTTCTAATGACAAGTGAAATATCTAAATATATTAAAGCCATGGTTCTTATTTGTTATCCAAACCAAACTTTTAAAATATCGAAGGTAATATGTATTTACAAGTTACATGACTTGCAAATTTATAGGTTGAATGGTTTTTTTTAGGGGTGGGCTCGCAAACATATTGTAGAAATAGGTTGACTACGTTTCCTTGACTCTATTTTACGTCACTTTTACAGTTTCCATTTTTAGTAAGGACCAATAAAATAGACCAAACATAACAAAATACTTTAATAACAAGCGATTTAACTCAAGAAACCTAATACTTTTATGCAAAATAAATCATATTTTCCAAAATGAAAATCAGTGGTGAGTAGGCTATTAAATGCACGTTGAATACCACTTAATAGTACCAGGCGGACATATCCACACAGATATTCTACCATTGAAGGCATTTTTAACTGTCGTTACAGGTTGTTTCTTTCCTGACCAAGCTGTTAACAAGTCCTTGTCGTAGTTGTCGAGGTTTATCATAAAATTGGCTTTTCTAACTTTTACAGAATCGAAGACATCTTCTGTATTGCTTGTGGTTAAACAGTATACCAGTACCAAATAGAGAGCAATCGTAATACATTTGCTTGAATACATGATTTAGATGCCATCAATCAAAGTTTTAAAGATAAATTTCTTGAGGATGTGTTTATTTGCCACTACCGATCATACTTCAACAGGGGAGCGAAAGAATGGATAGATTCTGTGCAGGTATGTATTTTATACTCTTTTTTCAATAGTTTTATACTTTCTCACAAGTCATTATTGTAATATGAATAGTTAATTTAAATACATCCCTGAATAGGTTGTAGCGTTTGTGTTTTTCAACACGTGAGTATTGATTCGTATTGTTACTTTTCCTATTATCTAGAGCAATGAATGAATGAATGAATACTAAATACTAAATATTCTTAAATTTAAGTAAAAAAATGAAATGCTGTAAGTTGGTAAGCTCGTCACTTGGAAATGTTTAAATATTCTTTCAAACATAAACTTTGTCAAAAAAAATCGTAATAGTATGAACTAGGTTGTTTAGCCAAGAGAATTATACCCGGAAAATATAATAATTATATAATATGTGAAAGTATATCAGAAAAAGAATTGGAGAATTTATCGAAAAATCACAATGTTTTTCTATGTATAGAATGAAAACGATCACAAAAAAAAAACTAAATTGAAATGGACAATGTCTATTGGGTCATCTAGTAATGATTATACAAAGTATTTTTCTTTTACTGGTTGGCTAATTGGAAAAGGTCTTCTTGGGCTTTCAGATAATAAGCGGTTACTGGTGCCTATAAAAACTCAAAACACCAGTTGTATTACTTGTGTTTTGGTGATTAAAGTCACACAGTGTGTCAAACACACACTGTGTGACTTTAATCAGTACGCTTACACAAAACTGTCATATAGACCCCAGTGATAATAAGGCCCGTCAGGGATTCCCATATATCATAAACAAGGAGTATATTCACATTACTTGTTTACTGGGTGAAGATTAAACCTGGAACCACTTAAACGTGACACCTGCTACCTTTACGCTGTCACACTTGTTTTATCCCCATGCCTGTAAGCTATTTCAATTTAACTATTATAAAGGGTTATTCGTATCTCTATTAGAAGATCGGCCATTGAAATACCGGAAACTCGGAGTTAACTTAAAAATTGATATTTTAAAACCACGCTAATAATAATATACGAAATATGCATATTTTGTTCGTGGGAGAACCATGCTTCGGCACGTATAGGCCGGCTCGACTCCGCTCAATACCACGGCCTCGCAGAAAACTGTCAGTGAATCAATACTTGCATTGCTTTTCGCCGCGTGAGTGAGGTTAAAAAAATATCATGGATTAAACATTAAGCAAAGTAAATTCACTTATTGAAGAAAACAGACCACTTAAGTTATACAATTCACTTTAATAAGTAAATAGAATACATTGGAAGAAAATTTCACGTCACTCGTTGCACGTTGATAAGTTTAGTAATCGTTGTCTACGCAGATTCCAGATCGTCGGACTTTTCCTACTGCGCAGTTACCAACGCGAATGCCGTTGCGGTTTTCCAATGAAGGTGCAAAATCTGCAAGAGGTGCGACGTCTTCTAAGTCCTCTTCAGAGCTAGGAAACACGATGTTGGTGCGATCATCGTTATTCTGGTCGTTGATGTTGTTCTTCGAAAATGAAATGGGTGGATGCTCTTCTGCTTTATATCCCACTGAATTTTCAACGGTAAAGCCTTTGGAATCCAGTGGTTCTAAGCGGACTGAATGGTATCTCAGTACGTGAGCGTTGATGGAGACGACCAGCGTCAGGCAGAGAGTGATCTTCACACACATATTTGAATACATAATTGTAATATTAATGTGTGGAATAACCACTTGCCGAGTGATGACTGTAAAGCTACTGAATCCAAATGACCCTTTTATACTAATCCAATGACGTAAGCTTATTATCCTCATAAACGAATTACTATATATATTTCAATATTATGCCAAGTGTATATACCAAGTGTTTAATTTTCTTTCGTCTCTTTCCTGTTTATTTATTAGAAGAAGTACGTCAACAGTAATTATGTGACAAATAATTATATTGATTCTTAATTTTGTATTGAACAATAAGAAAGTTTAATAAAAATTGCAGATCTGGCAAGAGATTGATGGATGACCGACTGCATAATAACAATAACCAATAACCTTCCGTACCTTTGGAACCTGTGATATATATGAATCCTTAAGTTTATTTTTGACAGATTTTAAGGTTAGCCGATGAAACTTGGGTGTCTTATGTAATATTTTTTTGCATTAATGATGACTATAACAGTAAATCCATAACTGAGGTGGGAAAGGAATATTAAAATGCGAATATAAATATTTTGCAATGATAACAATAGTACATTTTTAAAAGCTGTTTGTTTTTTTTACTTATTTGTAAGAGTTACATGGCACTAAGGGTTTAAGAGGCGAATGAAACGAAACACTTTCCAAGCTTTCCAACTCACACTTTTAGGTAAAGAAAAAATAAATAATGGTGAGGTAAAAAGCTTAAAAGTTAACAAATGAAAGTTGCGGCCAAGGCACAAATGGAGGGGTCAGTGGGGACAAAGAAGTTGGCCCTTAGTTGGAAACTAACTTAGTTGAATGACAACATAAAGAATCTATTTTAATAGCGCAAATCTGAATGTGTGTAAAATACGAATCCAATATTGGTGATATGATCTTATAAAATTTACCACCTTATCACTGCACTAGCCGTTCTATGCTCTATCCAATACAAATATAGTTTATTGGATGTGACTGAAAGTCAAAGAGATTAGCACGTTTAAACAAACAATCAAACAAAAGCTCTTTAGCTTTATTATATGTCTCAGTATAGATAGATATGATATTGGGAGAGGCTTATGACCAGCAGTGGACTATCATAGGCTGATTGATAGATAAATATGTATCAGCAACATGCAATTTAGGCACTCTGAATTTCGACCGTGAACAATTATAACATAAATAATTATTATTACTAAAGATAGCCTTGTGGTCGAATTTCGATCGTTTTGAATATCTTTATTTCATTGACCAGTACAACTTGAAATGTCATTTCATGGACTATTGTAATATGACAGATTATTAGTATTATACCGTACCCCTAAAGCTTTATGTAACCGATTTAAGTGATTTTCAACTTTATAGCACATATTGTTTAAACATTTTAGTAGTCTGCACTTCTTTTACATATAACCTTTAGGTGTTCCAAATTTCACATTCGTGGCTGTACGCCTTTGCTAATAAAAAAAGAGGCTGTCATGGGACTGCCGACAGAAGTGCAAACTTAAACGATACGACGGACTTAAAACGTCACATTACTCTCCTACTCACTCACTCACTCTCCCCACTCTCCCTCCCTCCCCTCTCCCACTCTCCCATTATCCCACTCTCCCCACTCTCCCACTCTCCCTCCCTAAATTCCCTACTCGCACTTACCCTACTCTCCCCACCAGCCCCACTCACCACACTCTCCCCACTCGACCCACTCTCCGTCTCTAAATTCTCTATGAGCAGTCTCCCCACTCGCCCCTCTTGCCCCACTCGCCCCATTCGCCCCACTCTCCCCACTCTCCCTCCTTAGATTCTCTACTCCCACTCTCCCCACTCGCCCCACTTGCCAAACTCGCCCCAGTCGCCCTCCCTAGATTCTCTACTCTCACTCGCCCCACTTGCCAAACTCGCCCTACTTGCCCCCACACTCCTCACTCTCCCTCCCTACTTCCACTCGTCCTACTCCTCCCACTCGCCCCACTCTCACCTCTCACATAAGAAACTCACCTCCGTCTTAAGAATTTTCGATCTCGTCATAAAAATATATATTTTTTTTAATATATATTACAGTCGGATACATTTTCGGTCAGGGTCAAGTTGACCCTGAAATCTGACGCGAGTTTAACATTTTTTACCCACCTTAAAAAGTGCCCAGCGCCGCTAAAGAAGTTTTCACTTCAAAAATGCGTACAAAGAATTTTCCTCTCGTATTAATCTATATTATTATACTTTATTATTATTATGCTAGTGGGTTAACGTTTGTATATGAAACGATAAATTAAATAAAGCAACTATTTTTATAATAAATTATATCCTAAGGGAAATACCCTTATGAGAGTTAAATAATGTTTTCCGGGAACTTTGATGACTAAATTCCGATGAATAAATATTACATGCTGTTATGTTACAATGACTAAGCACTCAATAATTTTATTATTTCAAGAAACACTTCTATTATTGTTAGGTTTATATTTATCAATTAAATTGAGTAATAAAGGAGGATGCCCATTCATGGTTTCACTTTTAGACTTTCGCGTCGTTATTTCAATAGTTAAAAAAAATATTGATTTTAATGTGACTTTTCGACCCTAAATCTCTTCTATAGAACTTGGGGTTTGAAATTAAAACAATGACCGTTTCCATTTTAAGTGAAATGTTGCCATTATATAAAATAAACCATTAATGGTTGAATTCAAATAAACATCGTTTTAAAATAAAATGGTTAAATAATGTTTAATACGTGAGAATAATTCGTAATGTCACATTAAAATATATTGCAGTTTAATAATCTTATTACTTCGTGTATGTAGTCGTAGTTTGTGTAGTGAATGTATACTTCAGTGTCAGTTTTGTCTTAATTTTCTACATGGCATCCCTGTCAAAAACATGATGCCAAAAACATAAAAAAAAAAACTCTAACGTCAGTGTCACAATATTTTCTCGTTGTTATTTTTTAACATAATATCGGCATTTAATTTCTCAATAACCCCAAGTTATGTTACAATTTACGTTTATATTTCAGATAATACTCAGTGCAGGCTTAATAATGCAGTGTATACATATTTGACACAGCATAAAAAATGTGAAACTGATTTTCGTACTGAAATGGGCATGTCCTTTTAAAACTATTTATGTATTATGTGTTAGGTTATGTAGAGCTCTAAACGACATCTGTGGGACCATAGACATTTTTCATCAAGTTTGAATTCCTTCAAGAGTCTAGTCCACTAATTAATACCAAACTGACATCAATATCCAATTGAAAATGTTATTGTTAAGCCTATTAGTTTTGTATTATTGTCAATCTAGTGTTATTCCATTTTGTATTTCGTTTATTTTAATCTTAATTAATAATCTTATTTTGTATTTTTAATATTTAATAATGTATTTATTAATTCAATCATCATAATTCTAATTACAGTGACATTATGAATACTGTTATTGTTCACTAAGATACCTCTTTTTTTTCTCCTTTGTTAGTTTACCTTTAAACAATTTTTAAATCCACTGCAGCATTTATTTATTTTCAATAATATAATTCTGGTTAAATTATTGCTAAGATTAATGCTATTATTTATGTTATGACTTGTGCTTTCATATTATGGTATTCAATGTTCTGTACTCAATTTTATTTAATTTTATCTAGTTCTGTTTATACATGCGCATGCTGTGTTTATCTTTTATTGTTATAATTATGTAGGTATATAGTGTAAACACATACAAAAATACTCGAACCAGCATCCAGGTTCCTCATCCTTCTTCCCTCAGGTCATAGAAACAAGGGAGATTTGGTAAGTAGGCGTGGCGCGTGTGCCCGTATCAGGTCTAAATTAGGCTTGTTATTCGTTTCTGTCTTCAGTCAAGTTCAACCAAAAACCGTGTCATTTCTCTTTTGTCAAATATTACGAAATGCCGCGTTGTTCAGTGGTTGTATTCTGAAATAACAGCTGTAAAGTGGATTATATGAAGGATGGCATCTCATTTTATAGGTACGTAAGTACAAGAATTGTATTATATTTTACATAATAATCAATAACTATATATATTACTATACTTTTACTTACTTTTTTTCTAGTTGGCTAGTTGGAAAAGGTCTTATTGGCTTTCAGAGTACGCTTGCACTAAACTATCATATCGAAAACCCCAGTGATGATTAAGGCTCATCAGGGATTCCCATATATCAAAAACAAGGAGTATATTCACATTACTTGTTTACTGGGTGAAGATTAAACCTGGAACCACTTAAACGTAATGCCTTCTGCCTTTACGCTGTCACACTTGTTTTATCCGCATGCCTGTAAGCTATTTTCAATTCAATTTTACTATTTTAAAGTGTTATTCGTATCTCTATTAGAAGATCGGCCATTGAAACACCGGAAACTCAGAGTTAACTTAAAAATAGATATTTTAAAACCACGCTAATAATAATATATGAAATATGCATATTTTGTTCGTGGGAGAGCGATGCTTCGGCACGTATAGGCCGGCTTGACTCCGCTCGATACCACGGCCTCACAGAAAACTGTCAGTGAAGCAATACTTGCATTGCTTTTCGCCGCGTGAGTGAGGTTAAAAAAATATCATGGATTAAACATTAAGCAAAGTAAATTCGCTTATTGAAGAAAACAGACCACTTAAGTTATACAATTCACTTTAATAAGTAAATAGAATACATTGGAAGAAAATTTCACGTCACTCGTTGCACGTTGATAAATATAAGTTTAGTAATCGTTGTCTACGCAGATTCCAGATAGTCGGACTTTTCCTACTGCGCAGTTACCGACGCGAATGCCGTTGCGGTTTTCCAATGAAGGTGCAAAATCTGCAAGAGGTGCGACGTCTTCTAAGTCCTCTTCAGAGCTAGGAAACACGATGTTGGTGCGGTCATCGTTATCCAGGTCGTCGATGTTGATCTTCGAAAATGAAATGGGTGGATGCTCTTCTGCTTTATATCCCACTGTATTTTCAACGGTAAAGCCTTTGGAATCCAGTGGTTCTAAGCGGAGTGAATGGTATCTCAGCACGTGAGCTTTGATACAGACGACCAGCGTCAGGCAGAGAGTGATCTTCACACACATATTTGAATACATAATTGTAATATTAATGTGTGGAATGACCACTTGCCGAGTGATGACTGTAAAGCTACTGAATCCAAATGACCCTTTTATACCAAAGCTTAGTATCCTCTTAAACGAATTACTATATACATTTCAATATTATAACCAAGTGTTTAATTTTCTTGCATCTCTTTCCTGTTTATTTATTAGAAGACGTACGTCAATAGTAATGATGTGGCAAATAGTAATATTGTTTCTTAATTTTATATTAAACAATAAGAAAGTTTAATAAAAAATTCAGATCTGGCAAGAGATTAATGGATGACCGACTGCAAATCGTGATAACCTTCCTTAACTGTGGATGACTGAACTGACTGAAATGACTGGACTAGAAAAAGAAGAGCAGTATCAGGTATCAAATCGAAGAAAAATATACTTGTTGAGGGAACAATTGCTTTTGTATTTTGTATCCATGTTCTTTGCATTAGACAAATGATACAAAACAATATTTTCACAAACCAATTCGATCAATCGCTCATCCTCCATTTTGGTTGTGATGCAGCGGCGTCCGTGATCCGTGATCCGACAAAAAAAATATCGTCGTTGACGATTACGTCCGTGATTGTCGGCGCCGGCACTGACACTGAGAGCACTGTGCCGTCACTGACACTGACAGGTGTGGATACGTTTATAGAGAATGTATGAAAGAATAATTATCACGGTTGCGGTACTGTGCCGGTACTGTGCCGGAACTGTGACTTCACTGATATGTGTGAATCGGCAATTAGACATTAATTTCCTCAAAACATTTTCTTTTGTTTAAGCCACGCTTAAAGTTATACAAAATTATTCCACGAATTTCATAATGAGAGAAACCCGCTATTATCAATTAGAGAATGAATTGAAAAATCGAACAAACGATTCCTATTCTCCAAATTTGTTTCTTTTTTTAAATAACTTTATAGATGAGCAACAATGTTTGATGAGTGCAGCTGTACAACATATTGCCGGACAATGTAAAGGTTTACGATTGTATGGCTTTATTCAAGAGTAAACTTAAGAAATATGTTGATGAAAGATATAAATTTAAATAAATAAATAAAAATAAAACTAAGTATAAAAAATATACAAGCAAACACATTAGAAATGTTAATGTATAACCGTGAAAAGACATTCTTATATATTTACTTTAAGTATTTAAGATGATTACTTAGATATATCGTTAAGGAGATTGTTATGTTAGTGTATTACTAAGCACCTCATGAAACAAATTGGTGTAACATCTTTTTTTATTATGGTTTAAGTATTAAAGGTAGATCCTTAGATAGAACGTTGCGTAGATTGTTTTGTAGTTACTCGCAATAATGTATTACTAACTAGAATGTTTAAATTAAGGCCTTTTTATGTAGAGTAGAGATGTGTAATGTATCTATGAATATTTGTAGGTACCAAGTACAAAAATAAAGCCAGTTAGCTACCGACCGCGGTATTTCACTCATGTATCTCAAAGTGCCATTGTCTTTGGTATCTGAAAATATCCATTCGTTCCATTTGCAATCTGCCCGGATGGCATGATGATTAAAGTGGTCAGGTATAATATAAAGAAATCAGTTCATTGAATGATGCTAGCGAGTAAAAAAACATTTAGAACACAGATAATGAATGGTTTTGTAACAAAACAGATACAAAAGTATCAAAACAGTGTTATCTGATCCACAGACCCCTTTTTAGCAATCACATGGGGAAAAGCTACTATAAATATAGTTAAAGCTATACCTAAACTAAAATAACTATACTCCGTTAGTTAATCGAAAAACTAGAATTCCTCGAGGTAAACTTTTAGATAATTTCGTTCAAGTCATATATCTATTAGCATATTTAAATGAAGAGAAGAATTGTTCCTTGTGATGACAACAATAATAATGGTGATTCTGGCACGCACAATGATAGATTGCAGAACGAATGGTTAAACAAGTATATAAGGTGAACATAGGGGTGAAGGCCGGTAGGGGTCAACCGTGAAGAATTAAATTGATCATGGTATGATCAAATTGGTGATTTTCTGAAGAAAGGTAGGTCAGAAGTACCCGAAACCGTCCGAATTGATCAAAAGTTTAATGACAATAGAGGAAACTCTTGCGATATGTAAGGATGAAAGCAAGTGGTGGGCTGTTGTGTCTGCCTACCCCGACGAGAGAAAGGCGTAAGTACATATAATAATGGCTTATGTTATGATGATAATGAAATATATAAAATGAAGCTATCATTTGATTAATGAACCTATGAACGGATAGGTAAGTAGGGTTTATTAGTTTTAAAAATTGATGCTAATAGCTATTATTGTTCAAAATTAATAGTCTATAAAAAAAACAGTATAGTTTTTCTTACTTTGCTGCAAACTCACCTCAACTCTAGCCTTTATTTAGTAAACAACATTTGGAATGAAAAAATATGTCAGTCATTATTAATATTTTCTGGATTCTTGGTCTTTCAACTGTAACGGTATCCGAAAAAATCACCAAAACCCGTAATGATAATACACTTACTAATTGCGTTGTAGAATTGGTCCAGGAATGGAGATCTGAAATGTCTCTTTTGCATCTAACTCTCATGAACATTGATGACGAAATAGAAATTTCAGAATTACACAAAATTAAAGGCTTGCGATTTATTTCTGGAAAGTTTACATGGAGTAAAATGTATAGAAATGTTATTATTGGGGCTGAAAATTATGAAGATCTAAAAGGAGGATTAAGTAAAGTGATTACCGATGTCCTGTGGAATCCTGAAGGAAGATTTATAATAATAATCCAAAAGGTAAGAGAGCATGATCTTCCAGATATTAGAAATCTATTACTTCAATACAATATATACATCATCTTTATATTCCACAATCACGGAGACGACATCATCTATAAACTTAATAAAACATCTAGCAGTTTTTGTCAAAAAGTTGAAAATCTGATTATGATATCATCGTGTTCCAGATATCTTAATACAAAAAAAATTACCGGCTCAAGGGAGAAAACAATTTTTGACAATTCAAATTCATTATGCACATAATATGGCCTTTCATTAATTTTGATCATACTAATATACTAGGGTGTGAACAACTTATTTTAAAAGAGTTTGAAAAATGCGAAGGAGTACACATTAAACTACAAGTAACTGACAGAAAATTTGATAAAGATGGAGATATTTGCCCAATTTTTTTTGAAAGTATGCTAAAAAGAGTAGAGTACAATGAATTTGAACATTTGGAAGTCTAACCATTTTCTTTAATCGAAACAAACATTTATCGTATACGTATCCCATGCTATCTGGTGGAACTGTAGTTATATTGGCTCATGCAAATGATTTAGGAGTACAGGAGTTTTGCAACGAACACCATATGCTTTTTTTTTTGGTATGTATTGCTTTTATGGTTCTGTGTATAGCAGCCAGGTTGTCAACAATTTTTCCATCTCAAGAAAGAGGCGTTACCCGCTATATTCTACTTGTACTGGGATATATCCTGAATAAGACCAGTGTCGGAAATATTCACCCAAAATTACCACAGAGACTTATTTTCTTAAGTCTACTTTGGTTAGCACTATTGTTACCGTATATGATTAAAGGCTTCTTATACGGCTCAATTACTCACCCAATCCGACGTTATGAGCCAAAAGAAGTAACAGAAATTTCCAGCTATACGCCTATTGCATTAACAGAAGTCCCAAATCAACGTAATTTAAATGGAAAAGAATGTGGAACTGTCCTTAAATGTTTATTAGAAGTAAAAAATAACAAGACGAAGACTTTATTTACTGTATTTTCATACATTTATAATATTGCTTTTGCTTCAAAATTCAAAGACAACCAGTGCAATGTCAAGATATACCCGCTGAAAGGGTCATATAACATGGAACTACGAGCGATATACTTACGTCGTGGTTCAATTTTGCTTGATCGCTTGAATGAGCTCATGATAAATTTGGCTTCAGCTGGTTTATTAGTTAAATATTATAGAGATATAGAACACTTTGAGGGGGTAAAGTGCAAATCCCGTGACAACCACAATCATAAGTCATTAAAACTGGAAGATACATAAGGTACTTTTTTATTTCTTGTTTTTGGTTATATGATATTTTTATTTTCATTGGGGAGTTAATTTTAGGAAAAAGGCACTTGTAATGAAATAATTAATTTGAATGTTTACTTTAAACTTACACTTAATCAAGTTGTATGTGCGTAGATTGTTTTTGAAGTCATCATTTGCATTACTTGGAGGTCAGAAGTAGTATGGTGTAGCTACAACTATTATGATCGGATAATGAGATTAAGTATTAGGTATGGAAGGCCATGGTCGATTTTTGCTCAAATTGGAACCACCCAAATAGAGAAGAACATCTGCCCTACAGAAGTTTGTAGCACTAAAAGTATAGAACTGTATTTATCAAGTGATATTACTGTGTGTGTGTGTGTAATACGGTTCTGTAAAATATCACTTAAATTGTATTAACAAAATATCAAGTGCATGGAAATTTGGGATAACTTATAAACAAATACTGTGATAACCCCGCTGATGTAATGTAATGTAATTGTAATGTACCGTATCCAATTTCGGAATATTATGGAACTCTAAGTCTATAAGTACCGTATTGTCTCCTGATGAAAAAACTGTATGTGACTGTTTCCTGAATTTAAAAAAAGTACACAAAATGTTAACTATTCTTCCAAATTTTTTGTATATCGCCTTCAAAGTAAGTCTCTTCAGAAATTATACACCTTTTTTTTTTTGTACGTTTGGAAACCCCCTCCGTCTGTCACACCACCAGGGTTTTCGGTGGGGCGGTGTGTTGGAATCGAACCGACTAAAACCACACGGTGTGCCGTACTGCGCCTTAAACAGGAAGGATCCGGGAACAGCTTTTATTAAGACATCCGGACCCCCCCTAGCGCCTGCCAAGCACCACCTCCAGGTAACAACCTCTCAATTAGGCAACGTCCAGGCACACGCGGACGCCGCCTCCTTGCGGGGGCCACTATAGCGGGTGGAGGGGAAAACCCGAGGCGAATTCTCTTTGATATCTTCTATCAACTGAAAACGGGTACCTCGTAGAACGCGCGATTATATCTGTATCTAAAGATAATATTTAAAAAAAAATTAAATATATTTTGAACTTAAAAAAATACACGTGATTTTGGCTAGGGGGGGTGGGGTTAGTCTAAAACCTCACCACGTTTTTAACCTCCCGGGGAGGTTTACTATAAAAAAAAAGTAATTTCAATATTTCATTTATTAGATAAACAGTGCACCATTTTCAAACACAGCAGATTTATCCACTCCTATTAGTGTATCAGTCTTCATGAAACGAGATCAGATTTGAAACCACCTATATATGCAGGTTGGCATCGATGGCAGCACTTATTGAAACTTATAAGAAGCTTTAAACTTGGCATACCTACATATTCTTTTATATCTTAAACACATTTGGACACATCTGCTAAAAATGACGAATTTTATCTCAGAATACTCTTCATTTCTTGAAATAAAGTGTATTTTTTAAATATATCAATAGTGAGTTACGGAAAACGCAATGCAGTATCGATTTAGTCACAAAATCGTCTATTACCAAATTTTTTCATCTTCTGATTTGATTTAATAGTCATAGGTATCTTCGTCTTCTGAGTTATTTGTTTTAATGCATAAAATACCGCGTCTTTCACATCCTTCACGATATGCAAAAACAGTAGGTTCTGTTAAGGCCTTGTGCACGTGTGTACGCGTCGGGACCCTTAATATCCTAGTCGGAGGGCTATGTGTACGAGCCGGGTCTTTTAGCAGCTCTTTTGATATTTTAGTCTTGTCATTCAGATCAACAACTGAGCTCTTCATAAAAGGGTTAAAGTTGCCCCAGTGATATCTCACAGTTCTAGCGTTGACACAAGCAAAAAGCGTAAGAAGCAAAGTTAATTTCACACATAATATGTTTGAATACATTATTGTAATATTAATGCATTGGCTTCACTGCGTATCTTAGGACTATGAAGCGCCATTCTTGGTGTGCAGGTCTTTTATAGATTATAAATATTGACGGCAGCACATGAATAGGTTAGTATGTTTACGTAAACTAATACATTATCATCCATGAAGCAATTGATTCCCATCATGACAATGTAGGACGGCAGTTTGTGACATCATTCAAACATTACCTAAGTAAATTTGTGCTGAACCTGTTAACCGTCAAAATTTAAAAGTTACAGTCGCTCATAGTATAGCTGTAGCACCCACTTGAGGAAACTTACACATGTCACCACTCCGCTGGGGCTATTTGAACTGAACCAAATTCCGGAATGATTGAATATATTATCGAATCTGTTGTCGGAGGTTCTACTATAACTGTTGTCGATATATCAAAAACTCGTATTTACTTTATCAAAACAGTGAAAAACTATTATAGATGATGAAATTGTTCAATATTTAATAAAAATAAGCTTATAGACATTATTATAGTCATAATAAAGTCTAACTAGTCAGTTATACCGGTGGGCGCCACCGAAGTAACTAGTTGCAGTCCATTGGTCTGCTTGAAAAATAGAGGGCAATGGTGGGTGGGTGACTATTGTACTGTAAAGATTTTTTTAAATGTTTGCAGTAGAATGTTTTACCTCTGCCCTGAGTTTCATTTGAGTAGTGAATGCAAGTTTCTCGGTATCAACTGCTGAATGTAAAGTTTTGGTTCTGCTATAACTACTAGTCTACCACCACTGGTTGCTTGAATGTTATAAGTCTCTAAACAATTAATTATTATTTCCTTGTTTCGGCTAACTTTGTTTCATTTCTGTTTTTTATCACCAATTAATATTGATACAAAATTGTCATGAAGTACACTTTATTGATTAATAACAATATTTTGAACCTGGTAAAAATATAAACTTCTTAGTTTAATTTTGTGACGAGAAATCTCTATACAATACAATATTTTTTATTGTACACCATAGAAAAAGTTTACTTTTTTAAATTTTATATGGACGGAATATTTGGTTTTTATAATGGTAACGGAATTTTTATTCATTTTTATTTTTAACAGTTTCTATTTTATCATTAATAACACAAAAGCTGGCTTATAGCTACTTAAAAAAAATAAAGGAAAACAGATGAATGATTTTCAAACTCAGATAATTTGAGGGAGATGGAACATCAAATAATTTTAAATCTAAATCAATTTTGACAATCAACCTTAAACATATACATTTCTTGCAGCGTTACTACAGTGTTGTCCGCTAAAAAAGAAACTTCAAGTGATCTAAGCTCTACTATGCTTGGTTAAGGTCGATACAGTGTTGGCAATACTAGTGACTGAGTGAATAACAGTGACAGTTTAAGGACAACAAATGACAACTGACAAATTGAACTTGAAAATTGATCGGTTAAGCTAATATTTCACAATAGAGAAGGCTAACATGAATGAAACCATAGGTATTTAATACCAAGGATGTTGGATGGAATGGCCGGATTTTCAGAAAATGTCTGCTTAAAAAAATAAATCTAAGTCATAATATTATGTTGTTTATATAAATGTGCACCTATACCATAAAAAGCATTTTCCGACCGAATGAAATTAAAGTTTTTTTCAACCTATATCAGCATTTTGTCGGCCACACATAACACTCCTCAAATTTGACCACACTTTTCTGTAACACCCGGTATAATCCAAAATGATTTTTCGGACAACCATCGCGAATGGTTAATTTTTGCATCGGCCACGCTGTACCGAATTTGCAGCGTATGTTTTTCTTAAATCAGAAGAAATCTAAGTGATTGTTTAAGCTTATTTGTTCAGTTTCCCTTGATGTACGACCCACTTACAGTAGAGCCTTTAGATATGGCTACATCATTTTCATTACCTCTTCACGTTTCTGGACCCAAAAAACCGAACTTATAACTTTTAAGTTAGAAGCGTAATAGATTTTTAGAGTTTTTTAGAGTTCAGTCATCTAGCTAGGAGAAGCAGATATATCTGTTTGAATTGAATAGCCGAAATAAGTTATATTGTTGTGACCATACCGCACTGAAAGGTTTTCCTTAAAATAATCATATAGATGGAAGAAATTAGTAATATCCTTATAAGTTACCGTGACCTCGTTTTTTACATTATTAAGTCAGCAAATGTTGCGATGGGTTTTGTCTGTACATTTCCAACACTAACTCTTGATAAGGGAGGGTATATCTATTGTCTATCAGAAGTGACTCTTATCCAGAAATACTCATAATTCTTCATAAGTTAGGACGATCATCAGCTGCACGGCATGGCTTGCACAAATAGAGTAATTTGATCCTATGCAGATGTTGAGATATACCAAGAAATCGGTAGGAAGCATTTGCTGTTTTATGGATTTACAGATGTACATAACTTCGCCATATCGCAATAATAACTAAACCTGTGTACAAGAATATAAGACCGTTAAGTGACCTACATGAGTCATTTACCATTCAGTGTTCAATTGAGTAATACGTCATATTTGTATAAATTTATCTTGAAAATGAATTCGAAGATGATCGCGAAGATTTTTTTGTGGTTAATGTTAGTTGTTTATATCGAAGGTGGTGTTTCTAAACCAACTGAAAGAAAAAGGCCAGAGAAGTTTGAATTTGCGCTACCTCCCGAAGGATTAACTATGGACATAGTGGTAAAAAATCGTGATACACATATACCAGTTGCAAAAGTGAAGTTTGACATCAATGAACAGAATAAGAAGGTAGTGCTGTCGTTGTCACCAGAGCCTCCCCCTCCTACCGTCTTACCTTCAGTGGACAATCGTAATGGCATCGCTGTGGGTACATGTCCAAGAGGATACACGAGAGCTGGTGCATTTTGTTTCAAGGATGACTACGATTATTAATTTCATGTTGAAATTGGAAATAAATTGTATCAAAATATTTTTAAGCAAAGAAGAACAAGTAGTAGGTTATCGTTATAGTAATCCTTTTGTAAAGAAGGAAAATGATATCGACGAACATTAAACGTAAAACAAGTGCAACCGTGCGAACGAACTGAGTTTTTTTGCTTATTTTTAATTTATTTATTGAAATAATGAAGTAAATGCAATTTATACATATTTTGTATTATTATTTTTAATGTTACCACAAGGAAAATCTTAAACATATTTTTTTTTAATATATACATTTTATGTTTACACATACCAGCACCATACTCTGTTAATTGAGTAAATACTGATTACTAAGTACAGGAAGTCGAGAACGTAATATTATATAGTATCAAGTACTTGAAAACCCGTATAGATTTGACATTGATCTCCGACTTCTAAATTTTCGCACTTGTTAATGTATGTTGTAACATACACGAGAAAATTATAGTAGGTAAATGGTTTACTTTACAATTCAGATGAAGCTCAAGTTAAAATCTAGAAACACTAAATTGTACCTAATACTATTTAAACAGTTTTTATTCCCGATGCAAATAGAAGGAAAATTTATTAGATAAGCCCATTTCGGCCGTCACACCGTCACCGTCCATGGCCGGTGAGGACCGCAACCTTCTGTGAGGACGTCATTTCGCAGAAGGAGGTGGCGTCACGGGTCCGGGAGGACGATCTCCACTCGGACCTAATTTACCGCCGGCGAACCGGGAGATGGAGGCACGCTTTCCAGTGCCTCATGCTGCCCTGAGGGTGGCCGCGGGTGGACGAGACGGGTTTTCCCCTCCACCCGCTATAGTGGCCACTCACCGTCACTAGCTGCGACAATGCTTTTATTAGCCATTAGAATTGATATTCCTACCTATGAGGCAATTCATTTTTAAATAAAGAAGACTAGGGGACCCAAAAGACGTTATCCTGCCCGAACGTAATTATAAATCAATTAATTATGTAATCAATCAAAACAAAAAACCTTCGTCAAAAACAGTAATTTCTAGAACCCTATTGCATGGTTTTCTTAAAAAAATTAAATAAGAATCGTAGAAGTTTTTTGCAGCGCCACCTACTAGGTCCAATCGTTACTTTAAACCTTCCATGGATCCACTCAAACACACGCACACATAAACATGTGTCAGCAGAACTTTGTGTGTGTTTGAGTAGGTTTCAAGCTGCGCCTCATTTCACTAAAACCGTTTTAAACGTCAAAATATATCATAAGGTTTTATTAGATCGAGCCGTTCACAATTATTATTGATGCTCCGAAACACATGCAGCAATTGATTTATAAATATTTATATATTTATATTTATAGATATATATATAGATTATAGACAATTGGCCACTAGACGACAGTAGCCAATTGTAAAATTGTGATAAATTTAACAACAACATTAAACGGTTTGAAGTTGTAAAAAAAGTTTTGGGCATGATTACTCAAAAATATGTATCATGGTGGATTTAATGTGTAATATGGCGTATTTAATCTATTATGTTTTGATAACTACTACTGCTAGTTATAAATTTATTTTTTCTTTTCATTTCATTATATTTTATTGCATCATATGTAGGTATTTACTTTACACAACATAACACAATACACTACGGTTGATCAGGTACAAGGCTATCATGTATATTAATAATCAGAATGGCAAGATAATATTTCTAAACAAAAGTAACAGGTTTTCTTCTCATTATTCTTGTATTATATTTTCATAATAATCAGACTAGAAGAAGGTGTTGCTATATCCGTGGTAATTACAATGCAATCTGTTTTTTTTTAATTATAATCAACCAATCTCTAACTCTAGCAAATAACAGTTTCGCTTTAAATAAAGCTGTTTTTTCATACAAGCTTCTATAGCACCTACTGTTTTGACCTTTAACAAACAGAAACTAATTTGACCTCACAGACAACTAGCGCTGCCGTGCCATGACAAAACACTGCATCTACAGATACAGTGTTTTGTGCTAACACGAAAAAAACAATATTTTTTTACACGTTTACGTTGATGGCATTTTATTTATTTTATAAAATATTTAAAACACTGAGAAACACAAAGGGAATAAACACTGTATTTCTAAAATTATAAAGATCAGTTTTGATAAAACACTGTAACATTATTTACAGTGTTTTGTCAAAACACAGCTTCTAATTTAGTCGCCCGCTATGTTTAGCTAGAATATTTTGTCAAAACAATCCCGTAAAGGGGGCAAGCAAAGTTGCTTGCGTCCGTAAGTCATACCATCCTGTCCATTTAAGATCTATCCTACGCATGTCCTCTGGGTGGTGCTAAATGAGCAACAACGCCTTGTTTAGGTGACGGTAAATAACTCAAATCAACAAGGGATGAATAGCTGGTGAGACTCCAGTTCCTAGCACCTCGTTGTGACAAGCTAGTATCGTCCTATCTGGCCTTCTTTTAGGGATGGGCGTCAAGGACCTTCAAGCGACTACTTAAAATAACCCTACTCTTGGGAAGAAATTTGGATGAAACACCCCAAAACTCCGGAACCAAATAATCAAAAAGCAGTTATCCAACAAGTGTTTCACCCAGTACTATTTAATAGAACACGCTCAGTCAGCCTGACTGACAATTCTAAGGTTGAAGCAACCAACCAAAACTAAACTGAGAAGATATCGTGGATCTAACCGATATCTAAAAAATTGCATTAATAATTCCCTTACGTATTGCAACTTCAAACATCAATGCATTATCGTCAATCAAACTTCATTATGACATGAAGAATGATAAAAACAACAAACTTGATATTGTTCTAATTTCTGAATCTCAGGCCTTTAAAAACAGTTATTACTGGATGAAACATTATAAGGATTACTTCACGCCTTATCCTAGTGATGGCAAAGCTCATGCCGGAACAGTAATAGTAATTAGATCAAACCTAAAACACGCCGTACTGGAGAACTACACCAGCCAACATATCCAGGCTCTCTTCGTTTTCAATAACCCTGGAAAGCTTATCAGACATTTTCAGTGAGGATCTCCAGCTGTGCATGCCACTTAACCCACATCTTCAAGGGAAATCGCGAGCGAAATTCTGACTAACGATGTAGCCTAATTCGCTAGTGATGAAGTCTCAGAAGCTATGTTTTGTTTTTTTTAATATAAATGAATTAATCAATGGCATAACTGAAGTACTCAAAAGTCCTTTAACTCCAACTGCTATTAGACATAGATACATAGAATATTATCTATAAACGGAGTAACGTGAAATTTGCAATACTTAAGTTTGAATGTTAAAGAAGTGCAGAAAGCAAGTAAAAAATTTAAACAGTATGTGTCACAAATTTAAATATTACGTGAAAACGGCTACATCAAACTCCATGCGTCCAGTATACACGTATGTTGTCATGTACGGAAAGTCTTTACAATGACTGGTGAAGTTATACGTGAAAAGAAAAGAAAATATATAAATTAAGATCGAAATCTCTAATCGAAGTAAATATAAATAGATGAATTTGATTATAAACATTAATGTTAAAGATTTAAATCAGTAAGAATCGATTGGATTACATAACCACATAAAAATGCAGGTGATTCCGATGCTCACAGTTCATACGTCGGTAATTTATTGTAATTCCTTGTGCATAATTATTGGATTAAGGTAAATACTAAACAATCACGCAGTTAGAAATATAGTTTATGTGTATGTATATATATGAGAAGAATTAATAATAATTGGTTAGCAGTTTTTCCCCGAGTCAATCAATGTCTTGTTTATTAATTGTGTAGTTGTTTTATTTGGCTTCCTTTTGTGAATTCTATATAAAACTTGTTTACCATTGGAATTTTTAATGGGTTCAGATGATTCTTGGAACGTTCCCAATCAATAAATACTTTACCGGCTATCAAGGAATAATTGGGACTTGTGTTATTGTAACGAATTCGAGTCATCGCTTTTTATGAAGAAATGTAAACTATTTTCCGCTGTTGAGTGTTTACTCCTTAATTTATAATGGCATATCGTATGACTATTTAACATATCGTATGACTATTTAACATATCGTATGCCATTTTAAATATGCTATTCTATTGGTGCATCGAGCCTTTAAAAAGCATATTTAGACAGCACAACATTTTATTCTAACATAACTAACTTAACTACGTTGCTGTTTATACGTTGATGATTATAAGCAAGAATATAATTATTATTACCCATATAAAAATATGTTTATTAAATTTTACATCTTATTTGATATCAAAAACAAATTATTTATTTCCGAATTGCAGAACAAACAAACCTAACCTAATCTTACGCCTAATGTTAAAACTCCGAAATTTTAACACATTTGTTATTTTTATGTACATAAAGAGTGTCGTCACAAAAACAATAAGACATAAGCTAGTTAATACTAAAATGCGACGCATTGTTTCAGAAAAAAATAGTCATGGAGCGAAGTACGACTTAGTGACGCCTTTGAGTGTTACTCATAAAGTATTTGGATATAACGGTAGTTTCCCTATTGCATAAGTACTGTTAGAATATTTCCATTTGTTCCTTTGTCTGTTTACCTAACATAGTATTTCATACGGTAGATGATTTTCAAGTCATCAACCTTTTTCCCCAGTCAAATGAGTATATTTTTAGTAAACGTCAAAATGGAAGGTTTGGTACATTTTCGAATGAAATTCTTAGGCATGAAGCCACGCATTACTGTTGTCAAATCATTAACTTTTAATGTTAATTTGACTATTATAAAATAAGTTATAAAACTGGACGACAATTTTCAAACTATTTTAAGATATTATATTGCCCCCCTTGGACAATATAATATATTAAGAGCATAGGCGTCTACCCAAATCTCAGGGATACATAAATCAAAAATAAATTTTATTTTATGTAAGTTCATGCTGAGAAAATAAACATTTTGAAATATTTTATTCGGATATAAAAGATATACCTATTTAACATTTTATAGCTTCATCTTATTGAAGGGTCTATTCTAAAAAGAGATTTTACCTAAGTAGAATGTTCTGACATTCAAATTCAATCTTTTACATTTCATAAAATTTATCATCAATTATTCGAAATTGTCAATTTTTAAAATAATTATTATAATTAAAAATTAGCAGCCTTATCGCACTAATGCAATCTCTTAAGGCAACCTTGAGATGGAGAAAAAGAAATGGAAATAGATTTCGAGCAGTAACCTGCAAGTTCAGTATATTATTAAGTCATAAAATGACTTACAAGTAACCTAAGAGTATACATGCAAGAACACAATAAACAAATAAATACATAAGTACCTAATTTATATAAAAATAATATAAATAAAGGGATAAGTTACGATACTGACTTATATGAAAGGGCAAATAGGGGAAATTATAAATTATTGACATATCCCAGTTTCTCCTGGATAGTCCTTAACTAGTTTTTTTAATAGGTAGTGATCGTTCGCTTCTTATTTCCAACGGTGAGGCATTCGTGTAAATCGCTTGAAACCAGAAAGAATTATCCATGAACTAAAGTGTCCAGGCATTTTTAATCTCAGGTTAGTCTGTTTACGATCACAAAGAATGGGTATCATGCAAGAAATTTAACCGTTGTTTAAGGTGGAGTAACAGCGAATGGATATGCGCGTTCCGGCAAAAGCGTATAGGTATCCACTTGAGCTTTTTTCGATATTCAGAATCAGGGCCACATTTGCCTAGTCGAAATATGAGTTTTATACAAAGATTTTGGACATTCTCAAGCTTTTTAAATCAATCATCATTATCAAACCAAATTCTAATTCTACAGAGCTATGTTAGACGTAGGTGCTAACAATTTCCGTGACTCATCTTTACATAAATTACGTATTAAAAAGAAATAATGACGCTTATTAGAAAACAAAATAATATCAAAGGACATGACTCCAAATAATTGTCACACATACTGCGCAGTCTTAAGGCGGAAAATACTATTGAAAATCGGTGCCGCGATTAATATCGCGTCGCATTGCATGTTCATAGTGTAATGGTAGTCATAGAAAATAATAGGACTTGATTCAACTCAACACGCGTCACCTGTCGTCGGGTGGCATCAGGTTTCAATATTATAGCCTATTCAAAAATGCGCCAATTTCCGCCTTTACTTTAATAAAAAAAAAACAATATAAAGGGTATTGTTATAGGGGGTTGTATTGCCAACACCTCTGTAAAATTATATATCATAGGTAATTCATAGGCTTGTGCCAAGCAAAGATCTCTGATGTATACTGTCTGATGTATATTTAAAAAATCTACTTTATATTCAAAATGAATCCTACTGTAATCTACACAAAAAGATAAGGTAGACTGTCATGTCAGATAGAAAGGTCTACGAGGTGTCCAAAAGTCTACCAACGTTTTCCCTAACTACAGTATGTTAAAATTGACTTGCAAGACTTCTTTTCATAGTTACAAGTGAAACTAATAAAAAACATCTTAAAAATAAAGGATTCCAGTGATATGCAAGAAATGTTTATTAATTCAATATTCATATGTAAATTTAAAAAAATTGTTACGGTCACCAAAACCCGCATACAACATACAATAATAAGAAACGGTTGGCATGTAACATTGTTAGTATCAAATACTAAAATTTAGTATGGGAAACAACGAACGACATCGAGCCACAGACCCGATCATATCCCCAGCAGCATCGCTAAAGTTAAAAGACGGGCAGGCATACTCAGATTATAACCATTAAATATTACTGAAAATATCCAGTGTATCTTAATGGTCTCCCCATCTATACTCCCACTAGATTGCCTATATAATTTACTGACATTGTGTTATAAACTATTACTTATGACATAGAAAGAGTCTCAAATCTAAAAGGCTAAATATTTTTTTCTACTTTTGGTGCCTACTTCTATGCAGATATTGCTTATATCAGATTAGCTTACTTGAAAAAGTACATATCTTTGTATTACCTTTCACCCGTATCATCCAGTATTTTGTATTAAACCAACGGAACCTGTAAAAACGTATTTTATAGAATACCAAATGAATTAACGGCAAAGTGGATCTGCTTAAATCGCAGTTTCTGTATGTTGATGATAGTTTAACTATCTCTATGCTAAACTTATTTTAAATTTCGTTCGTTCGTTTGTTCATCAAAGGGTTTAATAATATACAAACATCTTCAATCCCATAGAAAATAAAACTTGCTTTTGTTTTGAACATACGAACAAACGGCATATGACTTTTGTCGGCTTTTTCAGAATGACGTTGAGGAAGTGAACCAAATGGAGTACATATACGAAGGCAAGTAATAATGTGATAATCATGTCATGTCATATCATACAACAAGCCCGATTTTCCTTTATCTACAAGCAGTAAAACAGGCTCGCTTGGGAGCACGCATTTCTTTAGTGGACTCTTCCGTTCTAGAGACTGGGGACAGGAACGCTGGTAAATTGATATCAGAAATTTTACCAACGCCAAGGTCTTCCGGCCAAATCAGTAGGGGTGCTCAGTCGTTAAAAACGACATTAAAATTTTGTTCAAAGTATCCTTAGTAAATGACATCCATTTTGTCTATTCTTAGTACAGTAAGGAAAGATGCTTCCAATATCCAATAGGTAATATCGTAATCGTAGTATGAAATAGTAAACTTAAAATCAAAGCTGCATCAAATATTTGATAACAAGTAAAAACTTACAATTTAAAATACCCCTGACTCGAAAATCCCTTCAGCGATTAGGAAAGAGCTGATGATCTTCGAACGGCTAAACAGGTTTCCTTGAATTATTTCTAAGAACACTCCCGACTAATTCGCCTTTCAAACAAAAAAAAACAAAATCAAAATCGGTTCATCTGTTCGGGAGCTAGGATGCCACAGACAGACACACACACACAGACACGTCAAACTTAATATATCACCCTGTCGTTTTTGCGTCGGGGGTTAAAAAACGATGAAGCGTGTGCCCTTTCTGTGACTAATTCATGACACACGCCTTTTTAATTATTTTTTTTAAATGTATTACAAAGCTGGTTAACAAATTTCATTAATTGGAATATCGAGCACTATTCCTAACTGATATATTTCCTAAACTTTATGAATGATGAGTAAAAATTCTGACGTAAAACACTGTATTTCTCATCTGATTCATTACCTTCCTATGAAGTTAATGAATCAGATAAGTATATTTGAAAATTATCTAGATGTATACCCAGATAATTCGTAAATACATTGAAAAAAAAAACGTATTGAACTTTTCCATTCCATATTTAGCTAGTATATGGTTTTATAATTTTATCCAATCAATCAATAAATTGCACTAACTGCTTATTTGTGCTATCTGAAAATTTGACCTATTTAGAATTGTGCGTAAATCAAAGTTGACAGACTGAAACACATTCCCATTCGAGTTGGCCAAATCAGATTGTTCATTAACACCAATAAGCCCTAATACTTTTAACCAATACGTTTTTTAATCACAGTGTAATCTAAATAGTACTAAAAACAAGTGTGAAAACAGCATTAACACACAACATGGACTGTGGTACACACTCATCGGCTTACTCAGATATTAGGCGTCACCGCCAACCACAATGGCTGACGAACACCATACCAAACTTGTTAACATGACGCTCGTGTCAATGTCCTGTAATTAAGTTATTTAATGACGCAACAAGACTTCAATAATCTTAAGTAGATTAACAGTACAATACCACGGCGATAATGGTAAGAAAGGCATTATTGTATTGCATACGCAACGAAAATTTATAAAGCATCTCATTCAGTCATCTCTCAGACTGAAACTCAGACCACATAATGTATTTTATTGATGAAACTGAAATTCAAGAACGATCATAGATGCAATCATTTTTGACGAAAAATAACGCACCTAGCCTTTATGTCTAGGCGGCTGTAATAAACAAATAAACTTTCTGCATGAAATGATAGAGACAGAGACAGAGACACCACATTTTATTCAAACATCTCCGCAGGGAACTTGTTTCAAATAATTACTTTATACATATATTTGAGACCACACTGCCACAAAAACTTAATCGCGCTGGGATGTAAATACCTTCGGGTCCTGCATATCGACCCAGTCGTAATACGCATCAAAACACTGAACCGAGGTTATCGATAATTTATCTCATTCGGGTTTTTAAATTTTTTAGGACTTTTTCGTTTAGATCTCTCTCATGTAGGTATTTTGTCAGCTTTTCGATTTTATCCACTGCAGAAATGTTACAATTTCCCAGATTTGCTGATTCTTAGATGGTATTGCTTGATTCCGGATTATCTGACACCTCTGTCCGGTTCTCAAATGAAAAGTCCTAGGTATCGACGGAATCATCCGCGATGGATACTGCTGGTGTTACAGATTTTAAAATTTTTCATATTCAACTCTTACGCACATATTTTCTTAGGCTCATTACTCTGGAATCATTCCTGGGGCCCGGTTCCACACCTACAAAAGGGAGGCTGCTGCCCTTGCATCATGAGTATGAAGGGCGCATTCTCCCTGTTCCTAGCTAGGAACACGCGCATCTTCTCAGCAAACTAGACATTATTCTGCCACTGTTCGAAACAGTTTTTGAAGAACTCTGAAGGATTATCCTTGCTTCGGTTCAAGACATGCTTCTTAAAACAGTCTTCGCAGAACTCTTGTCGTTCTCATCCACTGCTTATAAGCATAGCGCCAAAAACATTTCTTTGTTGGCTCCTTTTCCTTAGGGCTTTACGTACTCCTTTTCTTCTATTCATCTTTGTCCTTATTACTCTCTTCCTTATCCTTTTCACAAGTCGCTTCTTGAGGTTTCGTCCCGGGTACCCATTGCATCCATCAACTATTGGAATGCATTCGTGGGTTTTCCCCTCAAAACCTCGACAGTACGTGAGCCTTGAAGCAATAATTGCAAAAAACGTGTCTTATAACTTCTTCAAAGAGGTCGGAATGGTTCGACATACGCAACATATGCTGCAGATCCTGTAGAAGCTATGTCCTTCCATATCCACTTTATCTTCGGGATCAATAGGAAGGAAATATCTCGCACAGAAACATTTCCTCGGAGGTTCCTGAGCCTTGTCCATGTTTAAATAAAACGTGACGTTCAATTTAGATAAGTGAAAAAAAAAAAAAAATTTTTAAGTTGAATATTATTGAAATCATCAATTTTATTCCATGGCAGTGATAGGGATGCTGGATAATGAATAAAATGATGATAATTTTTATTTTCTGAAAGTTCAAACTTAGGCCTGCAGCTTCAATCACTTTCAAGGAATTTTTAGATATCTCTGGAACTGTACTTTTTTAGTAATGAATCGTACCCTATTTATTTTTCATTACCTCTGACAACATGTATGCAAAATTTAATGATGATCAGTTAAGTAAATATTGCGTGAACGCGTAACAAGCTCACTTTCGCATTTAAGTTTAAAAAAGAAAATAAAAGTAAGTAAGTAAGTACTCTTTATTGTCCACCATATACATTATTTATAAAAAAACACCTTTGACATAAAACGCACAATGGTGGCCATATCACAACAAGAAAATATCTTAAAAGCAACCTTTGCATGGGTATAATGGATGGGTGTAATGATTTATCGTGGGTGGTTGTGGTGTCAAATATATAATATGTGCGGGTACTAGTATATACAGACAAATATATTTACACAAACATATATGTATGCATACAACTATATACGCATACACAAATACATACAACATACACTTAAATTTTATTATAAAGTATGAACATTTTATTATTATGTATATTATTTGATGCTCTAGTTCAATATGTTCAACGATCTGTTCAACCAATTAACGGATATTTTTGCCTTCAGTATCGAAAATAAAGTGCCCCAAAAAAAAAAAAAATTAAAATCTTCAATGTACAGAGTTGGGCCTGTTACAGTTTTGCTATAAGTATAGTTATAGAAGAAAAAAATAACACGATAATCTTCAAAGTACCTCTTTTTCAATAAAAAAAGAATAATTGAAATCGGACTACGGGTTAATGAATTACAATTAAGTACACATTTTCATTTTCATCCCCTTTCTCAAGTAAACCGTCCCGAATTTTGGGATATAAAGTATCCTATGTCCTACCTCGTAGTATGAACTCGAATTATGCCAAATTTCATTTGAATTCATTCAGTAGTTTCGGTGTGATACGAGGCCATGATACAGACAGACAGACAGAAAGACAGACAGGCAGACAGACAGACAAAAATTAAATTGGTTTCAGTACCGATTAGAGAGTGCCCCCCAAAAAAATTTCAAAATATCTTCCAAGTACAGTATTGGGCCAGAAAACAAGGGAATATAAATAGCTTACGGTGTACGGAACCGATATCCGTACATATCTTTGCAACTATTGACCATTAGTAGCACATATTTACTATGAGTTTTTAATTTTATTAAAATGATTATAAAATTCGAGATAAATAGTTTTAATGAATAATAGTTTGACCCAGATATGTTTAATTATACAAAAGGTCTAGCCAATTAAAATAAATTGAGGCAAGGGTTCTTGTACATATTTTCATAGTAAAATAGCTGTGCTTGCGACTTTGTTCGCATCTATGTCGGAAAACAACAATATGTCCCTTATAAAAGGCGTAGTACCTCTTCCTGATAGAGGGGAATCCTTCAGGCAGGATTTTTTATAATGTATACGCGGTGAAACAACCTGGAGCGTACAAAATAACATTGTTTTGATTGTTTACACGCGAAATAACAACAACACAAGTAACCCATTTTTTTTCGTGTGGAATTTCACCTCACCGGGCCACTGGTGAGGCCGTTTATCAGACTTAAACCGACGAAAACCACACGGTGTACCTTACAACTCCTGTAATGAGTGGACCGGCGTTATACCTTCAATGGCCCACCCAGCACCAGCCCACGACTGGCGAGCGGGCTCCGTCTACTAACTGGGCGATATCCACCCTCACGGGAGATAAAACCCGTCTCGCACGTCAGCCCGATTGAAAATATTCCGCCTGGAGGTCTTTCTACGGGATCGACGCCGTGCGCCTGAAATTCTCCTCATAGTACATTGTGGTCAAACAACTGGGGTGACCTAACGCCTCGATTCGTCCGACTAATTGGGAGACTCGCTGTAGTTAGTGAGTCAGTGCCGCTTCCTGGAAACTATGGGCTCCTAGAGCCGTCATCAACATGTCATCGGTGTACCCAACAGATTACTCCCAGCCAATACTAAGGTCCGACCCGGCAACAAACAAATGTTTGGCTCTGAGCTTTGTTTATAGTCACGGGGTAACATAAGATTTCACACTATTGTAACCGAACGAAAAATGAATGGTCTAGAAAAGTAAAAGACCTTCACCGGCTACCTTTCAATATTTCAGCTTAGTCTTATGTCATTTATTTGTTTATTTATTTCTCTTTATTGTACACCTTTAAGTAAATAGTGAAAAAATTTAGTTGGAGATACTGTATCATGTGAGATCTTCATGTTTTAAAACCGTTGTATATAATGTATTTATAAATCTATGTATATTGCTTACAATCCCCTGAAACATATTTGTGAATTTATTGCTGGTGTTTGGTGGCTGCGAGAAGGTAAAATAGCTCATTGGTCTATCCAAAAACCGGCTACCGGTTACTCTGGGATCGCCAAACAATAAAAAAACCTTATTGTTTCCACAATTACCACAGAAAAGCATCATAATGCCTCTCATCGGTCGGTCATATTGTCCTGTGTGCCATCATGCACTGGGCTTTAGACTTGCGTGATGGTGCGTGTTACTCTCAGTCAGTTAATCTTGCTTCGCATTTCTCAACACTTACTTGAGAGCGCAAAGTCACTATCCTACTACTCTATGTATATAGTTAGGTGTAAAAGTATCCTATATCCTACCTCGTGGTATGAACTCAAATTATGCCACGTTTCATTTGAATCCGTTTAGTAGTTTTAGCGTTATGCGCTTCCATGATACAGACAGACAGACAAAAATGAAAAAAAATATAGTATTGCCTTCAGTAGGTATTGATCATAGGGGGCCCCCAAAAAAATGTTCAAAACATCTTCAATGTACAGAATTGGACCTGTTACAGTTTTATTATAAGTATAGATAATAATAAACTCTCTTTGTTTTAGCCTTCATAAATCAAGGAAGTTAAAGCCAAAGAAAATTTGTTCTTAAAAGGGACACAGGCACATACAAAATCTTTGCTGTAGGCTGTTTTAACATAATTTAATAAGAACATTATTTTTGTTGAACTACTATTTCTTGTGTAAAATCCTTAGGTAGGTAAGTGAAATTTAAAAAATATGTAGGAGAAGAAATTGAATCTAAAAAAAACCCAAAGACGTTGCAGTAAAAATGTTATGGGATGCAAAAAAAATATAGAGAATATCAAGTCTAACAATGGAACACTTACTTAAATCTCTGAAAGGGCATGACTGTACAAAAACATGCAGCATGCAGTTATAAAAATAAAAAATAAAATCGTTTACAAGTTATGACCGTTTGAAATTCCAGGTATTGTTTTATGTGTTCACCCTTTAATTAAAAAAAAACTTACTCAAAATGTTTTCGAACTTTCATTTTATGGATTTTTTAGTAATGGAATAAAAATTCGAAAATAAAAAATATGTATAATTTAAAATCTTTAACATTTTTTTTGTATGATATATGGTATATGGCAAACGAGGAGAAGGGTCATCTGATGGTAAATAAATACCGCCGCCCATGGGCACCTGCAACTCAAGTCACAAGTGCGTTGCCGGCCTTTAAGTTGGGAATAGGGGAAGGGGGGAAGAGGGGGAGAGGAGGGGGGAGGAGGTTTAGAGCCGCCGGTACACTCGGTGGAAAGCAATAAACGTTGCTTCACTGCCGGTTTTAACGTTACATATTCTACCTGCTTTTATAAGAAACGGAGGTAAAATACCTGGAAATTCAAACGGTCACAACTTGTAAACGGATAGGATTTTTTGCAGAAATTCTTCTTGTAACTGCCTGCTAGGCCTAGCTAGGCCTAGCTGCCTAAATATTAAAAAGTTAATTTTACCTATGCCATCAATGTGCACGCCGCTTTGTTCAACATTTTTTTCTATAAAAGTAGATTATATGAAAATTATGTGCGATTAGCAAACAACTTACACATTAAAACTAATTAAAATAAATATAACATACACGGGATATATACATGCAAATAGCTTATCAGTATTTTGTTAGCAAATGAATTTTAATGGCGGTTTCTTTTGGCGTAGTCGTTTTAATTTTGAGTGCCCATCTTACATCTGGATTATTTCTCTTTAGTAAGTAAAAGAAAGCATCATCTACTTCTATCTACATCTATCTTCTCTTGCTAAGCCGCAACTGTTATTATTTTAAATGTTTGCGGTAAAAATTAAGGGGTTAAGACAAAAAAGAAAAAAAAAAAGGACGGTAGCGATGTTATTTTCGGTTGGTGACTAGCATCAGTTCAGGCAAGTAAACATGGATCAGTTCTGTTCCCTTCTAAAATTGAAGGATTTGGCTGCTTGAAAAGTGTTGTATTTTCTTTACGAGTGAAATAACGATATACATAGTTAGAGATTTTTGCTACATAAATACGGCTTTGATTTCCTTTCAACTGAGGAGGAGAAGATTAGCTCAAGCAAGCTCAACCTTGTTCTGAACTCAGCGCCCTATAGGTAATGTAAAGTCGGTCTGGTCTTTTCTCGTCATATTGTGGTACCACGATACCTATACAAAATTATTTTTTTATGTGCGTAGGTAAAGTTATTATGTTTTACTTTTATTCTTAGAAAATAAAGGGAAGGAAATATTTTGGCACACCAAATACCACGTCCAAGAAGAAAAGCCCGATGTTGACACAGGTTTTGAATGGTAAGTCAATCTAGGTTTTTTTGCTATAGATTATAAAACATATTTGGCCCATCAAAAATTATAACATTTTATGAATAAAATATGTCGACGTTTTGCATGCCGCTCTTGTTTAGTTTATTTATGATATGTTGTTGTTTTCTTAAAGGGACGCATTTTTGAGGTGTGTAAATGCTTTGTTATTATTTTCTGAAGCATGGTACATGGGACTATGTCATACATCCCTACTTACTCCTTTAGAGAGATAATTAAAGTTTATGTATTGGTCAAATTTAAAAAAATAGATAAATTTTAAATTTGTCTAACCGATCTAAATTTGTGTATAGGGAAACCCATAGAATATCTACAGTGTATCAAGTATCCCATTAAAAAGAAACGATCCTTTGAATACTGGTTATGTGTATGCTTTGGTTTGATAATTGAGCATATACTGCAGGTCGGACGCCATGGCCATACGGGTCGCACGGGGCTACCGCACAATCTCGTACGAGGCAGCGTTGGTCCTGGCGCGGTCTCCGCCCTTCGACATTCTGGGCGACATGGACACGATGGTCTAAGACCAAATTCGTTCTGTCGGTCGGAGTGACGAGGGGGCAGCGCGGGATCACGAGCCCGGAATGCTACGGCGGAACGCAAGCCCTACAGGCTTGGCGGGCACGGCTCGAAATCCAGGGCTGTGCCAGCCAACGCGCTGTTGGAGCCGTTCTGCCGAACTTCGAAGCTTGGATAGGGAGAACTGACTGTGTCACCTACCGATTAACTCAGGTGCTCACCGGGCACGGTTGCTTCGGTGAGTACCTGAACAGGATCGGACGGGAGGCTACGGCACAATGCCACCACTGCGGATCCGACCGGGACTCCACCCAGCACACACTGGAAGACTGCCCTGCATGGGAGTCCGAGCGTCGAGCCCTGGTCGGACAAATTGGACGAAACCTTTCACCGCCAGCATTGATTGCGGCAATGCTGGCGAGTAGTGAGGGTTGGGAAGCCGCGGTCTCCTTCTGTGAGGACGTTATGCTCCAGAAGGAGTCCGCAGAGCGGGATCGAGAAAGGACCCATCCCGCTCGAAGAAGGCGACGAAGGAGACGCGGTAGAGGCCGCTAGCTCCCCAATCGTCGCCCAAGGGTCGTTTGTGGCCACATCTGGGGAAGATGTGACCGCTGTAAGCGACCCGAGACTGGTGACACCCCGGTGCGGCCGGGGGGTGTCGTCCAAGGCGGGTCGGTTTTCCGCGTCTTACTGTCTAAAGCGGTGAGAGGTGGGACATCGACCTGCCACGGGGGTGACTCTGGTCACCCCGGAATTTACCTTAGTCATGAGTTACGGCAGGGGGAAGCCAGCCGCCGCCGCGGTGGTTTAGTGGGTAGACCGGTTCCCCGGGAGTCCCACACACGCTCTTCGTATCCCCGACGGAGGGTGTGGTGCGAAAAGCACTCCCCTCATTAAAAAAACAAAAAAAAAAGTTCGGACGCCCCGAATCAAAAAGCTATAAGTTATATAAAGGTGTGGAAGACCAATATTTTTTGTACCTACCTTCAATATGGGCAAGATCCTCCGGCTAGAGAGGTGATCATTCCCGACGGACCGCTGCTCAACTCTTGGGGAGTTGTATATATTATATTAACAGGTGCCAGAACTTTCATTCACATAGTTCCTGATCCTGAAATGTGCAGATCAGTAGCTATGTGAATGTCGCCACATTTTTTTACGCAACTATGTTTTGTATAATATTGTAGTTTAAATCATCTATATACTGTAATTCATTCATTCTAACCTTGGAGTAACGACGAAGTAATGCCTACGAGGCATGACTTATGACTTACAAAATTTTAATGAATCTGCATTGAAATATTACTTAGAGCAACCAACTGTCGAGGAAAAATATCTATCTATTTGTAGGTGGTCTAAACTTTTCTAGACAGTTAGTTTTTTTTAGTGTAGTATTATTTAGATATATGTAAATAATAAAGTCAAAAATTCAACTTGTCAAAAATCAACAATCAAAAGAGGGTTAGGATTAGATACTAAAGAATGTATGCAGTTTAACATGATCTTAATTTATAATTGACATTACTAACCATTAATTGAAAAATTTACAATTGGCATTTGTTTTTCAGTTCTAATGGATTCTGCAAATCCCTAACAGACACAGATGGGCAAGGTGATGCTCTCATTCTAACCCCCTTTATTGAGAGTGGAGAAATAGCACGAGCAAAGAATCTATCAGTAGTAGACTCTAGTCACTTTGCTGGTGTCAACTCACATGCAGCCTACTTTACTGTGAACAAAACTAACCGATGGCACCTATTTTTCTGGTACTTTCCTGCAGAAAAAGTTCGACTAGAAAGCACACCACTCATTATCTGGTTACAAGGTGGTCCTGGGAGCTCTTCCTTGTTTGGATTATTTGAAGAAATAGGTCCGATACAAATTAAGGATGGAAAAGGTAAGCTAATATCATACTAGTGTACTTAGACTTTTTACATGTAACTGTGACGCTTCTAAATTTTGTTGGGTAGACCGGGACCGCCCTTAAAAAGAATAAAATCAAATTAAACTCCACGTAGAATTTTGATGACCCACATCATCCAATCCTGCATCAATATGTTGGAGTGCATAGTCTCTAGCCACTCGTCTCACAGAAGCGTTTCCTTGCACTATCTTTACATCTACGGAGTCTGGTCACTTGGCAGATTTAATTCAGTTATGATAGATTTCAGTTTTTCAAATAGGTTACTTTTTTCCGAAATTTCATAAATGTCATTATATTAAGATTGCTGAACGATTGATTAGAGACTTGATTAAGTATACTGAATATATATCCACTGCTGGGCCGAAGTATTTACCCAATGAGTGCCTGAAGACAGAAGGCGTTGCCGAGGCCTACTCAGAAAGTGGTAGCGATGATCTCGACGCCCGACGAAAATGATTTATGGAAGAATTTCAGGGGGGCCTTTGCCCAGTAGTGGGACATAGACATTAGAAAATAAAAGTAATAATACCAAGTAAAACTTATTATTTTATGGTATTAATTTTTGGTACAACTTTCAGTGGAACGAAAACCTATCACATGGGGAAGCAACTACTCTCTTATTTTTATTGACAATCCTGTTGGTACTGGATTTAGTTTCACGGAAAACTCAGACCTCTACGCCACCGACGAGAATATGGTTTGCAAACAAATTCAATTTGGAGATAAACAATTCTGTTACCTAATTACAACTTTCATGTTAATTATTATTTCAGGTGGGTGAATGTCTCTTCAACTTTCTTCAACAGTTTCTGCAAGTTTTTCCAGAACTGAGGAAAGCTCCCCTGTTTATCGCCGGCGAGTCGTATGCTGGCAAATATATCCCAGCATTTGGACATTACATACATCACAATGAAAACGAGTCAATGCCTATCTATCTTAAGGTTAGGTCTTTAAAAATATAACGGTCTTAATAACGTTTGGTCACATAATATGTGACCAAACGTTATGTGGGACCTCTTTTTGATAATATTATTATCAAATGGTTATTATGCTATCATTATAAAAAAGAATTTGGGCTTTGCAGAAGTCGTTTGAATTGATTTAAAATCATGTACATGCATATGTAATTTCGCAAGAAGCAAAGTCGCACATCATTTTACAAAATTTAAAAAATTGTACTTCCATCACAAAACAATAGCAATTTAGGAATTAAGAAATACTTGTTTTTTTAGTATGAAGTTTAATTTGACTTTACTTTTCTTCAGACCTAAGGAGGCCCTTGTCTATGCTGACCTTATCTAGAAATTTCAGTTAGTTGATTAGACATGAACGCATGTTCAAGTTAAGTACCACTCTGACTTCCAGACAAATTTTAAAAGTAGGCTGATATTATTCATGTCCATGAGTAGGTGTATGTTCTATAAAGACACGTTTTATTACCATTCTAAGGCACCAGTTCGAACATACTTTCAAAGACCTGTAAGATAGTCTCCTCTTATGTTTAGACAAGCGCTCTCACTATCAAGGTCTTTTGTAATAAAAAATTAAAAATGTTTGTAATATAGAATTATATTCCAGCCAGACACATGTGCGTCCGAACCGAGTGCTACACAGTCTGGCTAACATGCACTCTTACAAAATGTGTGTCCCTACAGATCCTAGAAAAATATGTACCAAAATGTGTGATTACATTCGCACTCAAAACAAATGAACGTCCTAAGTCAAAGTTATAGTGTAAAAAGTTACATCAAAAGTTTGACTGAGCCGAGTTTGAATGAATTAAATTAATTTGGATCACCTAAAAAGTCACTGGCATCGATTTTTTTTTTTTCTTATGATGGCTATATAGGATTTTCGTCTCTTACATTACTAAATAACTCGTGACAATATAAGGAATGTTACACACCACATTAAATGTTTTATCATCCTAAGGTACATAGATGTTTCTTCTTGTATTTATTATGCAGCGATGAGAACGGTAGCGAATTCCTCTATCCAAAGGCTCGTTTTGTTTATAGTGATTTATACTATCACTAGCAACCCGCCCCGGCTTTGCACGGGTACAAGTCTATTAGTGAAAACCGCATGAAAATCCATTCAACAGTTTTTCATTTTATCGCGAACAGACAGACAGACGCGGCGGGGGACTTTGTTTTATAATTTGTAGTGATATGCAGTGAAGATTTTTATAATATGATTTTTTTTTTCATCATTAGCTCAGCTACATGATATGATGATGATTCTAAACGCAAAAACCTCATAAAGTAATGAAAAGTAAACAGAAACAGTATTCGTTCCTACAATTTTTGAGGGTTTCTCTCAATTTTATCAGGATCCCATCATCAGATCCTGACTTCCTTGACATGGGACCACCCTTGAGGTACCCTATTAAAAAAAAAGAATAATCAAAATCGGTTCGACCCGCCAGCCGCTCTGCCCCCGCTTTTTATCTCCTAAGATATTCATTTTTATTATATGCTGTAAAGGGCAATTTTGATCTACATGAAATGCACAACGTATCTAATGTATTTAATTGGATAAGGAATAATACTATATTGTTTAAAATAGTTTGATAAATAACCCATAATTTTTTTTGTAATATGTAAAAGATAAAAATGGTTACTGTGGGTTATCCTTAGGCGATAAACATATACTATAGCCGACTTTTTTATTGATGTTTTTAAGATATACAATTCCGTAGTACATTAATTTGATCTATCTCGTAGGGTTTAGCCAGCGTTTTGCAATGTAAGCGCACAAAAATATGTTTGTTACGACATGACATTACAAATCTTTGAATTTCTCGACTTTTCTCTACAATAATATGCATGTATACTACATATAAACCTTCCTTTTGAATCACTCTATCCACTGGTGAAAACCGCATGAAAATCCGTTCAGTAGTTTTTCCGTTTATCGCGAACAGACAGATAGACAGACGCGGCGGGGGACTTTATTTTATAATATTGTAAGGACTACGCGCGCCCGCTTGCAACCTACATGGATTGACGAATAAATACTACTTGGTCGCGCGAAAGTCTGCTGGCAACTTCGTGCTCTTAATTCGTATTTGAATTAATCTAGTAAATGGAACAATGAAGAATAAAGGAAGACTCGAGTTGGAGAAGTCTGCGTGTGTGGTAGCCTCAGCTGTCACGCGGAGCTTCAAGAGATTTTAAATATGTAAAAGTGTTACAAGTCATTTGATTATTTGTCTTCATTGTATTTTAAAGGTTTCAGTAAAAAACCTAAGTTGCGTCGCATAATCTTATTATTTCCTCTCCTTAGAAAAACAGATCTATCCTTCTTGGTACCTGCTCTAGCAAAGAGGTATCATAATATGTAGTGATGCTTTATAATCGCAAAGCGGCTAATCGACGCTTCTTGTTACCAAAACGTTGGCAATTTATTTATTTAGAATTGTTTAATAGAGCAAGCTGAGTAGACGTTGAAAAAAAGGAATTCTTTGTTGTAATACATACTTATTAACTACCGAAATAATGATGAAGGTAAATAATATTTACAGGGACTGGCTATTGGCAATGGATGGACCGATCCACCAACACTGTTGCACTATTCAGAGTTTGCGTTACAAGTGGGACTACTAGACCCCGAGCAAGCTGCAGAAGTACATCAATTGGAGGAAGCCGCTAGAAACTGTTGGGATAAACACAACATGCCATGCTTTAATAACGTAAGGTTGTATTGCTCTTGTTAAACTTGTGAGGAAACTTTATTGTGCACAGTAATAGAAGAATTGCTATTTAAATAATATTGTGACAGCAGTTTTAAAAAATCTTACTAGCGCTTGGAGCAATAATCTATCATCCTACTAATATTATAAACGTGAAATTTTGTATGTATGAATGTATGGATGTTAGTAAATCTTTCACGCAAAAACTATTGGACCGATTGCGATGAAACTTGATATAAAGATAGTTGGAGACTTGGATTAACACATAAGCTACTTTTTATCTTATTTTTTATATTACACCGGGACTTACGCGGGTAAAACCGCGGGGCACAGCTAGTAAATAATATTCTAAATGCGAAAATGATTTTGTTTGTTACGCTTTCAAGCCTTAACTACTCAACCGATGATCGTTCGCACCATCAAATTTTGCATACACGTTGTCAAAGGTATCTTTGACAACGTGTATTGCATACACGTTGTCAAAGATACCTTTGACAATTTGAGTAGTTAGTATTTCTGTATAGAAAAGAACAAAGCTTACATCCAGAAACAAAATACTATTTCCGAGAAATAGAAGAATAACTTTTCCGCAAGCGAAACCGCGGGCGAAAGCCAATTCAGTATAAAATACCCGCGGAAGTGTAATTCTTCATTTCCTTTCTTTCTGCTCTTCTTTTTCTTGTCTTTTTTTAGAATGCAGATGAAGCTTTCTCTACATTTGGTCGCTATGCTCCAGTAAGTAGCTATAATTATTTAGATGATGCGACCAAAGACTTAAATGGAATGGATTTTACAAAGTTTTTAAATATGCCCAACATTCAAGACTTGTTGCATGTTAAAAAGATGAAGTTTTATCCACTAAACTTTGTTGTGTACGATCATTTGTACTATAATGATTTTTATTTAACTGTAAAACCTTGGCTGGAGAACTGTTGGAACACTATGGGGTCATGTGCTACAGGTTAATAATGATTTCTTCTTGATATAGAATTAAGTTCATTGTACTTGCCTTTGCAGACATAATATGTATGCTAGGTTCCTGTTCACGTTGCATATGTTTACAACGTGAAAAGGAACCTGTGATATAATTTTGTAAAATTGAATAATTTGATTTTAGCAATATTTTTTGCGCTCGGTATCACTTGCTAAACCTTTATGAATATCTAGAACGAACGACAAATAATTATTGGTTATCAGTTTTAGTCACGTTGAGAAAGGATGATCAGTAATGCTAATTAAGAATTAAGTAACATATTAATTGTTTACATTTGAGTTTTTATAGTTTACTAGCAACCCGCCCCGGCTTTGCACGCGTGCAAATTATATACCAAAACCTTCCTCATGAATCACTCTGTTCATTAGTGAAAACCGTATGAAAATCGGTTCAGTAGTTTTTCAGTTTATCGCGAACAGACAGAGAGACAGACAGACAGACGCGGCAGGGGACTTAGTTTTATAATATGTAGTGATAATATATTAGCTAGAATTGTTTTTATTGTATTTGTAGTACCTAATGTTAAGATATTTTTAAAACATTTGATATTTTTTCATAAACCCAGCGGACAATTGGACGTGATAGTTGCTTATGCGCTCTCAGTTCATACGTACCAAAGTCTTAACTGGTCCGGACAGCAGGCCTACTTGAATGCCACTAGAGTTCCTCTTTTTGATGAAACTGACGATTACAAAATTAACTCGTAAGTGCACTAATTTGTAAGTTTTATTTAAATACTTTTTTTTTGTGATTTGTCTCTTTATAGTACAATAAAAAATGATTTTTAATAGAACTTAACATACTTGATGATAAACAGTCACCAAAATGCATAAACATTTCCAATGCTAACGGTGTCACTCGCATATTGCCAACACTATCCGCCTCCTATTATACTACAGTTTTTTTCCCCTGCTAAATCTCTAGCTTTACTCTCTCTCGTGTCCTGTACATAGTACATATTTTTTCTAGTCGGGCAGGACCGGGTTAAGTAGGAAAATGCTGTGCTCTTCTGGTGTTATTGTACTCATACGACAAAACATACATATATGTTACTAATTAAAAACGTTTTTAATTAGCAGCATTTTTAATCTAGTTCATTTTTCATCATGGTTCAACACCATTTTTTTTACCGTGTGAAAACCCATACTTATTATCACGTTACCAGACAAACGGTGAAGTAGTATATCGGAACCGGACCGACTGACACCACCAAGTAGGTCTATTACTAAGAAGGAAACCCTCCAGAACTTGACCACCTGAGCGTATTAAATACCTTACATGTTTTTATGTTGCTATAGTTAAAAACTGCTTTATACTTATGTAAGTACAGTACTGAATTTAATAAATATCTACCACTATTATTTACAGTTTCGTTAAAGCAAGTGGAAACTTCATGGATGTAATGGTGCGAAGAGCGGGACACATGGTTCCTACCGACCAGCCGCGAGCCGCTAAACAGATAATAGATATGTTCATTCAAAAATTTAAATAACCATATCGAACACTACTTTGTACTATCATTGGTATAGTATAATATAAAATGAAGAACTGAAGTTTTATTAATTTGCCTTCAAACAGTTCTTATAGAATACATTAGGATAATTTAATAAGGTACATTTTGCATTTTTTCCATGATATATAACCATTTACCGAAATTAAACCTTGAAGAACAAAATATAAAAATTGTGAAATGAAAATTAGTAATTTATTTTAAAGACAACTACCGCATCAGCAATGCTATCTGTATCGTAGGAGACTTTACAAACACTGAAAAACAGAACATCCAGACCTGGGACAAATATTTGTGGATCACAGAAGTTTTTACAATTTACGGTCTCTTCCAGGCAATCATTATATAAATAAAGAAACATAAATGAAAAAAGGGACTGCAGTGTACAGTTTAAGGAGCCCGTGTAAAAATAAAATCTATACTAATATTAAAGCTGAAGAGTTTGTTTGTTTGTTTAGTTGAATGCGCTAATCTCAGGAACTACGGGTTCGAATTGAAAAATTATGTTTGTGTTGGATAGTCCATTTATTAAGGAAGGCTATAAACTATATACCATCACACTACGATAAATAAGAACGGAGTATCAGTGAAAAATGTTGCAAAAATGGGAAAAAATATTTCTTTTGAGAGCGGTTGCGTGCGCTGCGTAAATGGTTAAAGTTAAGTAAAAATCATATTTAACGAAATTGTTCTCCTTTAAAAGTTCTAAAAAAAATTAGCAACAGCATATGTTTATCTTTTAAGGTTGACTCACTATAACCTTTTATATCACAGTTTTAAGATAATTCCGCAACAAAATAATGATCAAGTACCACGGGACCGCGCGTCTTGCACATCATAAATGCTTATGATGTGCAAGACGCGCGGTCATGAGGAGGGAAGGGCGCTAAGTTAGTAATAAGTTTTGTTTTTGTTTATTTCTATAATTTTTAGGGTTCCGTACCTCGAAAGGAAAACAACGGAACCCTTATAGGATTACTTTGTTGTCCGTCCGTCCGTCTGTCTGTCAAGACTCTTTGTCTCAGGAATACGTGGAGGTATCAAACTGGAATTTATATCAAATACTCAAGTTTACTGTCCCTTAGAGCTGTGAAAAAATCAAACTTTTAAGCCAACGCAATCAAAAGATACAGCCGTTTATGCCACAAATTTCCGCAAATTTTTGACACTCGCAAGGGAATCAAAACTTACAGGGTACTTCCCGTGAACTCAGAATCTTGAAATTTGGCACGAAGCAACGTCTTATAGCACAGATAAAGGAAAAATTGCGAAAACCGTAAATTTTTAGTTACATCACATAATAAAAATATTTTACGGAACCCTCGGTGCGCGAGTCCGACTCGCACTCGGCCGTTTTTTTTTTCAATTATTTCTTAACTGAGTAAATAGGTACCTTACCGTTCAACATAGGTACTTATCTAAGTACATTATTTTATTTTGTAGTAATGTAGCTTAGCTTTGTTAAATTTTGCTAATAAAATAATGATAGGTAAATATACACATAGGTACACAAACGTATATATATATACGCATACAAATACACACATACATTATACCATGCATAATGAACACCTATAGAGATACATCGTAGTACCTAGTAAGTCACCATTCACGAAAAAATATGGTGTTCGTTCACTAGTTGTTAAAATTTGTCAATATTTGTGCACGTCTGATGGCCACAGGCAATTATTCCACAGACAGCCTTTACTGGGAAAGATTTGTCCATTAATTTTGTGGTATGTTTCGGTATTTTTAACTTAAGATTCTCAGACGACAGATTTAACCAAACTTTCAAAAGGCTTGCAAAGCCAATGCTCCCATTAATGTAATTATTTAATAACTTTGAATAAACCATTTTATTATTCTAGCTAAAATATTTGTATGTTTTTATATGAATAAATAGATCTAATAAATGAAAGAACTACATTAATAACTACCATGAAAAAGACTAAAGAAATGAAAGAAAACCTTAAAGAATTGTTTAAAAAGATAAATAAAGCTATAAAGATAGAGTACAACAATTACAGGAAAATAATTATAGAAAAGAATCTTAATACTTACAGGAGCTCAAAACGAGCCTACAAGGAATTAAATACACACAAAAACTGGATACAAAAATTGGAAGGGAAGAAAATAACAAGAAACAGGCAGAAAATACTGAGTAACGTCACAGAATTCTATAAAACCCTTTACAGCAAACCACCTGAAGGTACGAGTGGAAAACAAGACGAAGATATAATCATAACGGAACGAAACCACAACATAGAACTAATAAATGAAAAAGAAGTAATATCACATATAAAAAAATTAAAATACGACAAGAGCCCTGGACCCGATAACATTAGTAATGAAGCACTGAAGATAGGAGCATCTATTTTCGTGACACATCTTACAGAACTTTTAATATGGTGCTTAAAACGGAAACAGTACCTACGCAGTGGTGCCAATCAGACATAATACTTATCTATAAAAAGGGTAACCCGTTAGACATCGGAAATTATAGGCCAATCAGCTTATTATCAAGTATTTATAAACTGTTTGCATCTATCCTACAGAGTCGCATTACTGAACAAATCGATAAAAATCAACCGATTGAACAGGCAGGATTTCGGACGGGCTTTTCAACACATGACCACATACATGCAATAGAACAATTGTTGGAGAAATTCACAGAATTTAATTACCCATTGTATATGGCATTTGTGGATTCCTCAAAGGCTTTTGACAGTATAACTCATAATTCTATTTGGAAAGCACTAAAAGCAAGCAATATAAATAATACATATATAAATATTCTAATAAACATTTACTCAAAAAGTAAAAGTCAAGTAAAATTAGAAAGAAAAGGTGAAGAAATTGAAATAGGCAGAGGAGTAAGACAGGGAGACCCTTTATTGCTTAAACTGTTTATAGCAGTACTAGAGGGTATGTTCCAAAAGATTGATTGGAAAAACAAAGGTATCTGGATAATGGATCAACATCTGACACATTTAAGGTTTGCAGACGACATTGTGCTTTGTCTGGACCTTGGTCTGGACATGAACCCAAGCAAAACTAAAGCTATGACTAACAACTATAAAAACCAATATTTGTAAATGGAAAAGAAATAGAATATGTAAACGAATACGTCTATCTTGGTAAACAAGTCTCGTTCAGTACAAACAGGAACGAAGAAGAAGTAGATCGAAGAGTTATCATTGCATGGAATAAGTATTGGGCACAAAAAGAAATTTTAAAAGGAGACTACAGCTTAGATCAAAAAAAGATTATAATAGATACGTGCATATTGCCAAGCCTAACATACAGCAGTCAAACGTGGGTTTATACAAATAAAATAAAAAACAAACTAATAACTACACAACGAGCTATGAAAAGAAGCATCTTAAAAAATAAAGAAAATTCAAAAAATTAGAAGCGAAAATATAAGGAAGAAAACTCAATTAACAGATGCTCTGGAATACGCTTTGAAGCAAAAATGGCAATGGGCTGGACATATCTGTAGAGTAAAGGACAAAAGACGGACGCTGCAAGCGACAAAGTGGAAGGGACCGCTAGGAAAAAGACACGTCGGAAAACCAAAGAAACGATGGGCTGAAGATAAAGTGGAGATTGCGGATTGCGGATGGATGGAGATAGACCAGGACAGAGATAGATGGAGAAAAATAGAGGAGGCTTTTACCCGAAAGGGGTCTGAAATAAAGTCTTGATTAAAAATAAAAGAACTACATAGCACTACTAACAATATTAATACACATACGTAATGTAAACTTTTTTCGGAATAAATAAAGCTTTATTATTATTATTATATATGAATAAATAATATTTCGCATTTAAAGTCGTTTATTTTAAATAAAATATCAAACATATACAGGCTGTATATGACAATGGAACACTTACCTTAATCACTGAAAGGGCATGACTCCCTTTTTTTTTTTTAATGTGTGGAAAAACCCACGGGTCATCACCTCACCGGGGCCAAGCGGCGAGGTGGTATGTCGGACTCTAACCGACTAAAACCACACAGTGTTCCGTCACCGGGTCTTATAGCCGGGGCCTCAGGTGTACCCTAGAAAGGAAATCCCTGTGAACCCGGGCAGACTTGGCCGCCTGTTAAACCAGGCGACCCCACTATGAGGTGCAGACAGTTCTATCCCCTCTAGTTTAGAGAGGCGCACACTTACCTTAATCACTGAAAGGGCATGCCTCTAGCATGCAGTTACAATAAGAAGTTTTGAAAAAAAATACTATCCGTTTACAAGTTATGAAAGTTTGAATTTGCAGGTATTTTACCTCCGCTTCTAGTAAAATCAAGTGAAATGTGCAAAGTTAAAAATTTTAAATGTTATTTTTTTTTTGTAAATTTTTATTCCGTAGCTAAGAAAATCCATAAAAATCTTTTAGTAACTCCATGCTAGAGTCATGCCCTTTCAGTGATGTAAGTAAGTGTTCCATTGTCTGATATACCCTGTAAAAGCAAATATTATAATATTGAAACGTTAAGTTTAATTGGCTCTTTAAAAACTGTAAAATTTTGTAAATTATAACTTTTGGCTCTTCCGTCTCAAAAGGTTGCCGACCCCTGGTCTAAGGGCATGTTTTTCGCGTGCTGGTTGAAAGCTATCAATGCCTCTTCCGGTCCCGTAAATGTCATACCTCTTATCAAATCTTAAATTTTTGGGGAAATAACGAAATCGCATGGTGCCAGGTCTAGACTATGTGCGGGATGGGTCACTAGCTCTATCTTTTCAGAAGCCAAAAATGACTTTGTCTTGTTCGCGGTGTGTCTGACTGTCACAATGTCATACACAGCATTTGAACGTCCGTGATCATAATTTAACAACATTTTTTTTACTCCAATCAACACGAGTGTGAGGTGCCAGCAGGTGTAGTCCATCATGCAGATTGAAGGGGTTTTAAGATGATGTTTTTAGAAAGAAAAAGGGTAAGTTGGTTGTAAGCCAGGCGTTCAAGAGATACTCAGAGAAGCTAGTAGGGTTACATTTCTTTGGTAAAGGAATAACTTGTGCTTCTTTCCATGCCTCGGGAAAGTTCCCACTTTATATGTGAAAGTTTATGCGCGACGTATTAAAAATTAATATCTTTTTTTTATTTTCCAAATAAACGCTTTTTAATATCTATTATATTTAATAAGATATTAAAAAGTGGTTATTTAAAAAAAAAGACTATTATGTATGTTTTACACGTTTTGTGTAGAAAAAGATATACCTCAAAATGTCGTTATAAAATCGGTTAAAATCGATATTACTAAAAAATTCCAACGGGCTCATAAACTTAAATGGTTTTATGATTCTTTTAAGCTGCTCCGGCTAGTTTTAGTAGTTTAGCGCATTTTGCAATTAAGGCTAAAAAATAAAATGATCGTTAATAATTTCAAAAGTTTAAAACCGATCTACCTGAAATTTATGGCACTTTTTAGTCACATCACAAGCTACAATTTCAGAAAGTTTCCGATTTCTACGTACGACTTTGAATAGATCTCATTTTGTAGGTAATTTAATGGAGAGCAGAAATGCTTTGAGCACAAATGCCGAAAAACGTACTGAAAACGAGATATCACACGAAATTTAAAAAAGTATTTTTTTCTATTAAAAAATAATGACGCCCCCCTTGTCCAGACTGCGGGTATCGAAATTCTTAATCAGCGCATTTTTTTACTTTTTACTAATTAAAAATGAGAATATTGAAAGGGAAAGGTACCTAGATAAGAAGGAAACACAAGAGCAGGAATGTTATTGTTTATATGGATGATAGATTGGGTGTGTAAGCTATAACTCGAGTGATCAAGGTTGCGTACCTGTAACTCGAACTGATTGTTGTCGGGAAGTCCGAGCCCTCTAACACAAAAAAATGGAAAAAACATGGAAAATAAAGAAAATTATCAAATTTACGGAACCGATGTATGTACATATATCGTAGCCACTATTGACTATTAGTAGTACATATTTGATATGAGTTTTCAGTTTAATTAAAATTATCATAAATGAATTCGAGATAAAGTTTGACCCAAATACGTTTTATTATTAAATAGGTCTATCCAATTAAAATATATTGAGGCAAGAGTACTTGTAAATTTGTTTTGCCCGATTTTACGCTGCATTCGTTATGTTAAGGTATAATAAATTTTTTAGGGAGGCCTACGTCTTGACATAGCCTTCCTCCCATCATTTCAGACATAGGACGTGAACTGTTACCAGTGGATGTCTAATGGCTGAAATTATATGATAATAATAATAACTACACACATCTCACACACGGCCGTCTGATCCCAAACTAGGCAGAGCCTGTACTATGGAAACCAAACTGTTGATAAACATACTTATATATTTCTAAATACATACACACTATAGATAAATTACACCCAGACACAACAAATGATCATGCTCATCATACAATTATTTGTCTTGGGTGGGAATCGAACCCACGACCTCTGACTCAGCAGTCAGGGTCACTAACCACTAGGCTAACAGGACAGTCAATGATAATGATGATTATATTTTATTATTATTTACACATGCAAAATGCAATGCCTTACATTTTTATTTAAAAAAAAATAATAATATGATTTTTTCAGGAACAAATGCCTATATAGATAAACTTAAAAAGCAAAGAAAGAAAACTAACATACAAAATTTGATCGAAATCGTTAGAACCGTTTCCATACCGTGTACATATTGTACATGTATACAAGAATTGCTCGTTTAAAGTTCCTTTTAGATTGTATAAACTGTTACCATCAATACCATTTTCATTGAACGCCCTTTGGTATTACCAATTGCAATGCGTCTAAATGCAACAAATTGAAATACTCATTAACTACTTAACCGCTTTTATGGCAGAAATTAATTTTTTGAATCATTATATTATATCTTTATTGACACTCCAGAGATATAAAATAAAATAATAAAGAATGTCAAGTCTTTCACAATAGTGACTTTCGTTGCAAATGAATCAATACGTTGGAAGAGTGTCATAGTAATTTAATGTTAAAAAGTTAATTTTACCTATGCCATCAATGTGCACAATGCTTTGTACACCATTTTTTTCCTATAAAAGTAGATTATACGATAATTATGTGCCAGTCAGTATTTTGTTGGCAAATTAATTATAATGGCGGTTTCGTTCAGCGTTGTCGTTTTAATTTTGAGTGTCAATCATATATCTGGATTATTTCTCTTTAGTAAGTAAAAGAAAACATTACACTTATCTGCAGTAGAAATAAACGGATGAGGCCCGACTTGTCCAGTATGTTACCCTGCCTGAAACCGCGCTTGACGCGCTTGAGCTACGAGAGTAGCGATATTATTTTCGGTTGGGAGCAGCATCACCAAAATTCTATGGGCAGGAGAATAAGAATGGCAATGCAAAAGTGAGCACAGTGGTGTATGGAATAGTTTTAAGTACCGGTAACGACTCATCCTCAGGCAGGCCATTCGCTTGTTTACCAATATAGTTTATTCAGAAACAAGCAAACTCAAAAAGTCTACGTCAGAAAGTATACTGATGGTATTCGAGTCAGGCAAGTAAAGCATCGATCATTTCTGTTTAATTTTAAGACTAAAGGTAAGCGTTGTATAATCTTTACAAGTGATATAAGGACATATATAGTTAGAGATTTTTATATGTGGCTTTGATTTCCTTTGAACTGAGGAGGAGGAGATTAGCTCAAGCAAACGTAAGGTCAACCTTGTTCTGAACTCAGCGCACGGTCTGGTGTTTTCTGATCATATTGTGGTACCACGATACCTATACAAAACTATATCTGTATTTTTATCTAAGTAGGCAAATTTATAATGTTCTACTTTTTTCCGTAGAAAATAAAGGGAATGAAATATTATGGCCCACCAAATACCACGTCCAAGAAGAAAAGCCCGATGTTGACACAGGTTTTGAATGGTAAGTCAATCTAAGTTTTTTTTAATGAATTATTTATTAATATGTATTTACAATTTTTAATTTAATATACAACTTACACATTAAAACTAATTAAAAAAAAAAAAAAATTTGATATTGTCGAAAGTTTACGCGAATGTTACACATTGAAATAAAACTATTTTTAACGAATTCTATCGCGATTTATTTGGTGTTATTTTACTATTTACACTGATCCCGACGTTTCAGTTGCTTTTCAGCAGCCATGGTCACGGGTAGACTAAGATGGTGGTCGTCTCATGTATCGAAGTGCAAAGTTATCTCAAAGTACCCGAGGTTTATTGATTGTTGGTGTTACTATTTACGCAGAATGAGCTCAAAGTGTCTTGAAGCCTTACTGTGTTTTGTATTTTCTTGGGTCTGAGTATGTGGATAACCGGATCCCAAGCTGATGGTACGTTCCAACCATCTTCTCTATTAAAATAAGGGTGTTATTTAATTCCAATAGCCTCACGGAGCATTCTTGGTAGGAATCGGTGTACTTTCGCGAGTACCTGTGGTTTATCGAAACGCAGGTAATGGTTGGTCCCTTGTTGCACGTGTTCACACACAGCAGACTTCATCGAGCGTTGGTGTTTTATGTCAGCGTTAGTTTAGTTTGTTTAGCGTTTAGTTCTTTGACGCGGGTGCCAATGCTTCTCTTGGTTTGACCAATGTACGAGAGCCCACAGTCAGAGTCTATTTTATAGACCCCTGCATCTTGTAGAGGTACTTGGCACTTGACAGATGGTAAAAATTGACTTATCTTCGTTGGCGGCTTGTAGTATGTATTGATTGAAGCTCGCTTCAAGATGTAGCCAATCTTGTCAGTAACTCCTCGTACATACGGTAGAATGGCAGGCCGGCGCTCGACAGTGGCTGGCTTTTCTTGGGATTTGTGACGGAGGCGCGGTAGTGGGAGCTTGTTGTCTTGCAGTACGTGCTTGACATGTGCCAGCTCAGCGTACAAGTATTTCTTGTCACAGATCCCACGGGCTCTCTAAAACAAAGATATCCCCATGGTAGCTAGCTGTTTTGGATGGTGGTGAGATTTACCGTTTAAGTACCTATCAGTATGGGTCTTTTTTTATACACAGTGTGGCTTAAAGTATTGTTAGGATTTCTGATCAAAAGTACATCTAAGAAGGCTAATGAATTATTTGCCTCTAATTCCATAGTAAATTTTATGTTGTTGTTAATGAAATTAAGGTGTTCTAGGAATGCATTTACAGTCAGTGTAAATAGTAAAATAACACCAAATAAATCGCGATAGAATCCGTTAGAAATAGTTTTATTTCAATAATAATAATTTGTTTGCTATATATTATAAAACATTTTTGGCCCATCAAAAACTGTAACATTTTGTGAATAAATTAAGTCGACGTTTTGCATGGTGCTCTTATATACAGTTAAGTAAATGCTTTGTCATTACTTGCTAAAGTATGGCACATGGGACTATGTCATACATCCCTACTTACTCCTTTAGAGAAGTAACTAAAGTTTAGGTATTTATCAAATGTAATAAACAATAGATAAATTTTATATTTGTCTAATAGATCTAAATTTGTGTATGGGAAACCCATAGAATATCTACAGTGTATCGAGTATCACATTAATAAGAAACGATTTTTTGAATACTCGTTGTGCGAATGCTTTGGTTTGATAATTGAGCATATACTGCAGGTCGAAAGCCCCTAATCAGAAAGCCATAAGTTATATAAAGATGTGGAAGACCAGTATTTTATGTACCTTCAATACAAGCAAGATCCTCTGACTAGACTAGGTGATCATTTCCGGGGCACCGCTGCCCAACTGTTGGGGAGTTGTATATATTATTATATTAAAGGGTGCCAGAACTTTCATTGCATATTTCAGGATCAGTAGCTATGTGAATGTCGCCACATTTTTTTACGCAGCTATTTTTTGTAAAATATTTGTTGTTTAAATCATCTATATACTGTAATTAACTCACTCTAACCTTGGAGTAACGACGAAGTAATGCCTACGAGGCATGACTTGTGACTTACAAAATTAATCCGTAATTAAGTATTGCTTAGAGCAACCAACTGTCGAGCACAAGCATTTATCTGTTTGTAGCTGGTCTGAACTTTTTCTAGACAGTTAGTTTTTTTTAGTATAGTACTATTTAGATATGTGTAAATAATAAAGTCAAAAATTCAACTTGTCAAAAATCAACAATCAAAAGAGGGTTAGGGTTAGATACTAGAGAATGTATGCAGTTTAACATGATCTTAATTTATAATTGACATTACTAACCATTAATTGTAAAATTTACAATTGGCATTTGTTTTTCAGTTCTAATGGATTCTGCAAATCCCTAACAGACACAGATGGGCAAGGTGATGCTCTCATTCTAACCCCCTTTATTGAGAGTGGAGAAATAGCACGAGCAAAGAATCTATCAGTAGTAGACTCTAGTCACTTTGCTGGTGTCAACTCACATGCAGCCTACATTACTGTGAACAAAACTAACCAATGGCACCTATTTTTCTGGTACTTTCCTGCAGAAAAAGTTCCACTGGAAAGTACACCACTCATTATCTGGTTGCAAGGAGGTCCTGGGAGCTCTTCCTTGTTTGGATTGTTTGAAGAAATAGGTCCGATACAAATTAAGGATGGAAAAGGTAAGCTAATATCATACTAGTGTGCCCATACTTTTTACATGTAACTAAGACGCTTCTAAATTTTGTTGGGTAGACCCTAGTAAATTAAACTCTACGTAGAATTCTGATGACGTTTATGTGCATCATCTAATCCAGCATCAATATATTGATGCTGGATTAGATGATGCACATAAACGTCTCCTTGCACTATCGTTACATCTACTGAGACTGGTCGCTTCGCAGATCTAATTCAATTATGATAGACTTCAGTTTTACAAATAGGTTACTTTTTTCTGAAATGTCATAAATGTCATTAAATTAAGCTCGCTGATTGATTGATTAGAGACTTTATTAAGTATACTAAATATATACCCACTGCTGGGTAAAAGTATTTACCCAATGAGTACCTGAAGACGGAAGGCGCCGCCGAGGCCTACTCAGAAAGTGGTAGCGATGACCTCGACGCCCGACGAAAATGATATATGGAAGAATTTCAGGAAGGCCTTTACCCAGCAGTGGGACAGTTATAAAGATTAGAAAATAAAAGTAATAATCCCAAGTAAAACTTATTATTTTTTGGTACAACTTTCAGTGGAACAAAAACCTATCACGTGGGGAAGCAACTACTCTCTTCTTTTTATTGACAATCCTGTTGGTACTGGATTTAGTTTCACGGAAAACTCAGACCTCTACGCCACCGACGAGAATATGGTTTGCAAACAAATTCAATTTGGAGAAACACAATTCTGTCACCAAATTACAACTTTAATGTTAATTATTATTTCAGGTGGGTGAATGTCTCCTCAACTTTCTTCAACAGTTTCTGCAAGTTTTTCCAGAACTGAGGAAAGCTCCACTGTTTATCGCCGGCGAGTCGTATGCTGGCAAATATATCCCAGCATTTGGACATTACATACATCACAATAAAAATGAGTCAATGCCTATCAATCTTAAGGTTAGGTCTTTAAAAATATCAAAAAAAAATGTGGTTTATGTGACCAAACGTTAGGTAAGACCTTTTTTTGATAATATTATTATCAAATGGTTATTTTGTTATCATTATAAAAAAGAATTAGGGCTTTGCAGAAGTTGTTCGAATTGATTTAGAATCATGTACATGCATATGTAATTTCGCAAGAAGCAAAATCGCACATCATATTACAAAATAAAAAAAAATGTAGTTCTATATGTTTAAAGTTTACTTGTATGTACACTAGCAAGATATTTTAAGTAACTAAATAATGTAATAAACGTGCACCATACTGCCCTAAATTTATTTCTATTTTTCTTTTCTCCATCTCATGGTTGCCTGTAAGAGATTGCCGTAGAGCGATAACTCCGCCAATTGTATAAACCGTAATTTTAATTAATTTTGCTTTTTGATGTTTCTGGTGTACAATAAAGAGTTATATTATTATTATTATTATTCTATAGAAAAAAAATAATACCAAAAAGGTGTGATTACATTCGCACTCAAAACAAATGAAAGTACTAAGTCAAAGTTATAGTGTGGCTGGCTCGGCTCAGGTAAACTCAAAGGTTTGAACCTTTGACTTTACCGGAGCCGAGTTTGAATGAGTTAAATCAGTTTTGTTCAACTAAAGAATCACTGGCATTGTATTTTTTTTTCTTATGATGGCTATACAGGATTTTCAATAATATAAGGAAGCACTTAGGGTGCCTGGATTTTAACCTTTACGTACTTCCCACATTAAATATTTTATCATCCTAAGGTACATAGATGTTTCTTCTTCTTTTTATTATGTAGCGATGAAAATGGTAACGATTTCCCCAAAGGCTTGTTTTGTTTATAGTTATTTATACTTATACTATATGCTTTCTAATCTCACAGCGGCTAATCGACGCTTCTCGTCACCAAAACGTTGACAATTTCTTTATTTAGATTTTTTTACAGAGCAAGCTTTGTGTAGACATTGAAAGAAAGGAATTCTTTGTTGTAATACATACTTATTAACTACCGAAATAATAATAAAGGTAAATAATATTTACAGGGACTGGCTATTGGCAATGGATGGACCGATCCACCAACACTGTTGCACTATTCAGAGTTTGCGTTACAAGTGGGACTACTAGACCCCGAGCAAGCTGCAGAAGTACACCAACTGGAGGAAGCCGCTAGAAACTGTTGGGATAAACACAACATGTCATGCTTTAGTAATGTAAGATTGTATAGTAATCGTTCAACCTATGACGACACTTTATTCTGCACAGTAATAAAAGAATAGCTAAATAACAGTGTGACAGCAGTTTTAAAAATCTTACTCAGTCCTTGGAGCAACAGTCTATCCTTACTAATAATATAATTACCAAAGTGAATTTGTTTGTTTGTTGTACGGGCGTAACCGCGAAAGCCAGTTCAATATACATTGATAATTTATTTACTGCTTATAAAATACCTGTGAAGGTGTAATTCTTCATTTCCTTTCTTTCTGCTCTTTTTTCTTTTTTCTAGAATGCTGGTAAGGTTTACTCTACATTTGGTCGCTATGCTCCAGTAAATAGCTATAATTATTTAAATGACGCGACGGAAGACTTAAATGGAATGGATTTTATAAAGTTTTTAAATATGCCGAAGATTCAAGACTTAATGCATGTAAAAAAGATGAAATTTTATCCGCTGAACGCTGCTGTAAATGATCATTTGTACCATGAATTATATTTAACTGTAAAACCTTGGCTGGAAGAATTGTTGGAACACTATGGGGTGATGTGCTATAGGTTAGTAACTCATTTCACTTGTCCTTCCAGACATATTGCTAGGTTCCTTCACACTTTCCTTCACAGGTTCCTTTTCACGTTGTATATATTATGTACACTACGTGAGAAGGAACCTGTAATGTAATATTAAATAATTTGATTTTAGGAATATCTTTGGATTCGGGAGCACTTTCTAAACCTTTATGAAAATCTAGAACAAACGACAAATAATCATTAGTTATCAGTTTTAGTCTCATTGAGATAGGATGATCAGTAATGCTAATAAAGAATTAAGTAAAGATATTAATTATTATTAACTGTAAAGTTTTTATAGTTTATACATTAGCTAGAATTGTTTTTTTTTTTTTTTAAGAATATTGTTTCTACTTAATGCTTAATGTTAACATATCCTTTAACACATTTGATTTTTTTTCATATACCTAGTGGACAATTGGACGTGATAGTTGCTTATGCGCTCTCAGTTCATACGTACCAAAGTCTTAACTGGTCCGGACAGCAGGCCTACTTGAATGCCACTAGAGTTCCTCTTTTCGATGAAACTGACGATTACAAAATTAACTCGTAAGTGCACTTAATTGTAAGTTTTATTTGAAGACGTATATTTTTTATTGATTTGTCTCTTTATTGCTTTTTAGGGTTCCGTTCCTCAAAAGTAAAAAAAGGAACCCTTATAGGATCACTTTGTTGTCCGTCTGTCTGTCTGTCTGTCTGTCTGTCAAGATCTTTTTCTCTTGAACCCGTGTACGCATCAACTTGAAATTAATACCATATACATAAGTCTGCGGTTTGTTGAAGTTGTAAAAAAATCAAGTTTCTATGTCAACGCAATCAAAAGATACGGCCACTTAAACCTTAGGTTTCATCAAATTTCAGTTTGTAGGTAAATAAAACCCTATAGGGTACTTCCCATTTGCCTAGAACCATGAAATTTGGTAAGAAGTAAAGTCTGACAGCACAAGTAAAGGAAAAAATCCGAAAGTTGTTAATTTATTGTTTTATCACATAAAAAAAGTTTTTGTGATTACAAACTTATATTTTGCGGTTGGATTGATGACTTTGTCGTACATCCAACCGCAAAGTTAAGTTTGTCTTTCAAAAAAGACCGGCAAAAGTCTTCGAGAATTGATACATGTTTGTTTGCTTACGGAACCCTCAGTGCACGAGTCAGACTCGCACTTGTCCGGTTATGTACCTACTTGATAATTACCAGTCACGAAAATGCATAAACATTCCTAATTCCAACAGTGTCACTCGCACATTGCCAATCCTAGCATTATAGTTTTTTTCCTTAGTAAATCTCTAGCCTTCCTCACCCTGGTGTCCTGGAAGGAAGAGATACATACTTTATCATCATCACTACATACGTAAGACATCATACTATTAGGGCAGGACTAGTTTAAGCAGGAAGGGCTCTTTTGGTGTTAATGTACTCAGAATGACTACTAGGTGTTTTTAATTAGTAAAATTTTTGATCCAATTTATATTTCGTCATGGTTTAACACAATTTTTTTATCGTGTGAAAATAATTTATCATCAAAACGCAAACGTTGAAGTGCTATATCGGAATCGAACGAACATCTGCAGCGTTCGTTACGGATAGTTGTAGTCCTAAAAAGTCAGACAACTTGGCCTTACTACAGAACTTCGATATCGCCTAGTACTTGGGTAGTGGAGGTCTGATTGCAGTCGCTTCAGTAAAATATCGAAGTTCAGCCGTATCGTAGTTAGACTGAAAGCCGACTTCAACTTAGTTGGGGAAATAATATTACATGTTTTAATATTGCCATAATTAAAAACTACTTTAAACGTATTTATTAAATTTTTCACACTATTATTTACAGTTTCGTTAAAGCAAGTGGAAACTTCATGGATGTAATGGTGCGCAGAGCGGGACACATGGTTCCTATCGACCAGCCGCGAGCCGCCAAGCAGATTATAGACATGTTTATACAGAAATTTAAATAATTATATTGAGCACTACTTTGTACTTTCTTTGGTACAATATAATATAAAATTAAGGGCTGAAGTTTTATTAATTTTCCTTCAAACAGTTCTTAAAGAAGAATACAATAGGATGTTTTAATAAAACTATAAGTTGCTCTTCGTGTATTTGACAATGGAACACTTACTTAAATCACAGAAAGGGCATGCCAGAGTCAGGCTCTTTTAAGTTATTTAAGTCAATTTTCCTTTGTCATATACACCCTGTATAGGCATTTACCAAAGTTAAACCTTGAAGAAAAAAAATAGAAAATTGTGAAAAGAAAAAATAATCATCAAAATCGGTTCATAAATAACGTAGTGAGAGAGTTAAATTGAGAACCTCCCCCTTTTTTAGGGTTCTGTTCTTCAAAAGGAAAAAAGGAACCCTTTTAGGATCACTTTGTTGTCCGTCTGTCTGTCTAACTGTCTGTAAAGAAATCAAGCTTCTAAGTCAATCAAAAGATACGGCCATTAAGACTTAGATTTTAACAAATTTGAACATTTCGCAGATAAATCAAAACCTTTAAGGTACTTCCCATTGACCTAGAATCATGAAATTTGGTAAGGACTGAGCACAAGTAAAGGAAAGAATCCGAAAGTCGTTAATTTATTCTTATTTCACATAAAAAAAATCCTTTTTGGATTACAAACTTATAATTTGCGGTTGGATTGTTGACTTTGTCGTACATCGCAACCGCAAAGTTAAGTTTGTCTTTCGAAAAAACGGACAAAAGTGTTCGAGAATTGATTCCCGAGATGGACGTAATTCATTTTATTCATTTAAACAATGAACATAAAGAACACCCAGACTTGGGATAACTATTTGTAGATCACACAATTTTTTGTCCCATGTGGGAAGCGAACCCACAACCCTCGGTGTGGCATAGTGGCAAGGCGACCACTTTAACCATTGCGCCACCCGTGTGGTCAAGAATAAGTGAGGTATTACGATTCTGAGACTAACTATATTTTCTAGTCTTTAATTTGTCTAAGTTTAGTAACTTTATTAATTCAATAGTGTCTCATGCCGTAAATTATTTATTTTTAATCCCGCATTTTGTAAATAACTTACAGTACTTTAACGCTTTCTACATGAAGTATGCAAATAAAGTAGAATTATTTTGGAATGCTTGTTGATAAATGTTACACGTTTCTTAAAAAAATGTACGTAATGTGAAATTTATTACCTAAGAAAGATAACAGTTTCATTTAATATAACGCAAAAACAAAAAAATAACCATATCTAGCAACAATGCTTTCAAAAGTGTATGTGAAATTGTTACTGTGGTAAGTGTGAATGAATTATATTATCAACAAACTACATTCTACTACTTATACTGGTATTGTTATATAGAATTGTAGTTTCAGTGCAAGTGGGCTTTGCAAATTCCTTCCAGAAGATGATCCACCAGCAGGTCCTTTAATATTAACGCCCTATATTGAAAATGGACAAACAGAAGAAGCAAGAAACTTGTCGAAAGTAGACCCGTTGTCAGCTGCTGGTCTCAACAGTCATGCAGCCTACTTTACTGTAAACAAAACCAACAAATGGCATCTGTTTTTTTGGTATTTTCCCGCGGAAGAAGTTCCTTTAGAAAGTACACCACTTATTATCTGGTTACAAGGTGGTCCTGGTGGATCTTCTCTATATGGCTTGTTTGAGGAAATAGGCCCGTTACAAGTCAGGGATGATAAGGGTAAGTGAGCACATATTTTTAAAGCATGAAAGGCCTTCGAACCCTTCCAAGGGCAGGACAAGTTTTTTATAAAGATGTTCAATAGACAGCTAGCTAGCTAGGCTCTTTGACTAGCTCGTTCACAGAGTTATAGGATGTGCCACTCTGTATTTTCCTGAACATGCCTATTCGGTTACGGACACTTAACATTTATTTATTATGATTTATCTTTACCTAAATAAATGGTCTCCAACTCTCCTCTCACCATATAATTATGTATTTACGGGAATTAACGCGATCACGAAAAGGTATTACGTACTTCTGAATTGCCTGACGTTAATTCCCGTAAATACATAATTATTTCTTGGACCGCGAAAGTTTAAAAGTTAGTCTCCTCTCACTGTTTACTGTTTTCATTTTCAGTGGAGCGAATGCCAATATCATGGGGTCAAAACTACTCTTTGCTCTTTATAGACAATCCTGTTGGCACCGGATTTAGCTTTACGGAAAACCCCGACCAATATGCGACTAACGAGGATATGGTTAGAAAAGCTATTAATATATTTTGTAACCAAATAATTGTTACCCTAATTACACGTTATTTCTGATTTAAGGTGGGTGAATGTCTCCTCAGTTTCCTTCAACAGTTTTTACAAGTTTTTCCGGAACTAAGGAAAGCTCCTCTGTTCATTGCCGGCGAATCATATGCTGGCAAATATATTCCAGCCTTTGGACATTACATACATCACTATAAAAATGACTCAATGCCTATCAATCTGAAAGTAAGTTGGCAATAGGTATATTCATATCAAACAAAGCTGTATTTTTATTATCCCCATTTTTATTATCATTTTTTATGAAAACCTTTTATAGTGGTAGATAGTTGTAGACTTAACAGGAATGAGGGATAATAAGCTGGATAACTCGTATAAACCTTTATTTTGGTATATGTTGTCTCATAAAATGTTGTGTGCGCGTATTAAGATTTTCAAAGTTAAATGTTCAAAAATCGTTTTTTTTTGCAAATATCTCGCTTCTGTGGCTCCCGGCAATGGTGACTTTTATTATAAAATTGCAAAGCATAAAATTCTCTACAAATGTTTACTAAACATTTGTTCATGCGCTTATAAGAGCGCGGAGACCTCGTGGCGCTCAGACATACATATAAAAGCGTAATGTAAGGTGAATCGTGAATCTCAGTGAATCGTCTTATAAAGTACGTTAGCAACCGCTGTTGCAAGAACCTTTTGCGTCGGTCAGCTATCGGCGAAATACTTTTATGTTGAGAAGTGCAAGAAGTTTTAATAATCGCTCGCGTAAAGTTAAAAACCCAAAGACTAAAATCCTTTTTTGCACTAGCACAACCACTGTACACAGAACTAACGACATTGGGTGACATCCAAGCTTATCCCACTAATATTATAAATGTGAAAGTTTAGATGGATGGATGTTTGTTACTCTTTCACACAAAAACCACTGAACCGATTGCGATGAAACTTGGTATGTAAATAACTGGAGACCTGAATTAACGCATAGGCTACTTTTTATCCCGATATTCTCACGGGATCGGGACTTACGCGGGTGAAACCGTGGAGCGCTGCTAGTAAATAATATTTTGCGGTGTTTCTTTGCTTGATCTTTAAATATATACATATTAAAAAAAAAAATGTCTATTTTAAAACTTTAATCAATTAAGTGGGGGCTTGTTAGCAATCAAGTTACTTATTTTACGAAATACATACACCGGTGCTTGGAAAATTACCTGAGTCGCATTAGCCAGGAGAACAAATGTCTGTGTATCTGCACCCCTACTGGGCCAAGTCTGCCAGGCATCAAAGGGATTTTACTGTCTCATGTACAACCAAGACCCTGGCGTGAGGACTCCGTGACGGAACATCCTGTGGTTTTGCCCTTGGCCCCGGTGATGTGATGATCTATGGAAAAACTATAAAAAGGTATCATATACTATAATTGATGTTCAAATGTGCTGAAAATTTACATAAACTTTAACAATTGACTAATTAGTACCACTTAATGATTTATTAATTACAAATAATTGGTAAATATTATTAAATGTATATACCTATTAGATATAGGATTTTTTTGTTTATACGAGTTGCCAGCTTATTATCTCTCAATCCGAGGTTGACCGTCTTTTTTAACTTATTTTACTGAGCTATTATATTTAAACCTACACCACTACAGAATTGGCAATCCACTCTGGATTGCCAATTCTGTAAAAAAATTAAGTAACTAATTTCACCATAATGAATGGCACTATTTTTATTATATACCTACTCAAAGATAGAGGAATATTCGATACCTATAATAGTTGTATTACAACAGTTTCTTGCCAGTTACATATTTAATAGGGGAAGAACCTTCCCAATTAATGTTTCGAAATACTGGGCGGTTACTGCTAATTTACAAATACGAAAATCAAAAACAAATCCCAACTAACTTGGAGCCAAGATTTCACAACTTTATGCAGACATAAACGCCAACTTATGCCATGGGACCAATAAAGCAATACCATAATGACCAGCGAAGTGTTTTTCATTTCAAGAAATAAAATTTTCGTACAGAAAATACCCACGATTGTACGAGTAAATGTCACATTAGATCAATATATTTTTTACAGCGTTTAAAAGAGAAGGAAAGGTTTTATTTTATCAAGAGTAGTGCCCGTTGACAGCAAGATGAATGTCTTAATACAAGGATTGTAATATAGAATATATTAAATAAATCGAAATTTTCAGGGCCTAGCGATTGGTGACGGATGGACGGATCCACCTACACTGTTGCACTATTCAGAGTTTGCGCTACAAGTGGGTCTAGTAGATCCTGAGCAAGCTGAAGAAATACACGAAGCGGAGGAAGCTGCTAGAAAATGTTGGAAGGAGCACGACATGGATTGTTTTAGTGAAGTATGACTTTATTCATTTTATCAGTTTCCTTTGCATTGTAATGGGTTGCGGCATTTTGACAAAGACAAGTGCAAGTCTGACTCGCACACTAAGGGTTCCGCACAAACTTGTATGTAGATAGATAATACGTCCATCTCGGCAATCGACTTCCGAAGATTTTTGTCCGTTTTCTCTGAGTAATTTATCCTATTAGTGTCCAAACACCATACATAACACTCAATTTTAAAAGTGCGTAATGATTTTTTGCGTTTGAAAACGCAAAATAACCTTTTTTTTTACTATAAATTAACAACTTTCAGGTTTTTTCATTTACGTGTACTGTGAGACCTTACATATCAATGGAGGGTAGTACCCTATACGTTTTGATTTACCTCGAAAATATTAAGCGTTCCTGAGAAAAAGGGTCTTGACAGACAGACAGACGGACAACAAAGTACTCCTAAAAGGTTTAATTTTTCGTTTTGAGTAACGGAACGAGATGGATGGATGGATGGACTTGGAAGGCGATCTTAAAGAGATAAAAGTAGTGTATGAATGCATTAAACCACAATTTGTCTTTTTCTGATCTTTAAATATTACAGGCTTTTAAAATACAATATTTGAACGTCATTAGTTGTACTTATATGTTCTATTTTATATCCATTTATTTAATACGTTTTTTTTATATTTTACAGAAAGCTTCTAGAGCTTACAATTTATTACGTCATTACGGAAAAATGAATAACTATAATTATCTGAATGATCATGAAAACTTTGAAGACTTCGCTTTTGTTCGTTACTTAAATACGATAAAAATACAAGATTCACTTCACGTTAAGAGAATGGAGTACTCCATACTTAACGAAACTGTATACAAACATTTATCAAATACTGATGTCTATTATACTGTTAAACCTTGGCTAGAAGACCTTTTGGAACACTACGGAGTAATGTGTTACAGGTTAGTTTTTTTTTTTCTAATAATAATAATAACTCCACACATCTCACACACATGGCCGTCTGATCCCAAACTAGGCAGAACCTGTACTATGGTAACCAGACTGCTGATAAACATACTTATATATTTCTAAATACATACATATTATAGATAAATTACACCCAGACACAGAACAAATTATCGTGCTCATCACACAATTATTTGTCCTGGGTGAGAATCGAGCCCACGACATCTGGCTTAGCAGTCAGGGTCACTAATCACTAACCACTAGACCAACAGGCCAGTCATTTTTCATTCGGAAATAAGCAAAAGAATAATCCAAACTACAAACGCACATTGTAGTTTTTATTTGTCTGTGCATTATATTTATGGATACAGATTAGACTAACAATTACAAAATAACTAAATATTGAACTAATTCAATTTTTAACGTATTTTTTTATTGAAAACACATATAACAAGAGTCAAGTTTTGATTATCACATTGCATCATATTATCATAGGATCATTACATACATATTTTGTATATAAAATTTTTAAGTACTTGGGTTTGCTCTAAAAAAAGTTTCTGGTTTTTCTGAGGCAGAAATATAAATTTTTACTTTATGACATGATTACTTGGCTAGTATGTTGTACTACCGTTGACTTTTTGTAATGATATTAGGCACTATTTAACATTTGTTTCTCTTTTTATAATACTTAGCGGACAATTGGACGTAATAGTCGCTTACGCGCTCTCAGTTCATACGTACCGAAGTCTTAAATGGTCCGGACAGCAAGCCTACTTGAACGCAACAAGAATTCCCATTTATGATGAATCAAACCTTAACAGAGTTAACTCGTAAGTACCGTTATACCACAACCACGATATTTTTTTTATGGTATAGGGGGCAAACGAGCAGACGAGACGACAAGCAAGATGCTAGGTTAGGGTCTCACAGAATACCGCGGGCGAAATACATATTTTATTTACAAGCTTTTAGTTTTTAAATACGCCAAAAATACAAGATTCACTTCACTTTTTAGTTTCAATTGTCCCATTATCTGTCTGTAGTCAAATGTTTTGACATATCCTTCCCGGTTTCCGATTGAGCTAAAATTTTGCACGCATATGTATATCACGTGAGAATGCAATATTATGATGACATGGAGTCAGCTCCATGTCTGCTCTGCTGCTCTGATGATGATGGAGCTGGAAGGTGGCCATAGGAACTCTGTAATGAAACGACGCAACCCCATCGAGTTTGGACTCCTTTGATTCATCTTGACGAGTACTTTGTCTTTAGATGATACCCAGGGTCTGATGATGGAGCTGGAAGGTGGCCATAGGAACTCCGTTATAAAACGACATAACCCCATCGAGTTTTGGCTCGTATGATTCGTCTTGAAGAGTACTTTGTCTCTAGATAGTATCCAAGGTCTAATGATGGAGCTGGAAGGTGGCCATAGGAAGTCCGTAATAAAACGACACAATCCCATCGAGTTTGGTCTCGTTTGATTCGTCTTGACGAGTACTTTGGTTCTAAATTGTAACCAGAGTTTGATGATGAAGCTGGAATGTAGCCATAAGATCTCCGTAATAAAACGACGTAACCGCATCGAGTTTGGGCGTAGTCAATCAGAAATAATAATTACTAAAAAGTTAAAAATAAAAATAAAGAATAAAAATGTAATTTAATTATTTTTAAATTTTTAGTACTTTTTATTACCTAGTAATGCATAGCATAAGCATGGTTTAAAAAAATGATTCTTTATTTTTATTTAAAATCATGATTCAGTTGGTATTTAATTAAGTTATAACTTTTATTTAAAAATTTTGTTTTTAATATCTTTGTCATTTAATTAAATAACCATTACATTCGATAATTATTTCACAGTTTCGTAAAAGCAAGTGGAAATTTCATGGATGTCATGGTTCGCAGTGCAGGACATATGGTGCCTTCCGACCAGCCGCGAGCTGCCAAACAAATAATAGATATGTTCATTAACAAATTTAAATAAACATTAAAATTTCATTAAATGTGTTATTTCTTAGACTACTTATTTCGTAGACGTGACACGACTGCCTAAAAAAAGGAGTTAGTAGGTACCAATATACAAATGAACTATAAAGAAAGTATTAGCCGTTGGCGCTCGTGTGCTTGTTTGGACGGCAGGAACTTCTTTTCACGATCAAAGCGCTGACACCTTTCACGTTCTCAGCAGATCACATGGTTTGAAGGAATTCATCACATGGGGGCCGTGATCTTTCACGGATTACAAATAAACATAATACCAGGTCAATGACCAGCTGTAAATTTATTGTTCCTAGAATAAGAAAGTACTATGGAGATAGAACAACTAAAAAAAGCCTGCCGTTTTTGCTCAACAGCTTACCCGAAGCTATTAAGCATTAGAAAAACAATACCACGTTTAATAGAAAGTTAAGGGAGTATCACTTCAGTATCTGTGAATGAACGCTGCCAGCGGTCATTCCTGAGTGCTGGAGGGATACCTATTTAACTTTAAATAAGTGTCTAATCTGGGTTGTACCTAACAAATAACACCTATGTAACAATAGCAAAGATAATAATTATAGTAATAAGTAATACATAGATTTATAGAGGCTCGTTACCCACAGTCAAGCCGATTACACGGTTTTGTGGCAATTGTAAAATCTACTCGTTAAGTACAGACCTATTAAATAAATAAATTAAAATTAATAAAGTACTTAAATAGATTTAGTTCAGATGGTATGAAATTTTTATATTTTGACTAATCAGGTTCGGTGTATTTGTTTTTAATTCTCATAATTACATGTACGGTGGAATAAGACCAGTGATTCCACTGTGTGTCGGTGTGTTTCATAATGTGATTACTGGTTGCGCCGTAATACATTCTATTGACAGTTCTCGCTTTAGACAATAATTGTTTCTGATGGGCAGCGATTTTTTTGTTAGTACATTATAGGTCTCAATCCTATCCACTCCTGCCATCATTCCCACCACCTACAATATTTGACGATGCACCCCGCCACCGCGAGCGACTTGCAGCCAAGACAGAGCTAGATTTATTCGGTCTTTAAACACCGCTACGAACACTTGAAAACATTTAAAAACTCGCTCGCTATAAGCAATTCTCGTAAATCATACCTGCGCATAATCGGGAACCCGCAAGTTTGTGTCGAAAATGGTCTTTCAAGTGGCATCAGCCTCAAGCGCAAGCAGGCCAAGGAATCACAATCGCCGCTGCAAAGGAGCTCATCTGTCAGAGTCTGCTCAAGGTTTTTGGGTTTCCTTTCTCCTCGCTTCTATTATCCTTATAAGCCAACGTAAACTAAACAGCAGAAAAATACAGTCCACTCTTTTAATTTAGAATTAAAGTTACACACTAGATTACGCCGCCACAACAATTACGATTAGTTTTAAATTCTTTTTAATGAAATTCTTACAACTTATTTAAGTAAATGTGTAAATGCGAAATATTGGATTTCTCTAACTCATAAAAATATGTAATAGTTGTAATTAGGAAAAGTTTTAACAGTTCGATCGTGCATAATCAGGCATGTTTAGTGGTATTGCTATGGTCAGTGTTAGGTGTAAATTAAATATTTTTAAATGTGAAAATGGTCCCGATTCTATTGTACACTCGACTAAACTAAAACCTGACTTAATTTCTTCATATGAAATCCACCTTGTCTTCTTCGTAACAAGGTCTATTTGTCACTGGCATCTATTTCTCAGCGCCACTAAATTTCACTAAAACCTGTCAACATAATACTCAACTTTATTTCCACGTAGCGAGAGTCCTATTTATTCAAATGCCGTATAATTGCCGTATAAAAACTTGTTCAAAACGAACTAAGATGACATTATTTTAATCGACACCTTCAAAGACGCTTACTAAAAACACAGAGCAAAAGAGATGGCATTCAACGGATAGCGGCCCTCGCTACGTGGTATTAAGATTTATTTAAGCGTGTCAGACTTTAGTCGACAAATAAATTGCTTATTTCGATAGCGACATATATTACCTAATTAGCGACATATATACCACATATATTCGTCTCTGAATTAGTCTTCCATACACTACAGCGGGTTACTCAACAGACGACAAAGTCTTCTGGAATTCATGGGTATTTTGTATTAGTGACGGAACACTCTGTGGTTTTAATCGATTCAAGTCTGACTTACCACCTAATCGATTAGTCCCAGTGAGGTGACGACCCGTGGGGGTTTCCACACGTCTTAACAAAAACCTAAATTTTTTTATTCCACCCTAATTCAGAGAACTATAATGGATCGTTCAATATAATATATATATATATATATATATATATATATATATATATATTTAGAAAAGAATTAGTCTTTCATAACTATGTTTCAATGACTAAGAACTTAATTAGGAACAATTTGTAAGTATACACATATAATAATAATAATAACTTAATCCACGGCCGTCTGATCCCATAACAAGTGGTTAGCGACCCAACGATTAGTTTTATGCATATAAGGCAATTGACGAATTTGGAATATAGATTTTAACACAGACAGGTGCTATACTAGATTGGCACTGCTTCCAACGATTTTGGTGACGTAAGGAGCGCACGGTAGCAGGCGACTGCGTTTCCGTTGTGATGGGTTGCAGGGTTGTTTATAACAGGCACTGGTCACATGCAAACTGACTGTATCTATTTTTCGGAAGTGGAACAAGTTCAGATGACGTAAGTTTCGTGAAATACACTTGTAGGTAAAACTGTATATCTTTAATAAATGTGAATACCATTCATGAAAGTTTTATTCTGAAACGTTGATGAGATGAGATGATCATGATGTCATAGTCGCGGTTAAAGGCAACGCTGTTTTTTTTTTACACATTTTTTGGCATCATGCATGTATACATTCCTGTCAACCTTGTGACCGTGACTGAACTCTTCATGGTTCTTGAGCGGTTGTGGATACACATTTTTGCTGTTCGAAGGGAATTCTACGAAAACAGCTTTATCTTGTACCAAGACAACGGATCAGCCATTTTTTTGGCCAAAAAAGGCATGATATAACTAAATATGTTTTTAAAGGGGAATTAACGCGATCACGAAAAGGTATTACATACCTCTGAATTGCCTGACGTTTCGACCAGATTGCACTGGCCGTGGTCACAGGCTGACTGGCTCAAGGGTGCACGCCCTCCGTCGTCGAGATCGTGAGGTAGACGGTTCTTCATCCACCCGCACATTTTGGCTACTCAATACGACACATTTTAAACGTCAGAAAATAAGTAAGGTTTGACGGCCCTGGGACCTTGGTCTACAGGGTCTTTTTAGCTTCTCATTTAATTACTATTCATTTCATTTATTTACAGACATAGTGCAAATAGATACGTTAACCTTATTTTTGTTATTACACTAGCCGTGCCCGCGACTTCGTCCGCGTGAAATAGTGTATTTATATCAAATCAACAGCCTAAAAAATAAGTTACAAGCTTCTAGCTCTAAATATGACGATACTTCCATACAACTTTTCATCCCCACCTTTCAACCCCTTACACCCCTTTTTCGCATTAAAAAAGTAGCCTATGTCCTTTCTCAGGTTCTAGACTACCTGTGTACCAAATTTCATTTAAATCGGTCCTGTAGTTTTGACGTGAAAGGACGACAGACAGACAGACAGAGTTACTTTCGCATTTATAATAATAGTAAGGATTAATATTTTTTATGATAAAATTCCTTCTACTTATTTTAAAAATGTTTGTAGGCAAATCATTGCATTTTTGTAACTGATAAAAATATATTACGTATAACTATAACGATATAAATAGCAATGTTTAAACAGTACAACACCCTTTCAATAATGCATACTCAGGTATGTTTAGTGGCATTGCTTTGGTAAGTGCTTGGTTTCGTTATTGTTAAATATATTCCAATTAATATAGTTATTGATGTAAAAATAACTCTCTCTACCTGTCCGTTACGTTTTTACACTTTTAAGGAAACACAGAAATAGTGTCCAATTGATTACTGGTCGGTTCTGCTTTTTAGTGCTATGCTTAAAATTCTAATAAAAAATAAAATAATATCGCAATTAGTTTTATAAAATTTATTTAATTTTTATCAAAACAAATATAATTAAACAGTGTTTTTGACCAATCGGTCAGCCTATTGCAGTACATTATCCAGCAATGGACTGCAATACTCCTGTCCCAATGTGCACGGCGCCATAACACCCGGTACTTTCCTTTGTTCGAAAATGCTAATATTAGTTTATGTCTATTTGTGAAATTCTTCTACAACTCATAAGAGTGGAGTTACTTCAATTTAACTCCTTACAAACTGCGGATCATTGGTCATTAATAATAAAGAATAACATAAACAATATGTCTTTTATTGTGATTATAAAGTCTAATTTAGGTGAATCGGGTTATTAAATGATTTTTATTATTCCAATATAAAGTACAAAATGATTCTATTAAAAACTTTAAAAAAAAATTACCGACAAAAAAGAACTAAAAAGCAAAGAATAAAAAAAACCCTTTAAGTCTTGAGTCATTTACAAAAACTATCATATATTTTATATGTATGTAGAAATGGCATAGGCTCTACGTATCTAATTAATCATTTTATTATTTGGCACCGACTCAAAATTAGTTAATATTAAATTTTATAGTTTATGTAAATGAGTTCAATAATCACTGTGTGTGTCTTAATTGTGTCTTGAAATGTATACTGTATTTAGATTATTAATCAACAGCGTGTCAATTTTTTTCAGTACTACCGGCCTCTGCCACGTGCTGCCACAGGATGTTACAGAAGAAAACCCTTTAATTCTAACACCTTATATTGAAAGGGGAGAAACAGAAAAAGCAAAGAATCTCTCAGTAGTAGACCCGAGCCAGTTCGCTGGCGTCAACAGTCATGCTGCGTATTTCACTGTAAACAAAACTTACAAGTGGCACCTGTTCTTCTGGTATTTTCCTGCGCAAGGAGTTCCTCTAGAAAGCACACCACTAATTATTTGGTTACAAGGCGGGCCTGGATGCTCTTCGTTGATAGGATTGTTTACTGAGATAGGACCAATACAACTCAAAGATGGAAATGGTAAGAAATAAATATTATTAAGAAGTTGAATAAGTTATGAAAAGTTTTAAATTTAGATAATATATTCTAAAATCTTTTCCAGTGGAACAAATGCCAATTACGTGGGGAAGTAACTACTCGTTGCTCTTCATTGATAATCCTGTTGGTACTGGATTTAGCTTTACCGAAGATCCACAAAAGTACGTGACCAATGAAGATATGGTTGGTATTTATTTAACCTCATTTAGAGGCACAAATATAATTTGATAAAAAAAACTGAATTTGAAAAACATTGGTAATAATTTCAGGTGGGTGAATGTCTACTGAACTTTCTGCAACAGTTTCTGCAAGTATTTCCAGAACTAAAATAGGCTCCTCTGTTTATCGCCGGCGAGTCGTACGCTGGAAAATATATACCAGCGTTTGGGCATTACATACATCACAATCAAAATGACTCCATGCCTATCAATCTTAAGGTCAGTGAATTTATAAAATTTTATGATAATTACTAAGAAATAAATAAATAATAAATGCTTAAGCTTATTTACATTTCAGGGGTTAGCGATCGGTGATGGATGGACAGATCCACCAACACTGCTGCATTATTCAGAGTGGGCTTTGCAAGTGGGACTACTCGATCCGAAGCAAGCAGAAGAAATCCACTTGATCGAGGAAGAAGCTCGACAATGTTGGAAAGACAATAATATGGATTGCTTTGAAGACGTTCGTACTATTTTATTTTATTACATTGCTTTTTATTCTTATGATTTACTAGAAAGCCCTTGCAATTTCACATTTTGTTGTGAGCAATAAAACACAATAATATATATTTATGTTGGCGTAGAAGAAAAATACTGCTGAAATCTTTTAAATACCTTATACTTAATTGGATTTCCTTTATGTTCAGCGACAGTAGTAAAATTTTAACATAATTTGAGTTTGACCAGAGGTTCAGCAACCAACGAGCCGAATAGTGGCCTTTTTAATCATACTGGCTTATTAGATGCGAACTATAAAACGGACATGGAAAAAACATTGAGTTTAGGATTTATTTTAATAATAGTGGATGTGGGAAAGCGGCCCTCGACTGACAACATTGTAAACTTCTATATTTAAATACGCGAAAATATTTTTGTACCCCTTTTTAAATTTGCGCTGAATTTCGCGCACGGACGAATATGAAATATGGAATATTTAGAGGTTATATGTAAATGAAATTCAGAAAGCTAAAATGCTCAAACAATATCTGAAATACATTCAAAAATTATGATGTAACGGCTCTGAAAGGCGGCTACGGCTAAGAAGCTACAGGGATGCAGTATTGTATTGTTAACCTGTCACGGTGCGGAAAGTCTATTCAATGTCAGCTCACGATAAACTGGTTGTTGATATAAAACAGAACATTTAAAGTTAATAAATTAATACATTCTACCACGCGATCTCTTGTTGATATAAATGGGTGAAGAATTTAATGTGAACAATAATACTTTAATAATAGATTATTTAAACTGATAATGAGACAAAAACGTAGTAAGTTTAATTGAAATAAATTGTTTAGATTGATTGATTTATTAATAATGGGTGTTTAGCACAAAATCTGGAAACTTTTTCTTTAAAGAAAAAGGAGAAAGGAAAAGTTAAGGGCTCATTAGTTTTGGGAACAAAACTGTTACTCGCGAAATGTACATTCTATCATATCTCGGCTCTTAGAATAATAAAAATAGCGCTCAAAGTTATCCTAATATTTTTTAAAGGATGTTTGCCAGTGGTTGGCAAGGAGTGTAATTCGACTCTCTGACTCTGTTTTATTTATTTTCTAAAGTTAATCTATAAATGTAACTTATTACGGTACGTGCAATTACATATGTACGATATGCTCGCTACATAATATATGTAATTATTCACACATTGACCATCACATTCGACGTTTAATATAAATTGTCATTTTAAAACTATTCATTTGTTGTAGCATGTAACAGCTGTATATTTTTTTTTAAAAACATATGCTCCAATAAATGTTTACAACTACATAGATGATTCGGACTATCCTACCGAGCATGTAACATTTTTGAACAAACCGGAAGTCCAAAATGCACTTCATGTAAAAAAGACATATTATGTTGAGTGTTACTATCGAGTTCAAGAATATTTATACGACGATATATATAAAAGAACTGTTAAGCCCTGGCTAGAAGAATTGTTAGAACATTACGGAGTAATGTGTTATAGGTAAGAACTATTTCAACCATTCATATAGTGTTTACGACTAGCAGAATTTATTTACATAATATTGTTCTCGCAAATAACAAACGTATAGGAGAAGGTTATATAATATCTAATATATATATAATATACCTACAATACCTTGAATAGAGCTATCATATTGCACTAACAAAAAATACCAAATACGTAAAAAAGTTACCATTACTGAAAATAATCCCGTCAAAATTGGCGAAGTTGCAAATTTGGAGCAGGTCTTGCAAAAGGTCTGTTAGTTTATTGTATTTCTTATTAGTCTAATGATGATGATAGTTACCTATGGTAGTTCTATTTTTTTGATAAATACAGTTGAAACCACTTTCAATAAAAAGTGATAATAAACATATAAAACAAGAATACAAGCGTACTTTATTAATTAATACTTATACAGATACCCCTTCTTCATTAAAGCATTATAACCCTTCATATACGATGTCTAATAAGGCAGACAATGGTGCCAATTTTGTTTTTCACGTCACTAAACTATTAATATTAATAATTAAAGTATGCTGTACACCTTTAAGCTGAAGTGACCAGAGCTAAAAATCACATTTTCGTTTTTCAGTATAAATGAAAAATATTTATTGGTTGACTTTAGATCCAAAAATTTAAAGAAGTTTATATCACTAAAAGTATTTCCATAACGTCTAATATTAGTGTGACGTTTCTAATTAAAATTGGAAACGTCACACTAATATTATACATAAAACTGTCCTAAACAACATAAAACGTTTGTTTTATGTTGTTTCAAACTAGCAACAGATTAACAAAAAAGCAAATATGGTATAAGTTAAGTTATTCAATTTTGGTTCTGTCAAAAAAAAACAAAAAATTAGTACTACGTTTTCAGAATACGAAACATCATTTCGCAGGACTAAACTAAATTTTTATGAAATTTTGGTATAGTTTAGAGACTTTTGTAACAGCATAATTAGCACCAATAACAACTTAATTAAAGATTGCATTTGTAACTCACTTTGATATTTCAAATAAATAGTGGTCAACTGGATATGATAGTCGCGTACGCACTCTCAGTCCACACGTACCAAAGTCTCGAGTGGTCTGGACAACAGAGTTACTTGAACGCCACAAGAAAACCTCTCTACGATGAAGACAGCCCTAAAAAAGTGAATTCGTAAGTATTACTGTATAAATATTGCCACAAAAGATTGCGAAAATAACACCAATCAAATTAATCCAAATAAATTTATTTTATTTTTTCCATACCATTCCTTCGTACTAGTCTCACACATTGTCATTTTTCATATCATTGTATTCGTTTTTTAGTTAAAATAAAAATGAGTGAAAAAGAAACAGTTTTCAGATGTCTTTCTTATTTGTATTAGTAGTCTAATTTGTAGTAGTATTACATGCAGGATGTAAAATTGCTATTAATTGAGTTATCAGTCATTAGTTGAGTTAATTTAGTACTACATCAATGTAATCGAGATTTGACTGATAGTTTTTATCTTTAATCTTTTTTTTTGCATCCTTCTTTTACAAAAAACCTTAAATTTGTAGCATTAATATCATTTTTATTCGGACAGTTTACGGATAACTCAAATTACGAAATCATTTTTTTTTCAATAAGTATATGTAGGACAAAGCTTTGAATGTATTATCAATTTCTTATTTCTCAGATTCATAAAAGAAAGTGGCAACTTCCTAGATGTCATGGTTCGCAGTGCCGGACACATGGTTCCTGCCAACCAGCCACGAGCTGCGAAACAGATAATAGATATGTTTATACGAAAATTTAAATAAAAGCTTTTTTTAAACAGTTATAAAATAAAATAATTTTATGATCATCATATCCCAGTCTTATTTGTCCTTTTAACTTTATTATTCTTACATTCACGTATCATCAAGATCATTTTTAGGATTCCGTTCCTCAAAAGGAAAAAAGTACCCCTATTGGAATCACTTTCTTGTTCGTATCTCTGTTGTTCAAGACCCTTTTCTCAGGAACCCGTGGACGCATCAAGTTGAAATTTCTGCGGTCTGCGGTCTCTTGAAGTTGTAAAAAAATCAATTTTGTAAGTCAACGCAATCAAAAGATACGACCATTAAGCCTTAGATTTTAACAAATTTGACCATTTTTTTAATCGTGGGAGAGCTATGCTTAGGCATGTATGGGCCAGCTCGACCGGAGTGATACCACGGCCTCACAGAAAACCAGCGGTGTAGCAATGCTTTTGCAAAGACAACTGTTTCACCGAGTGAGTGAGAGAACCTAACCCTTCGGTCTCCTTCTTCGCCTTCTCCCTTCCCCTACTCTCGTCTTAAAGGTTGGCAACGCACTTGTGACTCTCGAGTTGCAGGTACCCATAGCTGTCTGCTCGTTTGAATCCTATCACATAAAAAAAAAACAAAAAGTGTGTGTATGTGCAATTCACACACAGCAGAAGTGAAACTTCAGAAAAGTAGCCTATGAGAGAATGAGAAATAAAAAGTAAAATCAACACAAATAATTTACCAATGTTAATGAATTTAATTTTAGGTAATTTCTATAAAAGTAATTGGTCAAATTATTTTATTTCTATTTTATTCAATAGGTATAGATACAGACAGCAGATTAAGATATACAAAAAATGGCCTTAATAATAAACAGTAAGCAAACCTGTAGTCCAGTTACAACTGTACACAACTTTCAAAACAATTAATACTTCGTTTTCAATATAGGTTAAGGTTGGATTTAAATGTATATTTGTAAAGAATCAATTAAGTATAAATGAAATATGGAGAAAAAACAACTAAAATAAATTAATACGCAAATGCACAAAAATTACACCACGTTCACATTGACATATTTTCTGAAGCGTTGGTAGTACGCAGGCGCAAAGACAAAGATTAGTAGTACGCAGGCGCAAAGACAAAGATTATAGGAACTTTATCGTGACGCTTTTTCGTTTCACGTACACCTTGTATTGAGGACCACATAGGTCCTAATATTCAATGTGTAGGAAGAAAAAGTCATATTGTTTGACATTGCGATGCAAATTAGACATACATGCGAATGGTAGGTTAGGATCTCACAGAATACCGCGGCCGAAAAGTATGTTAGCATACTTACTCACTCCCATCGCGCTGTTTAATAAGGGTCAGCTATCAATTAGTCTCTAATGCGCAATCTAAGGTAATTTATAGCTGCATTATGTCTATCGGAGACTCAGTTCATAAGCGATCCAAATACTATCACAGGCTCAAAGAAGCGAACAAGTCTTCTTAAACAAGAATAAATTTAATTAAATGTCTTTGGATAACCTGTAGATATTTACTCCAAATATTTGTACTACTGCATTTATACTTATGCAGTCAATCAAGCCAAAATATGTAAACGGAAAAGATATATACATTAAAGCATTCAAAAAACTATAGCTTCTATCCATTGCCGTAGGATTAAGGCTATGGAAGTTTTTTAAAACATTTCAAGCAAGTTAAGAGAGCGCAAACAGAGGGTACCGCCAGTGCTATTGCTGACAACAGGGGCAAACCAAAAAAAAGTTCTCAGGACGTGATGAGAGGACTTTATTACCTCGTTAGGACTGCCCTCCAAAGAAAGAGAAGAAAAATATTGTTGCTTCTGTAACTCAGGTTATTTGATCCAAGTACCAAACAGTAGGTAAAATAATTCCATCTCAAGCCATTTTGACTGACCCTGGCTCCTATTAAATGGCTCATGTAGAAAAGCATCCTAATCACCTCATATTTTTTAAATCATGATTCAGTTGGTATTAAATTAAGTTATGACTTTTAATTTTACGTTTTATTTTAATTAAATAACCATAAAACTCGATAATTATTTAACAGTTTTGTAAAAGCAAGTGGAAACTTTATGGATGTCATGGTTCGCAGTGCAGGACATGGTGCCTTCCGACCAGCCGCGAGCTGCCAAACAAATAATAGATATGTTCATTAATAAATTTAAATAAACATTACAATTTCATTAAATGTGTTATTTCTTAGACTACCTATTTCGTAGACTACTTGCTTAAGTATTTCAATTCATTAATCTATGGAATACTACATCTGTACATCAATATATACAGGATGGTCTTATTTTGAAACTGAAAAATTAAACTTAAAAACATGACCGATAAAGTTAATATTTCGTATAAGAGAGAGTTGACATGAATGAAACTATAGATATTTAAAACCAAGGATATTGATAGAAACTCCAGATTTTTCTGAAAATGTCTGAATGAAAAAAAACAAACCATTGAAATTGACAAGAAAATTCATAATGCATTGTTTAGAAGAAGCGTTTTCCGCAGTAAAAAATATTCCAAGTTCTTCTCCAAATCCTTTTTTTTTCAAGCTAAATCAACTATTTGTCGGCTAGACATAACGCTCCTCAAATTCGACCACACCTTTCTGTAACACCCGCTATATAAACGTCTTATTAAACTTACTTTAGAAATTAAATTCACTGCGAGCAACCAACTTTTTACCGAGTTTCGATAACGACTTTACAATATCTTGTCACACAGCCACTATTTTGTGGCACATTTCTACTGAACTTTGTGAGTAAACAATCAAAGATATTATATAAAGTTAAAAGCAATAAAGCCGTTCTAGAAGGGAAAGTAGGTATTGCACTGGCAAACAACCAGGTTCATGTAAAATTAATATTTCAGACAGTTGACGAGGAACGTTTTCCTTGTATAAGATGATAAAATATCCGTTTTCTGCTTAGCCACAGAGAGGCTTTACATAACTGAAAATATTAACTTGAAAAGAGGCATCACTATTAGGTTTTAAGTACAATTAGGTTTATTTTAGTTTTAAAATTAGATTTTCTTCTGGGACTATTTATCTAACCCATTTCAAAGGAACTGACGAATGTCTAAAGCAAGTGAGGCGTGCAGCACATGTAATGCAGGCATTCGCACAATATCAGAATATAAAGTGTCGCATTTTTACTCCTACAAACGTACAAGTATGTCAGAACAGTCCTAATTAGTATTTTTCCTGATAGCAAACGCACTGTAGAAAATTAAACGCTAGCTGCCAGCTGTTGTTTATTTTATAGCATTGTATCGGAACCAACGTAAATAGAAGAACCTACTTGTGAAGCACGGAAAACTCGTTCAAAGTAAACTCCAAATAAATTATGTCTTAAACATTTAGTGCACATAGTTCCTAAAAGCAACACGTCCATAAATATTATATTTTAAACATGAAAGTCACATTTTCTCACAAGAACTGAACTCAGTGAGTTAAACGTGTGAATCCAGAAATACCCAAGTAAGAAATCCAACAAACCTGGCGAGAAACAGACTTCCGGGTTTTTCAGTCGATTGCGTGCTGATGTTATGACCTTAGTCTACAGGGTCTTTTTAACTTCTCATTTAATTACTATTCATTTCATTTATTTACAAACATAGTGCAAGTGTTAACCTTATTTTTATTATTACATTAATATTTTTTACGATAAAATTCCTACTACTTATTTTAAAAATGTTTGTACGCAAATCATTGCATTTTTGTAACTGATAAAAATATATTACGTATAACTATAACGATATAAATAGCAATGTTTAAACAGTACAACACCCTTTCAATAATGCATACTCAGGTATGTTTAGTGGCATTGCTTTGGTAAGTGCTTGGTTTCGTTATTGTTAAATATATTCCAATTAATATAGTTATTGATGTAAAAATAACTCTCTCTACCTGTCCGTTACGTTTTAACACTTTTAAGGAAACACAGAAATAGTGTCCAATTGATTACTGGTCAGTTCTGCTTTTTAGTACTATGCTTAAAATTCTAATCACTACATAGTATAAAACAAAGTCGCTTCCTGCTGTCCGTCTGTCCCTATGTATGCTTAGATTATTAAAACTACGCAACGGAATTTGATGCGGTTTTTTTTAATAGATAGAGTGATTCAAGAGGAAGATTTATATGTATAATACATGCATAATATAGTAGAGAAACACTGATAACTTTAGAGGTTTCTAATGTGATGTCGTAAATAAACACATTTTCTTGCGTTTACATTGCAAACGTTGGCTGAACCCTACGAGATATATCAAAATAATGTACCACAGTATTGTACACCTTAAAAAGTTCAACAAAAAAGTCCACGATGGTATATGTCTATCTCTTAGGGATAATATAGATCAAAATAGCTCTTTGTAGCATGTAATTTCAATGAATATTTTCGAAGATATTACAGATTTAAAATGTAGGGACATAGCGGTTGCGGCGGTTGCAGGCTTAGATTTGAGCGTTGATTGTTTTTCACATGGCCAATTATATGTCGCTCTTTCAAGAGTAACCTCTGAAGAAAACATGTTTGTATTGTCTAATGACAAAAAAGCTGTGAACGTTGTATATAAAGGTATTCTGTAGTATATTTAGTATCATCATTGCACCCGTGCGAAGCCGGGGCGGGTCGCTACTAAAAAATAAAATAATATCGCAATTAGTTTTATAAATTTTTTTAATTTTTATCAAAACAAATATAATAAAACAGTGTTTTTGACCAATCAGTCAGCCTATTGCAGTACATTATCCAGCAATGGACTGCAATACTCCTGTTCCAATGTGCACCGCTCCATAACACCCGGTACTTTCCTTTGTTTGAAAATGGTAATTTCAGTTTATGTCAGTCTAGTCATTTGTGAAATTCTTCTACAACTCATAAGAGTGGAGTTACTACATAAATTTAACTTCTTACAAACTGCGGATCTTTAGTCATTAATGATAAAGAATAACAGAAAAAATATGTCTTTTATTGTGACTATAAAGTCTGATTTAGGTGAACCAGGTTATTAAATGATTTTTAAAATATCAATATAAAGTACAAAATGATTCTAATAAACACTTTTTAACTAATAATTGTACCGTCGAAAAAGAACTAAAAAGCAAAAAATTAATAAACCTTTTAAGTCTTGAGTATTGATCTCATTTACATAAACTATCATATTTTATAAAAACTAATTTTGAATCGGCGCCAAAGAACAAACTGATTAATTATCTAAATTTTATATGTACGTGGAAATGGCATAGGCTCTACCTAGGTAATTAATCATTTTATTATTTGACGCCGACTCAAAAGTAGTTTATATAAAATTTTATAGTTTATGTAAATGATCTCAATACTCAGTGTGTGTGTCTTAATTGTGTCTTGAAATGTATACTGTGTTTAGATCATTAAGCGTGTAAATTTTTTTCAGTACTACCGGCCTCTGCCACGTCCTGCCACAGGATGTTACACAAGAAAACCCTTTAATTCTAACACCTTATATTGAAAGGGGAGAAACAGAAAAAGCGAAGAATCTCTCAGTAGTAGACCCGAGTCAGTTCGCTGGCGTCAACAGTCATGCTGCGTACTTCACTGTAAACAAAACTAACAAGTGGCACCTGTTCTTCTGGTATTTTCCTGCGCAAGGAGTTTCTTTAGAAAGCACACCACTAATTATTTGGTTACAAGGCGGGCCTGGATGCTCTTCGTTGACAGGATTGTTTACTGAGATAGGGCCAATACAACTCAAAGATGGAAATGGTAAGAAATAAATATTATTAAGAAATTGAATAAGTTATGAAAAATTTTAGATTTCGATAATTTATTCTAAAACGTTTTCCAGTGGAACGGATGCCAATTACATGGGGAAGTAACTACTCGTTGCTCTTCATTGATAATCCTGTTGGTACTGGATTTAGCTTTACCGAAGATCCCCAAAATTACGTGACAAATGAAGATATGGTTGGTATTATTTAACCTCATTTAGGGGTACAAATATAATTTGATAAAAAAACTGAATTGGGTATATATAATTATCACATTCATATATTCACGTTAGTTATAATTTCAGGTGGGTGAAAGTCTTTTGAACTTTCTCCAACAGTTTTTGCAAGTATTTCCAGAACTAAGACAGGCTCCCCTGTTTATCGCCGGCGAATCGTACGCTGGAAAATATATACCAGCGTTTGGGCATTACATACATCACAATCAAAATGACTCCATGCCTATCAATCTTAAGGTCAGTGAATTTTTAAAATTTTGTGATAATTACTGAGAAATAAATAAGTAATAAATGCTTAAGCTTATTTACATTTCAGGGGTTAGCGATCGGTGATGGATGGACAGATCCACCAACACTGCTGCATTATTCAGAGTGGGCTTTGCAAGTGGGACTACTCGATCCGAAGCAAGCAGAAGAAATCCACTTGATCGAGGAAGAAGCTCGACAATGTTGGAAAGACAATAATATGGATTGCTTTGAAGACGTTCGTACTATTTTATTTTATTACATTGCTTTTTATTCTTATGATTGATTAGAAAACCCTTGCAATTTCACATTTTGTTGTGAGTAATAAAACAGAATAATATATATTTATGTTGGCTTAGAAGAAAAATACTGCTGAAATCTTTATATACCTGAAACTTAATTGGATTTCCTTTATGTTCAGCGACAGTAGTAAAGTTTTAAAATAATTTAAGTTTAACCAGAGATTCAGCAACCAACGGACCGAATAGTGGCCCTTTTAATCACACTGGCTCATTAGATGCTAACTATAAAACGGACATGGAAAAAACATTGAGTTTATGATTATTTTAATAATAATGAATGTGAGAAAGACTCATGACTCGACTCGACCTCGACTGACAATATTGTAAACTTCTGTATATAAATATGTGAAAATATTTTTATACCCCTTTTTAAGCAAATACCGAACACGGACGAATGAGACATATGGAATACTTACAGGTTATATGTAAATGAAATGCAGAAAGCTAAAATGCTTAAACAATATCTGTAATACATTTAAAAATAATGATGTAACGGCTCCAAAAAGCTACAGGGATGCTGTATTGTATGTTAACCTGTCATGGTGCGGAACGTCTATTCAATGATAGCTCAAGATAAACTGGTCTTTGATATAAAACAGGACATTTACAACATTCGGCGACCAGGCCATCTCTAGTTGATATAAATGGATGAAGAATTAATAAAAGTGTATTTAAACTAATAATGGGGCAAAAACGTAATAAGTTTAATTGAAATAAATGGTTTAGATTGATTGATTAATGGGTTTTTAGCACAAAATCTGGCAAAGTTAAAGAAAAAGGTGAAAGGAAAAGTTAAAGGCCCATTAGTTTTGGGAACAAAACTGTTACTCGCGAAATGTGCATTCTATCATCTCGGCTCTTATAATGATAAAAATAGCGCTTAAAGATAATATTTTATTAATATATACTAATATTTTTTAAAGAATGTAATACTCATTTATCACACACTCACCATCACATTAGAGGTCTAATATAAAATGTCATTTTAAAATTATTTATTTGTTGTAGCATGCAAAAGCTGTATTTCAATATTTAAGAACACATGCTCCAGTAAATGTTTACAACTACATAGATGATTCGGTTTTTCCTATGGTACATGTAACATTTTTGAACAAACCGGAAATCCAAAATGTACTTCATGTAAAAAGTACAAATTATGTACAGTGTAACGATCCAGTTTATAACTATTTAAAAGATGATATATATAAAAGAACTGTTAAGCCCTGGTTAGAAGAATTGTTAGAACATTACGGAGTAATGTGTTACAGGTAAGAACTATTTTAACGATTCGTAAAGCATTTACGACTAGCACAATTTATTTATATGATAGGATAAGGTAATAAATGTGTTATAACATGAATAGAGCTATCATATTGCACTAACAAAAAAAATTACAAATACGTAAAAAAGTTACCATTACTGAAAATAATCCCGTCAAAAATGGCGAAGTTGCAAAATTTGTAGCAGGTCTTGCAAAAGGTCTTTTAGTTTATTGTATTTCTTGTTACTCCAATGGTAATGATAGTTACCTATGACAGTTAAATTCTTTTTGGTGAAAACAGTTGGATACACTTTCAACAAAAAGCGATCATAAACAAGCGAATTCAAACGTAGTTTATTAATGAATACTTACATATACAAATACCCCTTCTTCATTAAAGCATTAGAATCCTTGAGTGATTGAATGTTTTGTCATTATTTATGATGTCTAATAAGGTAGACAATGGTGCCAATTCTGTTGTTCACGTTACTAAATTAAAATTTCTGTTAAATTCTTTTATTATAGTTATTAGAATGTTCTATTCTTTTGTTTGATCAAATTCCAATTTGATTCTGATATTACTAAAATCTAAGTACAAGAGTGTTGCCGCTACTTAAAAAAGTAAGATTACATGACAAATCTCAATGAAAAATCTCATGAAACAATAATTTAAATTTTTCGAATGCCTATTAAAGTTTGTTTTCGCATATTTTGTAGTAACCAAATTGTTATATTTCTCGCTCATAACTGAGTAAAAACTGAGTTCTTGTGCCAACCAATCCATCATATAGCCTTTCTTGTTATCTGTGTAACTAACTACCTGTAACGAGTCAGTTCAAGTCAAGCTGACATATTCAAAATAACTTTAGGAAGTGTTTAATTTAGGTTTAGGTTAAAATATATAATACATTTATTTGAGAACAAAGTTTTATAGAATGTATTTTAAACAATGGCTACCAAATCCATTTGACAGTTTTAAGTAGATTCTTCTTTTTTTTATTACTTTTTATATATTTTTATTTTAATAATCTGAACTACAATTTTTATATTTGTTCGAATAACTGTGACTTAGAACTGTTAAATGAACTTGCATTCTTTATGAGTAAGAGTATTTTGTTGTATAACTCTGCTCCTTCGAAGATAATAGATTTCTTCCCGTAGTTGGTTCGAGTTTTAGGCAAGACAAGTAGGCTAGGACGTCGAAGACTACGTTTTGTCGTTTGTGATTTTTTCGTAAAAGTCAAGTTAGTATGGATAGTTTTATTAATGATCTTTCTGATTAGAATGCAAGTGTTAAATATATGAAGTTGTCGTATATTCATGATTTTTGTCTCTTCATAAATTTTACAAATTGGTGTCAGATGTGGGTAACGAAAAAGTGTTGTTACTATTTTATTCTGGGCTCTCTGTAATTCCTGTAGTTTTGTTTTGCCAGCACTACCCTGTACCTCTATTAGAAACAGCAAATGGGATTTCACGAGTGAATTGTAAATATCATAACGTAATTTTTGTGGTATACATTGGCTTATGAGACGATAGTTTATTAAATTTACAAAATAAGTCTTATAGACGATGGATGAGAATCTTTTGCCATCTCAAAAGGATTAGAATTGTCTTTCAAATCGTAGCGTCATTCCAAGCAGAACACGCTATTGATGGTTTCTAAAAATATTATTTTTTTTTAATTCAGATAATACTATCATGATTATTTTATTTTAATGTAAACACTAAATAGTATATGATGAAATTAAAATATACTGTATATCTTTCCGCTGAAGTGACGAGAGCTAAAATCACACCTATTCGTTATTCATTAAATGAGAAAAATATTTATTGCATGACTTTAGATCAACAAATTTAAAGAAGTTTATTTCACTAAAAGTTAGTCGGCATATATTTCTATGACGTCTAATTTTAATGTGACGTTTCTAATTTCAAACAATTTTAGATGTTTTGAACTTACAACAGATTAATAAATAAGCAAATATGGGCTAAGTTAAGTAATTTATTTAATTTTAGTTCTGTCAAAAAAAAAACAAAAATTAGTCCTACGTTTTCAAAATACGAAACGTCATTTCGAAGGACTAAACTAAATTTTAATGATTTTTGGTATAGTTTAGAGACTTTTGTAACAACATAATTAGCACCAATAACAACTTAATTGAATATTGCATTTGTAACTCACTTTGATATTTCAAATAAATAGTGGTCAACTGGATATGATAGTCGCGTACGCACTCTCAGTCCACACGTACCAAAGTCTCGAGTGGTCTGGACAACAGAGTTACTTGAACGCCACAAGAAAACCTCTCTACAATGAAGACAGCCATAAAAAAGTGAATTCGTAAGTATTACCGTATAAATATTGCCACAAAAGTTTAAAAAAATAACGCCAAACAAATTAATACAAATAAATTTATTTCCTTCGTAGTCTCACACATTGTCATTTTTCATATCAGTTATTGAAAATGAATAATAAAAAACTAAGTGAAAATAACTTTCGATAGTATTAGTTTTTGAGTTAAAATAAAAATGAGCGAAAAAAAGAAACAGTCAGATGTCTTTCTTATTTGTATTAGTAGTCAAATTTGTAGTAGTATTACATGCAGGATGTAAAATTGCTATTAATTCAATTTCGATTGAGTTAATTTAGTACTACATCATTATAATTGAGATTTAACTGATAGTTTTTATCTTCTAAACCTATCTTTATCTTTTTTTATTCTTTTTGCGAGAAACCTTAAATTTGTAGCATAAATATAATTTTTAATCGGACAGTTTACGGATAACTCGAATTGAAAATAACGAAATCAATTTTCTTTTTCAATAAGTATATGTAGGACAAAGCTTTGAATGTATTATCAATATCTAATTTCTCAGATTCATAAAGGAGAGTGGCAACTTCCTAGATGTCATGGTTCGCAGTGCAGGACACATGGTTCCTGCCGACCAACCACGAGCTGCGAAACAGATAATAGACATGTTTATACAAAAATTTAAATAAAAGTTTTTTAAATGGTTATAAAATAAAATAATTTTATGATCATCACATGCCAGTCTTATTTATCCTTTTAACTTCATTATTCTTACATTCACGTATCATCAAGTTAATTTTTAGGGTTCCGTTCCTCAAAAGGAAAAAAGGATCCCTTTTAGGATCACTTTCTTGTTCGTCTGGGTGTCTGTCAAGACCCTTTTCCTCAGGAACCAGTGGACGCATCAAGGTGACATTAATATCAAATACCTTTCTGCGGTCTGCGGTCCCGTGAAGCTGTAAAAAATGAAAATGGAACAATGCTTTTGCAAAACACAACTGTTTTGCCGAGTGAGTAAGATTACCGGAGGCCCTAACCCTTCCGTCTCCCCCCTCTCCATCCTTCTCCTACTCTTCCCTACCTTCCCCTACTCTCACCTTAAAGGTTGGCAACGCACTTGTGACTCACGAGTTGCAGGTGCCCATGGGCGGCAGCAGTCACTTACTATCAGGTGACCTGTCTGCTCGTTTGAAACCTATCACATAAAAAAAAAGTGTGTGTGTGTGTGCAATTCACACACGGCAGAAGTGAAACTTCAGAAAAGTAGCCTATGAGAGAATGAGATATAAAAAGTAAAATCAACACAAATAATTTACTAATGTTAATAAATTTAATTTTAGATAATTTTTATAAAAGTCATTGGTCAAATTATTTTATTTTTATTTTATTCAATATGTACGTATACAGACAACAGATCAAGATATACAAAGAATGGCCTTAATAATAAACAGTAAGGAAACCTGAAGTCCAGTTACAACTGTACACAACTTTCAAACCATACAATACTTCGTTTTCAATATAGGTTAAAGTTGGATTTAAATGTAAATTTGTAAAGAATCAATTAAGTATAAATGAAATATGGAGAAAAAACAACTAAAATAAATTTAATACGCAAATGCACAAGGCCTGCTCTTGCTAGAAAAACGGGCAGCCTCACCCAAGCCAGGGTTCATTGAGGTCGGAGATCATTCTGCATTCTCCTGCGCCTAGTGCGTCTTCTTCGGCTCGGAGTACTAGCCCTCTCCCTTTCTGTTTCCGCTGCCTCTTTAGCAGACATTGCTTCCTCACAAAATGAAGCAGCGGAATCCCACTGTCACTTTGGACCGAGACCGAGAACCATGACTAGATGGACCTTGGGACTTGGGATGGCACTAGAGTGCAATATCCTCGCTACAGCCACTGCAGTGTTGGCACGCAGATATTGGCTCCCGGGGTATACGACCCAGTTAATTTCCAAAACAGCCCGCGCTCGGTAGCCCAAGTCACTCTTTCCACTCTGCCATTAGAACCTGATGGAGCTGGACCGTTGCACCTCATTCCTCACCTCATTGCGCCATTGATAGAACGACGCAAGGGTCTTCGCCTCGGGGTCTCATGGTGCAGTTCAGACTTATGACTCTGAGGGCTACCGCTTGTTGTGGTCGCTGCAATATGGCGGCATTGCGGGCCGTTAGAGGCTTTGCCCAAAAAGGGGTCCCATATAGGGTCATTATCCGCACGATACCATCCTAGAGCCTTCTATAGCAAGTGTCGGGCAGCTGCCATCCTCATAAGCTTGGGGGCCAGGTTTTGGAAGTGGGATCCGAAATGCCGTCGACATGTATCGATCTCTATAATCACTAACCAGGACTGAATGAGTAAAATCGTTGCAAGAATCTCTTGTTTGACCTTTCAAAATAATAAATTTAGGGTCCAATAATTTTAAGAACATGGTTCCTTGTCTTCGACTATGACTGTCATTTAACTTTCATTTTTTTTAAATTTGCTATAATCTCTAAAATCAGAGTTTAGAATTAATTAAAATAATTGCTAAAAGATTGCTGGTAAACAATTGTAATAATTAACACGATAACCCAATTTTGATTAAAAAATCGAGATAACTATGTAGTTTAAATAAATCTGACGAAAATAATGGCACGTTTACTGTGCAGTTCATTTATATTTGTGAAGTATTTTTAGGGTATGCTGTGTTTTCAGCCTGTTTGTGTTTGGACCAGGTCTAAAAAAGTCTTCAGTTGAAGAGGCTTTGGAAGGTAAGGCAGTCAGAGCCATATATTTATACCAAATCAATGCTTGCTGAAAAGTCCTTCCTATTGTCAGCAAATGTGTGAACTTCTATTACAATGATGTATTCACGAGGATAGAACATTTTTTTCTAGAAAAAGTTATACATATTACGTACATCTTATCAAAAGGACAAAGTTGAGTTGACTATAGAATTTATTAAGAACCTGAAGTGCATTAAAGATTGAAAGTGAAAACCTGTCGTCGTCGTACGTACGGCCTGGTCAAAGCGGCAGGGAACCACTAAGTTGAAGTGACAACAGACTGTTTCTCTTTTCGCTATCAGTGCAATATAATTATAGATACGTTTTACTTCACTTCCATATTTGCACCCATTAGATTTGGCAAATAATATGTGTGTTTTTTTATTTAACATTCGAAAAGAAAATTTAAATAAATATGTTTTTTTATTTTAGTTGTTCATAGCCACATAGAATCATATATGTAAAATATTGTAAATGTACGATCAATATGCACACCGCTTTATATTATATGTATGTTATCCCTTTGGCCTATGGCCTATAAAAGAAAATTGTATGAATGTGCAGGCCAATACGTTATTTTAATCATAATAAACGCAATTCAATAATGGTTTACCCGTCAATTTTTATTTTAGTTCTAAAAGTTAGTTTTATATATAGCTATGTTTTGATCAGTAAGTAAACTAAAAAATATATTTTTTTATAATTTTTTTATCTGCGAGCAGCTTTATTTATGAAAAATTAATGTTAAGAAAGACGAATTCTTAAATTTTCTTTTGTCGACGTAGTCGATAACCACGTATATTCTTAATATTGAACTTGGCTCCCATTTTCACATTTATGTTTTTGATGGGATATATTTATAAGCGAGGGGTTTACTAGTAGCCCCTGAAGAGTTCCACTATCCATCTCCTAGCTCCTTCATCAGATCAGCTCCAATTTGTCAAATTGTATATATATATGTACTGTATGAAGTACAGTATTTTCATACAAACTACATATGCATACAAAATTTCATTTCAATACGACAATTAGAAGTAGTTTAAAATTAACTTCCAAGATTTGTTTAACATAATTGGTTAGTTACTAGTGAAGATAATAAAAGCGTGTTTAAACTGTATTTTTCCTTTTGAAGCAGATAACAAAGAAAATGAAATACTGTGGCCTTTCGAATATCCCCTCAGAGCTGAACCATCTGACTTTGAAACAGAAGGAAAATATACCTTTCAATGGTAAGATTTGAAAATTATAAATTTTGCAATTTTTAGTTCTATAATATATTAGGAAGTGAATATTTTTATACCTATTATGTATTATTGAATATTTCCAAAGAGGCACTAGAATTTTTGTGACAACTATTTGCAATTGGAAGGACTATTTTTAAGCGCTAATTACTTTGAATTCGTAAATGACTCTCTTATCCATCGTAGAATTATTGCATCACATCTGTGATTGCAGCTGAATAAAAGTCATAAAGGCTTGCGTAATAAAAGTTGCCACATAATAGGGACAAGTAGTGAAGTAGTAATATTATATAGCTGATAACAATATAGATACATAACAGGGATTTTATAATTAACATTTAATGGATTGAAGAAAATATTTAATTTAAAAAGCGTCATTGACTAACTGTTCATTGTTGCTTCAAATTTTTTTTTTCCAGCTCAAGCGTACTCTGTAAAACCTCAAAGCACAATAATACAGAAAAAGGCCCATTGATTCTTACATCTTATATTGAAAGTGGAGAAACAGAGAAAGCGAAGAACCTATCAGCAGTAGACCCGAGTCTATTTGCTGGCGTCAACAGTCATGCTGCTTACTTCACTGTCAATAAGACTAACAAGTGGCACCTATTTTTCTGGTATTTTCCTGCACAAGGACTTCCTCTAGAAAGTACACCATTGATAATTTGGTTACAAGGAGGTCCTGGATGCTCTTCATTGACAGGCTTATTTAATGAGATAGGTCCAATACAATTTAAAAATGGAAAAGGTAATAAAATTTAATGTAAAATTATTTTGAAAATTAAATAAATTTGCTTTACAGACTCATTACTGTACTAACCTGCGAATACTTTCCAGTGGAACGAATGCCCATCACGTGGGGAAGTAATTATTCCTTGCTATTCATTGACAGTCCTGTTGGCACTGGTTTTAGTTTCACCGAAGACCCTGAAAACTACGTCACTAATGAGAACATGGTCCGTATTCATAACTTATAACTCGTTAAATGAAATAATATTTTGATATGACTATTAACTTAAAGGTGGTTCTTTAAGGTGGGCGAATGTCTTCTCAGCTTCCTCCAACAGTTTCTGCAAGTTTTTAACGAATTAGAAAAAGCTCCTTTGTTTATTACTGGCGAATCTTACGCTGGTAAATATATCCCAGCGTTTGGATATTATATACATCATCACAATAACAATTATTCAATGCCAATCAACCTTAAGGTTAGTGGTTATATGATTATGAGATATCATATTCATGAGGTAATCAATATTTTTAATGTATGATCATCCTGTGTCAACGCGTTTCCATCCAGGGTAAAATAATACTGTCTTATTGATATTTCTCCTGATACTTTTGAAATAAAATCCACCAATATTCTTTTTGTATAATTTAGTTTATTTATATTAGTTTGTGACCTTAATTATTAAGACCTGCTATTTTTCATTTTGTTGTGAAAGGTGTACTAGAAAAGTTGTAATTAAGCTTCTAAATTGTAGGGTCTAGCGATTGGTGACGGATGGACGGATCCACCAACACTTCTCCATTATTCAGAATGGGCTCTACAAGTGGGACTAGTAGATCCCGAGCAAGCAAAGAAAATATATCAGCTCGAAGAAAATGCTAGGAAGTGTTGGAATAAACACGACGAGCACTGCTTCGCACGGGTATGGCTTCTCTTATTAGAACTCATTTAATTATATAATTTTTATTCTCATGAAAGTTGAAACTATTTACATAAGATGAATAAAATTATAAAATTGTTTTTATGTTAAATGTTTTTTTCTGTTTACAGAATGGGAGACTTGCATATTATTACTTGAAACAGTATGCTCCGATAAATTCTTATAATTATATAAATGATGAACGATTGTCAACAGAACATGTAAAATTTCTAAACACACCGGAAGTTCAAGATACACTTCACGCAAAAAGGTTACCATACCTTACATGTTCCGGTGTACCCTACAGACATTTAAAGGATGATTTTTATAAGACTACTAAGCCCTGGTTAGAGGAATTGTTAGAACACTACGGAGTTATGTGTTACAGGTAAATAATGTATACCTACTTAAGCGACATTTGAATAACGTTTTTTCCATTGTCATGTTTTGCAATTGTCACTTTACCATTGTAACGTAAAGATGGTTTGACCCGTTGTCTGATCTTACCCTGGATATATTTTAAACTCTCTATTTTTAATCTGCCGCCTTTATCCTCAGTTACAAGTAATTTATAGACCTTTTTCTAATACTTAACAGACAACATAAAGAGTTCAAGTTGAATACTGCAACTATCTTTACAAGCTTTTATTTAACTTCCAAGGCTTGCATGTATATTTGTTCGGGTCAAATCTTGCAACTAAATTTCAAAGAAGTTATTCTTAACCGATTATGCTGAAATTTTGCATACAAGTTTAGTTTGGATGACAATAAGTAAATAAAAACTAATAATATTATTAAAAAACATTTTTAAAGACAAGCTTTAATTTAAATACTTTTAAGAGAAGACTTTAAATTAAATTACTTAAATCCATCAGTTTATTACATTACACAATTAATTTATTATATTAATAAAACAATTTACATGTAAAGTAATATATTTACTGCTTTTCGAAGTATTCTCCATTACATTTAAAACAATTTTTCATTCGGTCAAACCATTTTTGAAAACATGAGAGCCATTGGTCTAAGGGCATGTTTTTCACGTGCTGGTTGAAAGCTATCACAGCCTCTTCCGGCCCCGTAAATGTCATACCTCTCATCAAATCTTAAATTTTTGGGAAAATAAAGAAATCGCATGGTGCCAGATCTGGACTATATGCGGGATGGGTCACTAGCTCTACCTTTTCAGAAGTTAAAAATGACTCAGTCTTGTTCGCGGTGTGCGCCGAAGCATTGTCAAGCCGGTGCAATAGGATGCGACTTCTTGGTCGTTTTTCCCTAACTTTTTCAAAGATACTGGGCAAACAAATGGTGGTGTACCACTCAGCATTAACTGCCTTTTGTTCTTCAAGTGGGATCGTGCACACAGGATCCATCCGGGAGAAAAAAAAACGCAATCATTTTTTTGCCTACGTTCTCGCCTGCCTCAATTTTGTTGGTTTGCTGTCACCTTCGAACCCCATACAGGAGACTGTTACTTTCTTTCCGGCATGTAACAATATGTAACAGCATTTGAACGTCCGTGATCGTACTTTAACAACATTTTTTTTCACCAATCAACACGAGTCCGTTTTTGTTCTGGGGTGAGTTCATGAGGAATTTAGCGGTAACAAAGTGTTCTAACTTTTAAATGTTGATGTAAAATTTTTTGAATTTGGCTTATACCAATCCCCAAACGTCCTCGAATCTCCTCCTCCGCCGGTTTTCTTCAATTAGTTGCCTGACAGTAGTCACATTTTCCTCAGTAATCGCAGTTGAGGGCCGACCTTCACGAAAATCATCATGGAGAGAAACACGGCCACGATCAAATTCTGCACACCAACGCCTTACGGTGCTCAAATGACGTACTCTCCTCCCAAAAGCATTTTGAAGACGAGCAGTACAGTTGCGGAGTCAGTGAACTTTTAAAATCATAAAAAATCATCGCCCTAAAATCTTTTCGCATTAATTCCATTTTTGCTACGGACGACGAAGTTCAACTTGTGATAAAAACAATTGACTAGCGATTTCATGCCAATTTTTTTTTAAATCAATGATTGAGTTACTTATGTTTAAAAAAATATAACATTCTAAATTCAAACATTTATGAGTGGCCAGTAGCGCAGAACTTTCAGTGTGCCCTATGTATAATTATATTGTTATTTGAATTGCCTGACGTTTCAACCAGATTGCACTGGGCGTGGTTACAGGGTGATTACCTATTACGTGATAGCTTTAAATCCCGTACATATGTTTACATAATTATAACAAAATTATAATTACATTTAAGTCATTCTTCTTATAACATCTAAACAAGTAGCTGTTTTATCTATACATTAATAAATTATTAATTACAATTACTTAGCGGTCAACTGGACGTGATAGTTGCGTACGCACTCTCAGTCCACACGTATCAAAGCCTTAAGTGGTCTGGACAGCAAAGTTACTTGAACGCTACAAGAAAACCTCTCTACGATGAAGCCGACCCCAATAAAATTAATTCGTAAGTATTTGCCATAGCTTATTTAACCGATAGGGGTGACAAATGTGAATGCAACCAATATGTTAATCTACGATGGTAAAAAACCAAAGAATAAATTCATAAGTATTTAGTACTTTGATCGTTTTCTACTTTGTGGTTGCAATTGTTTTGGCCACTGCCTTACCGCATATAAACATAAAACATATACCTAGCGATGGGATTACAATATTATCACCGGGAGTTTTTAGGACCTAGCGTAGCTACATTAATGTAAAAAAAAAAAATTGTTGAAAATAAGTCATTGTTAATTATGTTAACTGTTCGTAATAGAAGTCGGCTTTCTTGGGTGCCCGTATCCGTCTCCTTTAAATTCGTTAAAAGAAAATAAATTCGAGCCTGTATCAGACAGGTGGAAATCTGCGCTGCGAATATATGACCTCACACATCAATCGGATTGATGCGTATGTGGTTAGATATCTATATGCTAATAAGTGGAGAGACTTCTCTGTACTCACCCCTTTTAGAGGAATATGAAATTTTGAATACCTACTTAAAGTTGAGAAGAACTGTAGAAGCTATCATTTTTAAACAATATTTGTTATAAATTTAAAAATTATGTGAAAACAGCCAGATCAAGTTATACGTGTCCAGTATAATAAATATATTATACTGGACACGGTTAACACGGTCAATAGACCGATGTACGTCAAGTCTATACAATGAATAGGTTAATTTATGTTACAAATAGGTCAATAAAATAAAACAAAATATGTAATGTAATGAATTTTAGTTGAACTTCGACCACCAGGCGATGTCTAGTTGATATAAAACTTATTTGTGCTTATTTTTTTTTTATTATAAAATTCAGAAAAGGAAACCAAAGGGGTAATGATATTGAGAAAGGTATTTGTAACAAGGCGTGAAAAAATATGCACATAAAAAGGCCCTTATTGTTACTCATTACTCACTACAATCTTAGAATAAGAATTACCTTTACGAAACTCAAAAATATGAACGCATTTATCACATTCCTCCAACAATTAGTGTATATACATATTATCGTGAATAAAAACGTCAAAATATTTTAATAAGTTTGATTTTAGATTATTTTGTGATACTTCTGTCCTTTTTTAAATCTTACTATAGTTTAATTTATTCTGTCCATGACTAACAATGACCTTTGAGGAACATACATTTTTACCTTTTTTTTTCAAGGCCTGTTTTCAGTTATGTTTGTACGTGAAAGTAGGTAGCTTACCTACACAGAATTATCTAGAAAAACAAATACATAAGTTACAACGGTGAAGATACCTAAAGATTTTTTCATTTCAGCTTCATCAAAGCCAGTGGGAACTTCATGGACGTCATGGTTCGTAATGCCGGACATATGGTGCCAGCCGACCAGCCCCAAGCCGCCAAACAAATCATAGATATGTTTATACAAAAATTCAAATAAATTAATGATTTATTACAATAAGGTAATAGGCACTACTACTAGCTCTATGAGATTCAAAAGGTTAAGCATGAGAACTATTATCGTATAGACAACGGGTTGTAGGATTTAAATAATTTTATAAAAATAAAAACATATTATTAACAGTAACTAATATTATACGCGTAGTTTTATTTGTTTGTTACGCTTTCATATCATTACTATATACACATGTAGTAAGAGGTATCTACAGCAAATGACATAAGGTATTTTTAATAAGTTACTGGGCTGAGTTTGTACACCTGCAAACTGCCCTAAGCACTAATTCATCGCATTTTCCAACCTAAACTTGTCTGGAAAAATTTGCAACTATCGATAAGACCGCTGATTGTACCAGTATTCAATATTTCTTTATATATTGTCACTTTTTTTTTGTAGTTGTATTTTTCACCCAGAAAAAAGTACTGTCCTAGAGGAATACCTGAACTGACAAACAAAATTTATTTTCACGCAAGCATAACCGCGGGCAAAAATAAAATATAGGCTAAAGTAGTAAATATCGATCACAGTGTTGTATTTGCATAATTATGTCCATGCTGAGTATAAATAAATTGTTCACTTTTAAATCTTTATACCATACCATTTAGATCTTATGTTTATGATTTTGCGTTTTTCATTTTTAACTTATTTTACCAAGTTTTGGAATCAAAAATGTAACTCAGGAAATGTGAGAGTAATCATTTTTGATTACAGAATAATAAAGCAAAACTGAAAAATATGGATAGGATACTATACGTATTTAAGATGAAGCTGATGTACTGAAGATGATAATGTGATATCCTCGTGAGAATTGTCAATATTAAATGTTCCAATTAATTTTATTTGTTTTAGTACCATTAATTGCATAGCTTTTACCGAATCTGATTTATTTAATAATAGATATACATTAACAATCTTTAAACATACACACACGAATATAGACCACCATACACAAAGAAAATACTGCAACTGAAACATGGTAATCGTTCGCAGATGACACAATGCTCTCATTAGTTTAAATACCTGGGAAGAAGCTTTTCATAATGCCCAGTGACCAGTGCCTACACCTGCACCCAGACGGCTATCCCAACATGTTAGTGACGACCCCTGTAGAGATTTAACACTATTAAATATATATACATAAACTGAACGCTAACTTTTAAGGCTTACACTGATTTTCTTATGAAGAAGAATAACATTGAGGCGTGTAGCACTATCCAACCATTGTTCTGTATAAATCTTGGGAATTCCTTACAGTCAGACAGACCTTCATTCCCTCTATTATTATAAAGTAAATATACTGAATTATGCCAATTTCTTCTTGTCCTTTTCTGTTCTACTGATTCATTTTTAAACCAGAATATGACTGTTTTCTTTAAGGATATCTACTTAATAAAATAATCAACTTTCTAATAATATATCCCCAGCGTAAATCAGTGTGTAAACTAACACTATCCAAATTGTTAAAAAGTTTTGACTATAACGGAACGGAAAGTCTATTGATATTAATACGTTGATCCATCAAGCCACTTTGAATAAAATGTATGAAAATACTCCAATACATAATCATGTGTTTGGCCTTGTAAAATAATAATAACTCGATAAACCTCACACACGGCCATCTGATCCCAAATTAGGCATAGCCTGTAACTATGGCAACCAGACTGCTGATAAGCATTACATATAACTAAATATACCTATACATATTATAGATAAATTACACCCAGACATAGAATCATCACCATTTGGATCATATTATTATAACTGCTGACCCAATGGTCAGCAGGTAGGAGTACTAACCACCAGACCAACAGGCCCGTCAAATCAAATAATCACTTTAAGGTTCAATGATCATGTGAAGATTCTGCATTGCTGTTGTGACTCTGCATTTGAGTATAACCAGAATCTATAACTATTTGTACTACATTAAAATTTTAACATCAGTGTTCGGAACTAATTATGGGGAAAGAATTGCCTATAAACAAATTCAATAACTAAAATGTGATGACCCAATTCTGATTAATAAGTCGAAATAACTACATAATGTAAACGTTAGTTGGTTTAGTTTATTTCAATACGACTAAAAATAAGCGCATGTTTTTAGTTATTATTTCTAGTAATGTTAGGTAACTAGTCTAGACTTTTTTTCAGCAATGTATTTGGAGTAAGGTCTCCAGTGAAAAAGCATTTCAAGGTCATCAAGGTCATTCAAGGATATATACGTATACCGCAACAATGCTTGCTGAGATAACTTTCATATATTCATTTAGAGGGCAACAAATTTAAATTGGATTTTACTTTACGATTATGTTGCTTGAAGTGACTATATGAAGGACTACGCTCGGAGATATTTTGCGACATATGATTCGGAACCAGAAAGTTAGACAGACAAAAGTAATTAACATAACTTACTTACTGAAACGATAACCTAATTCTAATAAACACATCGAGATAACATGTTTAAAATGGTTTTTTTAAACAGAAAAAAATATTCCCTTTATTGTTTTGTTTAAGGAGGATTGTAGTTAGCGAGTTAGTTATTAGTACACTTGTAAGTAACTTCAAAATAAAATAAATAAATAGAACCACTACTTTCCAAGTATTTTGAACTATTATCTCAAAATGGCAAAGTGACTTAGATGAAGACTTAAAATGTATTCAAATATTTTTGTAAGAATACCTTTAGTTCTCACATCACTCTCGATCATCGCATCGCTCTCCTTTTTTCATCTCCTCCGAAGCACTGAAATAGTTTTAAACTTATCTTCGGGAACGTCAGCAGTCGGTCCGCATTGACTATTCATCATCATAATGGCATCATTTTGACTCGGACGTTCCCCAATGTGGCATTCTATCTCCTCTATTATTTTCGATGTTCATCAATCTCATTACTTTTTTCTTTAGTCTGCTTATCATTGATTTGCGGATGACCTTCAAGTTTATTCACAGGCTAGACAGCAGAAGCAGTTCACAATTTTAATATAGATTTGGAGACCATCAAGAACTGGTCTGATAGTTTTGGCGTGTTTTCTAACACCTCAAAATGCCAGGCTGCAGTAATTGAAAGCCGGCATGATACTTAGACACACAGCGTTACTGGGACCTTGCGATCACTTTATCCACTTAAGAATCTTCTCCCAGCCAATACCAAGTTAATGGTTCGTACAGACCTTAGTCTTTCCGATCATCGATTATGGCTATGCATGCTTTTCGACCTGAATGCAGATCTACGCAACAAACTTGAGCGACTTCTCAATTTCTATTTATTTTCAATCTTCGTAAGTACGGCCTTATCGTAACCATCCATCTAAACCATCAACCGACCAACATAACAACGATAACAAAATTGTTAGGACACTACGGTGTAACGTGTTTTATGAATAATATAATATATTAAAAAAATAGATGTCTATTTACCAGAATGTCGTAATCGAGCCAGTTTAACACTTAAATATCACTCACTAAAATATTTCAGCCACAAGTCATAAGAATTGGCTATTGTTTAATCCATTGTCATAAATTACAAGACTCGCTTTATCACGTGACATTGCAAGGTCGCTGATCAGAGACAGAACAATTGTTTTTGTAACCTCAAAATAGTTGGACTCAATGTCAATATAATTTCAAGTTGTAAAAGTCCTATGAAATTACTTATTGCAAAAATTTGGAGTTCGTTTCTTTGGCTCTTTGTAATTAAGTATAGCGTCTCCTCTACATAAATGTTAAACTCTATCGCTTAATCCTTATCTTCATTTCTGTTTACAAGTAATTTAGTGGACTGATTTAGTAACCGAATTGAAGTAATAAGTATCCCATCAAAAACATAAACGTGTAAATGGGAGCCAATTTCAAAATTAAGAATATACGTGTACTATGCCGACAAAAGAATTGAGATTTAAATTTAATGATTGCCAAGTTCTGTAGATAATCTTGAAGATTTGGCTTAGCTAGTTTTCACATACAAGTTAACACTTAAATTTTGGCTAAATAACTTATCTTCTTTGTTTTATGCGCAAGTTACTACATAGTACTACTACTTGAAGAACATATTAAACAAGAGTTCAATAAAAACAAATATTTACCCAAAAACTGGAACTTAGAGTTGTGTAACTTTCTTTATTATATTGCTAAATTTTACTTTACTTTAACTGATATTCTTACCGTATTTTGTGTGAACCTTTGAGGATGGCCTGGACAGGACTATCTAGAAAAATAAATACAAAAGTAAATACAAACTTGATAACAGTCAAAGAATGTTTTTTTTTCAGCCTCATCAAAGCTAGTGGTAACTTCATGGATGTGTTGGTTCGTGGTGCCAGACTTATAGTACCAGACGTCCAACCGCGAGCCGCGAAACGATGTGTGCGTTATTGTAATTCCATGATTTTCAGATATTATTTCTTAATACTACTACAATTTCTGGGCTTAATTCTTGAAAGGAAGCTCAAAATAGAGCTCCAAAAGACTTAAAAGTATTAGCTTGAGGACTATTAAATGCGGCAAACAAAACAGGTTGTGAACAGCTTTAAACTCTGAGAATTATTATATTTTTTTTACTTTTTTAAACAAATATATATATAATATTTTCCACAAATATCTAGTGACAAAATTCTGATATTTGTAATACTAGAAAAAAAACTGGGCAAAATTAAATTGGTTTGCCTTATTTATTGGGGTACCTGTTCATTCTATTATTCAAAAGTAACTTTCAACTGGTTAACGAATATATTTTATTTGGATTGTGACCTAATTAAAATTATCATTTTATAATTCCAGATAAGTAATATTATTAGCTGATTGATTATTTTAATGAAGACTAATGAACCCACCATACTAATTAAAATGAATGGATTAAAACGGACAAAAGCCAAAATAACATTATGTTATTTCATTAGCCTTTGCCCTGGATATCGTCCAACTTTTTTAGTCGAGCATCATCAAGATATCGTGACGGTCATCGTCATTTTAGCAATGGTATATCCATATAGCTACGTCACTACTTCACAGAATCTTCTACAGTACGTCCCCCACCATTGGCCACTTTTAAATTAAAATTAAAAAGTTCGCCTCGAGCCAATCACTTTTTCCATATCCCATATCGTTTTCCAACTTTTCAGTGATAGTAAACAAAATGATAATGATAATAATATGTAAACTGGTTTTTAGCATTCTCTGTAACCTGTCTTTATTATTTATATGTAATATGCGTGTTTATATTTTATGTTTTATTTTTGTATATTATTGGGGTTACATTTGACGAACTGATAATGATGGCTGATAATCGTCTAATGTATGATAAATTATTGAATCCCTTTGTTGTGGCAACATCATCAATCCATTGCCGATCAATACCTACTGACACAAAATTTTAGACAAGTTTTTAACTAAGTACTTTTTTTACTTCTATCTTAACTTCTCTAAATCTGAATAGTACCTTGCCCTGACAATATTTTTCTTTAATTTTTTTTTCTGGAGCCTTAAAAAGTCTGACTACCTGGTCTAACTACAGAACTTCGATATCGCCTAGTACTTAGGTTGTGGTACTCAACAGATTTGGGTATTCAGATCAAGCCAAGTTTGCAATTAGGTTGTGTTAGAGTCAAGTTTTAAGTTTTTTCTTGTTAGTGAGTTTTTATGTTTTATTATTATATTCAATGTTTCAGCCTGTTAGTGTAATTTCAAAGTTGTTTTATTAGTTAAACGTTTTTGAACACTTTCTAGACGCTTTTTGTACACTTCATAGTGAGGATTCCAAATAGAAGTGTTGTATTCCAAAGTAGGCCGTACATTATAAACTAATCTAGTGCTTGATTGTTTGAACTCTTTGCCATTCCGCGTTACGAAACCTAATGTTTTAAATCCTTTTGAGACAGTATTCGAAATGTGGATGTGTAATTTCAATTGAGCGTCTATAGTAACGCCCAGATCACGAACAGCATCTTTTCGGGTTAGTCGAGTGCCATTTATACTATATTCATTTCTTTAAGTATTTTTATTGCGTGTATATTGTATGTTACAAGTACATTTATCTATATTCAGATTCATTTTGGTAAGCTTGCATCACTAAGATAATGAGTTTAGGTCTTCCTGTAGTAAGATTGGATCTAGTTCATTTTGATATTATCTTAATATATTAAGAGTTAACACCTTAACACAGAGATTTGAATAAAAATCTCCAACGTGTAGGACGCTTGGGAAGTAAAGGGGTAAAGATCGCTATCAAGAAATATTTTCTTTCGTATTTGATTTTTATTTTTAAATTAAATCGGCCAACGTACCTAATAAACTGCAATGCATTAATGATATCCATTCTGTTTATTGTTCACTAGCTTCGCCCCGTGGTTCCACCCGCAAAAGTGCCTGGTTAAGTTTTTTTTATAGTTTCTTATTTACCGCGCAACTTTCTTAATTTTTCTTTCATAAGAACCTTGTCCTGACAGTAACAAACACAAAAAAAGAGAATTAGCGAAATCGGTCCAGCCGTTCACGCGTGATGCATGCATGAATGTGATTCATTTTTATATTTAAAAAGATAGATTAAATCAGTAATTCCAAATAATTCCAGTAGATGGCGTTTTACATTGCCTTACTAAGACTACAATTTTGACATAATATCAAAATGAACTCTGATAACTCGCAAGTTACTTAAATAATTATAAATAAAAAGAACTAGGCTTGTTTCATAGTGTTTTTATCTGTTTAATTCTCTAACTGTAAGTATAAATAGCATTGGAAGACTAAATGGCTGTTTATTTATATAAAAGGAAAAATGTTAAGCAAGTTAAGTTTGAGGCCTTCCCATAGCTGAGCCACGCTTCATACGACTGCTGTTTTTAATTGCCACAATTTTTATACTTCTTTACACGTATGTCGATATTAAGCACTTAAATATTTAAATTTGGATGCCATAACAATAGTTATCATTGTGCCAAACACGATACGGTATCAATTCAGACATGAGGTCACATTTGATTAAATGTTTTTTTTTAATAAATGTTTATTTCCACAAAAGCGTTTATGTTTCATTTTCCGTTACAGCTTTCTTATAAACTATATGTGATGGATTCTATTTTTTTTTTTTGAAGATTAAATAATAAGTACATTTATTATACCTACATTCACAATGTCTTACTATCTTCTGTGCATTTTGATGAGTGAAGCATTTGAGAAGGCCTGCCATCCATGTATGTAAATGTCTCCGCGTGCAATCATGACATTAATGAAAACTTGCCTATAACAGTATTAACCATTCCACAATGTATGCGTGATGACCCGTTGATATCATTGCCAATGATCTTGTGACCCTAAGATCGCAAACCGTAACATTGTATTCAAATTAGTAATATTTCTGGACATTTGGTTGCTGCATAATGTTTGGTACTTCTTATAACTAAATAATATTTCTGAACATTTGGTTGCTGTATAATGTTTGGTACTTCTTATAACTAAATGTAAAGTAAATTGTTTTGATTTTAGAAATATCTGTTTTTTCCTTCGGCCATTTTCTTTTTCAATTACTATCAGTGGGTCACAATGAATCATGATTATGTGTTTAATAATAATAATAATAAAATTTATTTAGCAAATACAACAGTTGACACATATACAATAATACTGGAAACAAGAGTCCGTATAAGTACATAGTGGTTTGCAACGTTGTCACCTGTACTAGTGAAAATTCACTGTATCACAGGTGTCAGCGCCTTCCTTGGTCGGAGAACAATTTGACTAAATACGAACTATGTATTACAACTATACAACATTATTGCATCACAAGGATGGAGTAGTTCATTTTGATTGCAAATATACTTTCTCCACAATATTAGGTTAGTGTGTGTATGAGGGTGTGTATGTGTAATATGTGAATGAGGCTAGTGTGAAAAGGTATGTGTACCTGCGTATTTGTGTGACTGTATTGTCCAAATTTTTCTGTATGTGACAGTATGAGACGTTAGAATGGGAGCCTAACATGGAGTTTTTAAAAAAGATTCCGTGTGTGCATAGTCTAACATTTTTAGCCAGACCGTTAAACTTAATTTAAATTTATTTTTATTTAGGGGATGAATGTAAATTTCTTTATTAATACGGTTGTAAAGTATACAACTGAAAATGTAGAAACTTCTACCTGCAAGAGCTGTTCGGTGAGGTGCAAGTTCGCAAATGCGGTCCTTTCTGCGTTTATTATTTGTTTTAAATGACACTTCTACATGTTTACGGAGCGCCATTTGGAGCACAAAGAGCTGTCTCACCGTGAGGACTGAACATTCTTGATATAATAGTGACGTTGGGTATCTGAACGGTTTATGTAGTAGAACTTTAAGGACAGCTCTTTGTGCTCTTTCGACTTTAAGCATATACAGAGAACATGCGCTACCCCATACGGGGATGCAATAACTGAGCAAAGATTGCACAAGCGCTACGTACACCAGTTTTAATGTTTTAGTATCTGCCGAGGACCTTAACTTTTTCATGACAAATATTAGCTTCCTGGTACGAGCTGAGAGATTTTGAATATGTTTATCCCAGCGGAGGTAAGAGTCAATATGCACTCCAAGATACTTGGTACTAGTCGTATGGACTAAAGGTAGGCAGTTACAGCTTTCATTTGGCTTATCACAGGTATGAGCTTTTAATTGAAGGCAATTTTGCGGTTGAGAGGAAGAGTTGCAGGAAAATGTAATGTAATTAGTTTTTTCGACATTAAGTGTGAGAAGGCTAGTAGCAAACCATGACATGACAATAGAAAGGGCCTTTTCCGCGTGACTATACACTTTCAACCAGCTTCCCCCGTTCACAATTAAAGCCGTGTCGTCAGCATATGTAATTGTTTTGCACTGTGGTACCTGAAGCCGACTTATTTCATTAACATACAAAATGAAAAGTGTCGGACCCAACACACTTCCCTGCGGCACGCCAAAAGAGAGTGATTCTTCATCACTAATATGTTGGCCGATCTTTACACACTGAGTACGGCCACTCAAATAGCTCCGGAACAGATCCAGAACGGTTCCTCTTATTCCTATGGATTCCATTCTGTCTAGAAGCAAAGGGACAGAGACGCTATCAAATGCCTTGGAAAGGTCTAAAAATATTGCAAGCGTATTAGATTTTTTATCAATCAATTTGACAATTGAGTCTGTTAGGCTGATAACAGCATCCTCCGTTGATTTTCCCTTGACAAAACCGTATTGATTTTCTGATATAAGATTAATATGGTTAAAGTAGTTTAAAAGTCTTTTATTGATGCATTTTTCAAGGACTTTTGATACTGTCGTCAAGACAGAGATCGGTCTGTAGTTGACAACTTGTTCTCTGTCCCCATTCTTGTAGACAGGATGGACAAGAGCCTTTTTAAATACTGCAGGGAAAGTGCCTGTCGAAAGACAGAGATTGAAAATATGTTTGAGAGGTGGAATTAGGCGTTGGCGAGTTGATTTCAAAATAGCTGAATAAATACCGTCCCATCCCACCGCACAATTGTTTTTTAGGCCTAAGATTGTGGCTTCCAGTTCCGATTCAGTAATATCCCAGATAGCCATGGAATTTCCAGCATTGTTTAGAGGTGGTATTGTATATGATGATAAACTTGAATGCTGGTACATGTTTTTTCGTATATTTGAGGATAATGTTTTACCAATGTTTGAAAAATATCGATTTACAATATTTGCAGATTCAATAGGATCATTGTGTAGGTTAAGAAGATCGTTTGCAGGCGGTTTCCGTTTACATGTTTCAGTGATAGATTTAACGGCGTCCCATGTAGCCCTAGAGTTTCCCGCAGCATTCTCAAGTTGATTTTTATTATATTTGTTTTTCAGTTCTTTCAATAAATTATTACAAAAGTTGCGATACCGTTTGTACGTCGTTTGGATTACTATGTTGTTAGGGGATTGTTTACATTTTTGGTGAAGAGTATCTCTATTCTTAATGCATTTAAGGAGACCAGGAGTAACCCAGGGCTTAATAATCATTTTCCTATGTGTTACCTTAACTTGCTTAGAGTGTTTTTTGATAACATTTGATACTTGAGTGGTAAGCGATTCCGCAGCAAAGTTAGTGTCATTTATCTCTAGTATGTAAGAGAAATCAAGTTTGTGTAAGTCAGTTATAATGGATGGTACATCAATGCGATTTATATATTGTGATGGTTTCGTATTTCTACTATTTGAGTTGAGGCATAACAATGTCGGTAGATGGTCAGTAATATGAGTGTTAAGGACTAAAGACATAGCCTGTCTTGGAGACCGCAGTAATATGTGATCCAAGCAGGCACCGTCCCGTGTTGGTAAGAGATGGGCTGGAAGCAATCCATGCGATGAACATATGTTGAGATACTCTTCTGATTGATCATCTAACTGTGCGGGTAGGATGTCAATATTAATGTCACCAACAATTGCCACGGTTCTGTAGGTGCGTAACGAGTAAAGCGTATTATTAAGACTTGTAAGGAAGGCGTTTTTGTCTCTATATGAAGGGGATCGATATATACCAACTATAGCAACATCTCCGGTTATACAAACAAGACTGTTTGCGTGTCTAAAGGTGGGCTGGTAGACACGATGTATTAAGTCTGTTCTGACATACATACATACACCTTCATTCTGGTTAGTGTATGTGGATTGATAGCTAGAGAAGCCTTCCAGAGCTGGTATTGTTGATACTTTACTCAACCAGCACTCCGATATTACGACAATATCACATGGATGGATCAGTGATCCACTGTAAACGCCAAATGTGCCAAATATTGCAAGAAATTCACTGAAGCAAGTTTTCTGGGTACTTGTCCAAAAGAGAAAATAATTCATGTACCTACCACGGGCCACTTCGATATTGACTTTCTAAAATTTACTTACGTTAATTTGATATAAATTTGATTTATACCAAGAAGTTTATTTTTATAGTTATTTATTTGCTGTTAATTGTCGGTATCTTGATAGATTTTATATCATAATATTTATTTTGTATAAATCTTAAATTATAGTGTACTAATAGAAGGTTTATGACTATAATATTATATGTTGTAATTTTTCTAAGAGTTAAAGATTAGATTTTAAAGTTACAATAATTATAATCTTTACAAACTTTTGTAAGACTGTTTAGAATATTCCATTAAAGATTATGTTATGGTACAAATAAACCTCCATATCGGGACACAATTCTCGAAATTTTGCGTCTTTTCCGAATGACAAACTTAACTTTGCGGTTCCGCTGTACGACAAAGTCAACTTTCTAACCGCAAAATATAAGTTTGTAATCACAAAAACTATTTTTTTTATGTGATATAACAATAAATTACCGACTTTCGAATTTTTTCCTTTACTTGTGCTGTCAGACCTTGCTTATTACCAAATTTCATGATTCTAGGTTAATGGGAAGTACCCTATAGGTTTTGATTTACCTGCGAAATGTTCAAATTTGGTCAATTTTTTTTTGTGGTATAGGGGGCAAACGAGCAGACGGGTCACCTGATGGTAAATGACTACCGCCGCCCATGGGCACCTGCAACTCAAGAGTCACAAGACCGTTACCGCTCTTTAAGGTGGCAGTAGGGGAAGGGTGGGAATAGGGAAGAGGGGCGGAGAGAGAGGGAAGGGCTAGGGTTCTTCCACGAACAAAAGGCTTAAGTGGTCATATCTTTTGATTGCGTTGACTTAAAAGCTTGATTCCTTCCTCCTTCCTTTTTTCCTTTTGAGGACCGGAACCCCGAAAAGGAAAATTAACTACAGAAAAATCAATTAACGGTTCATGTGAAGTCAAATATTCTAATAAATTTAAAACACCCCCGACTCTAAAATTCGTTGAACGATAAGAAAAGATCTGATGATCTTCGAACGGCTGAAGAGAATATTTCTTGAATATATCTAAGAACACTCTGGAATCAAGTCACCCTCCGAAAAAATAAAACATTTAAATCGATCTATTCGTTTAGGAGCTACGATGCCATAAACATACACACAGACACGAAGATATACAGACACGCCAAACTTATTGGGTTAACAAAATGGTTTTTTGCGTGATCCACAAATAGTTTTCCCCAGTTTGGGTGTTTCTTTGTGTTCGTTGTTTTTAATGTTTGAAAAGTCCCCCGCATAACACAAAACATTTCTAGTGCACCTTAGAAATCTAAACCCTGATCAAATTGGTGATGTTCAAAAGAAAGGGCAGGTCAGAAGTAGCATTGATGAAAAGGTTAATATTAGTAGAGGAAGCTCGTGCGGTATGTAAGAATAGAAGAACTGGCTGGCTGTTGTGTCTGCCTATCCCAAAGGTAGAAAGTCGTGAATAGTATATTATAATGGCTTAAATTATGATTATTGATTATGGTGATAATAACTTCGGGTGATTAATAAGCCTTTTAACGCTATGGTGAAAACGCAAGATTTATTGGTTATTAAAAGCTGATGTTAACAGCTATTAATATTCAAAATAAATCATCAATTAAATAATGAACACTATGATTCTTATCAACTTGGTGCAGACTAAGGCTACCCTTTATTTAGTTAACAGCATTTGGAATTAAAAAATATGTCAGTCTGTATTAAAATTTTATGGATTCTTGGTCTTTCAACTGTAAAGGCCTACGAAAAGACCATCGAAGTCGTTAATGATAAAACGCTTAGTAATTGCGTTGTACAATTGGTCCAGAAATGGAGATCTAACACGTCTCTTTTGGATCTGACACTTATGAACATTGAAGATGAAATAGAAATTTCAGAATTACACAAAGTTAAAGGGTTGCGATTTATTTCTGGAAAGTTTACGTGGAGTAAAATTTATAGTAATGTTATTATTGGGGCCAAAAATTATGAAGAATTGAAAGGAGGATTAAGTAAAGTAACTACCGATGTACTGTGGAACCCTAAAGGAAGATTTATAATAATAATCCAAAATGTAAGAGACCACGATTTACTAGATATTAGAAGTCTATTATTTCAGTACAATATGTATGACATTATCTTGATATCCTACAAACACGGAGACTTTGCTATCTATAAACTTAATACAACATCCAGCAGTTTTTGTCATAAAGCTAAAAATCTGGTCATGATATCATCGTGTTCCGAATTTCTTAACACAAAGAATTTACCGGATCTAGGGAGAAGTGAAAGTCTCCGTAATTGTCATTTAAATTTATCACCCACATAATGTGGCCCTATATCATTTTTGATCATAGTAATATATTAGGGTACGAACAAAGTATTTTAAGAATGTTTGAAAAATACGAAGGAGTACACATTGAACTACATGTAACGTTCAAAAAAACTGATAAATATGGAGATATTATACGCAATTTTGTTGAAAATATGCTAAAAAGAGTAGAGGATAATGAATTTGAAGGAACAGTTGGAGGTCTAACCATTTTATATAATCGAACCAAACATTTATCCTATACGTTTCCCATAGTGATTGGTAGAGCTGTAGTTGTTTTGGCTCATGCAAATCATTTAGGACCCTGGAAAGGAGTATTGGAACAAATGTCATATGCTTGTTTTGCTGTAGGTTTTGTATTTATAGCTCTGTGTATAGCAGCCAGTTTGTTAACAGTTTTTCCATCCCAAGAAAGAGACGTTACTCGCGATATTCTACTTGTACTGGGATATATCCTGAACAAAACCGGTGTCGTAAATATTCACCCAAAACTACCACAGAGACTTATTTTCTTAAGTTTACTTTGGTTAGCACTATTGTTACCGCATATGATTCAAGGCTACTTATACGGTTCAATTACTCACCCAATCCGAGGTTATGAGCCAAAATTAGAAAAAGAAATTTCCGGTTATACCCCTATTATATTTATAAATCAACGTAATTTAAATGAAAAAGAATGTGGAACTCCCCTTGAATGTTTATTAGAAGTCAAAAATAGCGAAACGAAGTCACTGTATACTATAATTTCATACAGTTATTACATTGCTTTTACTTCAAAATTGAAAGACGATCAGTGCAATGTTAAGGTATACCCGCTGAAAGAGTCTTATAATTTAGAACTACAAACGATATACTTGCGTCGTGGTTCAGTTTTGCTTGATCGCTTCAATAGGTTCCTTATGATTTTGAACTCAGCTGGTTTGTTAAGCAAATACTTTAAAGATATAAAGCATTTGGAGGGGGTAAAGTGCAAATCCCGTGACAACAACTATAGTAAGTCATTAAAACTGGGAGATACATACGGTCCCTTTGTAGTTCTTGTTATTGCTTATGTGATCTGTGTTATTATTTTCATTGGAGAGGTAATTTTGGGAAAATGGAATAAATGATGATATTGGTTGAATTATTTATCCATTTTTAGACTTAATCAAGGCATAAAATAAAAATTATATAGTTTGTTTCTGAAGTCGTCATTTGCATCACTTGAAGTTTTAGAAATATGGTGTAGCTATAACTATTTTTATTGGATGGTGGGATCGGGTAAGGGAGGGCATGGTGGATGTTTGCTCACATTAGAACCACCCAACTAGAGAAAAACATCTGCCTTACAGAAGACCGTAGCACTACTAGCGTATCTGCTGCTGAGTAACGTATAAGTGATACTACTCTTGTACTACTGTGAGTGCTTACAACATCGAATATCGCTAAACTTTTATAAGGTTTGTCAACAAAATATCAAAAGCACGAAAGTTTGTCGGATTACTTACAAGCACCCTGATAAACTCTCAGATTCACAGATAATGCACAACCTATGTTATTGAACTTAGACTTTCAATGAAATAGGTTGTGTATTGTATGTAATTCTGTGATAAAAAGTTTCCCCGTCTTACTTTTTCTGGTGTCGTAACTACTCCGCCGAGCTGATTTTGATAGTCGAACTGACCAAAACCACAGACAGACAGACAGCATATCTATTGCTAGGAGAGCGGTCCCTGGAACTGCCGATTTACGGTGACACCTTTTCTAGGACAAATAAACATAAGGCTTGTTTGTTTTGTAACTTTGTTTTGTGAAAAAAATAATTTGTCAACGGTGAAACTGCTCGGCTTACCCTGGATATTGTTTCTGTATCCCGGTTTAATGTGCCTCGTTCCTGATTAAGTTTACAGGTTGACCGTGTACCGGTCTGTGTCAGGTTATGTCAATCCCTGCAAAAGATCTTGCAAGACTTTTTATAATCGGAGAGACTTTCTTAAATTCTTATTCTACTTAGTTTACCATGGTATTTTAAGTCACATATTGGTCTTCTGCACTAGAGTTTTTCTGGCGCTGGATCAGGGAATCTCACTGAAATGTCAAATTAACATTATATTAATAAACATAGTACATTTTATTATTTATATTTATTATTATTTAAACACGTTAAGCCGTCAGTCCCGGTTGCCATACAAACTTACAAGGAGTTGGAGTGCTAAAAAACTCCGACAACTCATCTAACTACAGGACTTCGATATCGCCTAGTACTTGGGTTGTGGAGGTCTGATGACAGTCGCTTCACGGGAAATATTTCGATATTCGGCCGTTTCATAGTTGAAAGCCGACCCCACAGATCAAGGGAGATTTGTTATTTGATTTGATTTGTTTATGATTTGTATCTGGCTTAAATTACACTTGTTGTTCATTTCTGTCTTTAATTGAGTGTTAATCAGAAACCGCGTCATTTCTCGAATACTACGAAATGCCTCGTTGTTCAATGGTTGTTTGCGGCAATAACAGCTTTAAATTGAATTATATGAAAGACGACATCTTATTTTATTCGTAACTACAATAATTAAAATATATTTTGCCATAATAATCAATAAGCAAATATGATACACTGATATTTATGATGATGAAATATTAAATTCACTATATTATTAAAACAAAACCCATTGCTGGCCTAGTACGGCTTACATAATAAATCATACTGTTAGCGACGCAATGTATGAGTTTGTTTTGCCGATTCTCTCACCAGCACAATAAGCTCGTAACGCAACCGCAGCTGGCTTCCGTAAACTAGGGATGGGCACATGATACGTTGCTTTTGTTTCCTACGATTTTTTATTATGCCTGAAAGTCGAGTCAAGTACACATTTTAGCTTATGCTTATTTAATGAACTTTAAAATATATGAATATAAATGTATATTGTCAAATTATGCAGATATACTTTTAGTGTTGTGTTATTTTTATTTTATATTTCCAAAAGATCTAAAAAAAAAAAGTGGATAAATGCTACATATTATGTTAGGCATAATTATGTTAAACAAGTATTAGCATTTTAGTGGCCATTAAAGTCATTACTAGTAGGTTTCCCTAAACGGTAATAGCGCTGATTTATCTCAAAATATATTTTTTACACTAAATGTGTCGTTTTATTTAATCGTATATCATCTTAACTAACAAAAAAACAACAAACAAAAAACAAATAAAAGTTTCACATTAAAAAAAATGCATCAAGAAGTTCCATAGACCTTTCCTAAGATAGAATTTCGATAACTTTATACTTTATTTTTGTAATTGAAATCACTAGCGTATTTGAAATATAAATTGCTTTTTCACAGCACAACGATAATTATTGATATTTATGTGACGTGGTGGACGGTAACTCTAAATTTAATTTGTATTTAGATTCAAGCTAAAAAAATTGTGCTCCGCTAGCAGCTAGTCGTCCTTTAAGATATTGTTATAATAGTCATTCGTCATTATAACTTCATCTGGTCTTTACAGACACCGATCACAGAGAAAACATGAGAGATCACCAAACCATTGCCAGTGTTCGTTAATTAGAAAATATTCCTTATATATATTCTCCTAGAGACAAAATATTATCAAGCAGGCCGACATCATCTTCTCATAGCAGGCACGTAGCTGATTGTAGCATATTATAAAGTCGAAATCGAATTCGTAAATCATAGTAGTCATACCATAAAAAACAAACATAATTATTATATTATAGACGTATAGATAATAAATATTTTGAGTTTGAAAATACAATAATTGTTACTGCACCAGTTACCATGACATTGAGTATAGGAGAACGAGTGCAGGTATTGATAGTAGAAAAGCGATTATGTGGGTTTCATATTGTAAAAATAATAAATTATGAGCAGTATAATGCAATCTTAATTAATATCTTGCTATAGAGAAAACGACGAATGCTCTAAAGTTCGCTTTAAAGCACTTATGTTATGGGCTCAAATAATTAGAATCTACAACAATCTAGTAGATTTAATTGAAGAAAGCTAATAAATAAAAACCAGCTACACACTATAGTATTATGGAAGTTGAGATTTGTTATGGGCTGGATTAATTGGAATCTGCAAAAATCTAATTGATATAGGTAATAATCTATAGTAATAGTATAGCACAATATAAAATCGGATCTTTGATTTAAATAATACAAACAGTAGGACACAATTGTTTCACACAGCGGGGTCGCCTGTTGTTTAACAGGCGGCCAAGTCACATACCACCCTACCGCTTAACCCGGGTGGGGTGATGACCCGTGGGGGTTTTCACACGTTAAAAGAAAAAGGACACAATTGTTTATTCAGTGTCTGGGTGTAATTTATCTATAACTAGCAACCCGCCCGGCTTCGCACGGGTAGCAGAGACATCTTCAACAATCATCTCATCATCATATTTCAACCAATTTACATAAAACCTTCACAAATTATATACTTAAACCTTCCTCATGAATCGCTCTATCTCAAATTCAAATTCAAAATAATTTATTCAATTAAGACATTAAGTGACATTTATGAACGTTAAATTGAAGCTACTGTTAAAAATCATAGATCGACGCAAATAGACGCCACAGCATGTACTGGATTGTCGAGGTAAATTAGGTGAAAACACCAAAATCTACTGCCTGCTTGTGTCGATCTATAACTTCCAGTTTCCAAAATGCGTAGAGCCTTATGAGAAGAATACTGGCAAAGAAACTCATGGCCACTCTTTTTAAAAGTCAGATCTTCAGGTACAATGGTATTAGTGTTACATAAAAGATAAGCATGATGCAAGCTGTTGCCACCTAAATTACATTTTATTGAAATGCTCCAAAAGCTAACGTACAAACAAAAAATATCACTCAGTGATACCGTTGAAGGTTCGAACCTATTAAACATAGAAATCATTCAAGGTGCACATCAGTTACAAAGTCTACTGTTAAAACTAATTCGCGACTGGATTAAGAGGCTAGAGTTGCAGTTGAACGAACCAAAATAATAGTATAGGCTAAAGCATCGCTGACTAGGCCGACCAGTCACCCCAAGCAGCACCCGTTCACGAGTATGACGCATGGACCAGCCATCGTCTCCTTCGCCATATCAGAGGGAAAGAAACGACCCGCCCCATGACGACGCCGCAAGCAATGACATTTTAGTGAGCATGACGAGCCATAGTCGAGATACTGATAAAAATCACTACTAGTCAAAATTACCATAATAATCGTCACGCATTACTTTCTACTAACAATGGTTTGTTAATAATTTAGTCTAATTATAAGACAAAGAAGTTTGTGTGTATATACCTAAAGACACCTTAAGCCCAAGACTGTTTGTCGTTTAGATAATCGTTGATCGTATAGTAGGCTTTCCTAATAAGGTGATTTTTTACAGTACGCTTAAATTTATCTACAGGAAGGTCGATTACATCTATAGGAATTTTATTATAAAAACGTATACCAAGACCTTCGAACGAGTTGTGTACCTTATGTAAGCGATGATAGGTAGCAACGAGTTTAGACTTGTTTCTTGTATTAATATTGTGTATATCACTGTTTTTCTTATAGTCATTGATATTGTGCCTAACAAACATAATATTTGCAAATATATACTGTGATGCAACAGTTAAAATACCTACATCCTTAAACAACTCTTGAAGAGAGACTCTAGCACCTAAATTGTATATTGAGCGGATGGCTCTTTTTTGAAGAATAAAAATCGTTTCAACATCAGCCGCCTTGCCCCAAAGTAGTATACCATAGGACATGACGCTGTGAAAGTAGCTAAAATAAATAAGCCTAGCTGTGTCCGTATCAGTGAGCTGACGTACCTTCCATACTGCGTAAGCTGCCGAACTAAGCCTACCTGCAAGGCTGTCTATCTGGGGTCCCCATTGCAGTTTACTGTCTAATGTAAGTCCCAAGAATACTGTTGAGTCTACAATACTTATTATTTCATTATTTAGAGTTAGATTAGTGCCTAGCTGTTTTACATTTGGCATAGTAAATCTCACTCTATTGATGAAAACCATATATAGCAAACAGATAGACAGACGCGGCGGGGGATTTTGTTTTATATGTAGTGAAATGTATGTATTTACAAAAAAAATATGTGTATGTATGTTAATCCGTTGTCTAGATGAATAATACAAGCTCTATAAGCTTAAATTGGTCTAGAAGGCATTGTGTAATATGTCCAAATAATATTATATTATACTAGCAACGCGCCCCGGCTTCGAACGGGTAGCAAACCATAATATATTGTTTCTTTTTCCGACGTTTTCAACAACCATCGCCATATTTCAGCCATTTCACACAAAACCTTAATGAATTATACTCCTAAACCTTCCTCATGAATCACTCCGTCTATTGGTGAAAAAAGTATCAAAATTCGTTCAGTAGCTATTGAGTTTATCGCGAACAGACAGACAGACGCGGCGGGGGACTTTGTTTTATAATATGTAGTGATGATTATTATTATCACTGGGTAAATGTAGAGGAATATTAAGTGTATGTTTCTATTGAAATAAAAGTATTTTTAACGGATTCTATCGCGATTTATTTGGTGTTATTTTACTATTTACACTGATCCCGACGTTTCAGTTGCTTTTCAGCAGCCATGGTCACGGGTAGACTAAGATGGTGGTCGTCTCATGTATCGAAGTGCAAAGTTATCTCAAAGTACCCGAGGTTTGTTGATTGTTGGTGTTACTATTTACGCAGAATGAGCTCAAAGTGTCTTGAAGCCTTGCTGTGTTTTGTGTATGTTTCTATTTAAAAATGTAACAATTGGGACTTATATCACCTGTATAAATTAGTTGTAACTGGTATGAGAATTCTTTACACTCTCATAAGTGTAGGTAACAAGAAAGTAAGATAGTAATATAATCTTATTTTGACCGGCCTGTTGGCCTAGTGGTCAGTGACCCTAACTGCTATGCCATAGATCGTGGGTTCGATTCCGATTGGAGTCTGGGTGTTCTTTGTGTCCGTTCTTTGTGTGTTTCTAAAGTTCCCCGCGACACTGGAGTAATTCCTAATGCGGGAGTGGTCTTTAAAAAAAAAAACTTATTTTTATTCGTACTACGGCGAAGCGAAGTGATAGCATAACCGGCTACCGCACCGAAAGACCACTCAAGTCAAACATTTGTGTGCCTAAACATGATACATGTAGTTACGAAAAATTATACCAATATGTCTATTCATTGTTTAGTATAGCAACTAGATAGTGTTGCGTGAATGTAATATATTATTATTATAAGCATAGATAATAATAATATGAGACACGGGCCGGCCAGCGGTGCACAGTGTGTTGGTAACATAAAGTCTAAACTTCTAAAGTAGTATAACATAAATCATCATGTTTTCACTTCAGATCGCCGAGGTCTACTTTTATTTTATTGATTTGCCTATTTCGACCAATGGAAATTCAATGCTAAATAATTAATGTATGAGGAATTAAATAATTAATTACCTTTACTTTTATAAGCTTTCATAATTTTTAAATCATGACAACAAATAAATATTTGTACAATGTGGGAATCGAACTCGCGACTCACTCAGCTTCTTCGCATTATATACATACCTACATAATATTTACAACATTGTGATGTAGATGCAATCACTTATCTAATAAGCCAAGAGTGTCGTCAAAGTTGTAATCTAATAACTGGACCACTTTCGTACCTAGGTAAATACATACTCGCTTATATTAACTTATAGGTACACCTTTTTTTTTTATGGTATAGGGAGCAAACGAGCAGACGGGTCACCATGGTAAGTGACATAACGCGTAGGAGTAGGGGAAGGGGGGAAGAGGAGGAGAGGGGGGGAGGGGAGGGTTAGGGCCTCCGGTAAACCTCACTCACTCGGCGAAAAGCAATGCAATTTTTGCTTCACTGCCGGTTTCTTGTGAGGCTGTGGTATCACTCCAGTTGAGCGCGATACGTGCCGAAGCATGGCTCTCCCACGTAAAAATGCATATTATTATATTACTTAGACAAGCGGAGACGCAGGCCGGCCAGCGGCGCGCTAGATAACAGCTTGTCGGTAACATGATGCGCTGATGTCAGTTTTTATTAACGCGATTGAAAATTGATTAGGTAGGTAAATACTGCATGCCGGTTTGACGACAAAAACACTTTACCGAGATTTACCCGCAAGATAAAAATCAGTAGCATTATTTTTAATACCATTGTGATTGATGTTTTTTTTTAAGGGAAAAAATCTTACCTCGTTATTAAATATTTGCATGACTCTGGTACGTAGCTACGTAGGTAGCTACTAGTATTAGTTACTTTATTATGACTTTGAATATAGGAGATCGAATACAGATAACGATACTAGAAAAGCGATTATGCGGACTTCATGTTGTAAAAATTTTGTATAGCGCTATATTAATAACTTGTCACAGAAAAAATTATAGATGCTTTTGAAGGACTTTTGTTATGGGTTCGAGTAATTAGAATCGATAATAATTTGATTGATTTAATCATAGAAAGTTAATATTATTAATTTGTTATTGATAATGTTCTTATCCATGATAATAGCTACATACTCACCAGAGGGAGAAGAAGACGGAGAATTGGGGGTGGGGAGAATTGATTTTGTTAAGTGAAGTAAATTCTACCCTACAGTTGTCATGTTCTTCATAAACATGTCTCAGATTGATTTCGTTTTCTTTAAAAAGCACGATTAGGTTCGCGTTGTCTCTTACCAACCACACTCACACACAAATAGCAAATAAACACTATTAAATTATTTAACCAAAAAAACAAGAAGGAAGGAGAAAATAAGTTATGTAATTAAATTATGTATATGTTTTTTCGATACATCAAAATTACATACGCATGTCATAATTATTTATAGGAGGAACACTGATTCCCAATAGTCCAAGATCCCAGGGCCACCTGACGTCACGTATTTTCTGACGAACGAAATGTGGACGATTGATTACTGTTAGTATGCACAACGATCGCATGCCTACCTGCTAGTTTGGTTAGACGGATTCATTTAAATATACTCACCACCTTGAAAACAACTAATTTCTGGATATTCTACAAAATAGGCACTCAACGGTTTAAGGGTTCTATTTTCCTCTTCCGTGGGAGGTGACACGTCAATGTCCAGGTTTTGTACGAGCAAGTTGACAGCAGGTGTGGTCGTGGTGACGGGGTCGTTCGGGACTTGGAAGATCTCTTCGAAGTGCTCCCACCAGCCTTGGTGCTGCCCCTCCAATGTCACGATTAGCTGGCTTTCTTTATCTTTCAATCTTCACTCATTGAAGATTGAAAGATAAAGAAGGCCAGCTGGAACCTCAGTTCCAGGTTCTCAGTGACATCCAGTCTTCGCGTGTGTGTGTTTTATGTCCAAGAACGATGGAGCTGGTCTCTACGTAGGCCATTTTGATATAACTCACTCCACGTCGACATAAGTAGAGTCCGTCTTAAAGGCGCAGAAGTGATTCCGCAACTCTAGCCTGACGGCTTCGCCAGCTTCCGGATCTAGCAGCCTGTTTACCTCAAACCGTTTGCCTATCTTGGTGGTCGGCTTAGCCGGTCGAGCAACGTCTACTTTGAACTGCAGTTGCGATAGCGTACGTCGAGCAGTGATGAACGCCATATGGAACTAATGGCGACGTGGTCCATTTGGTTCTTGGTAATACTGTCGGGTGTGTTGTTATTCTTGGTGGCATAAATGAAAGCCGACCGATTGACTTTTTATTTTATTTAAAACATTAATTTTTGATAAGTACGTGCAATTCTAATGTTATTATTTCAGAAATACCTCATAATAAGATCCTTAATGAAAGAAAATTAAATTATGAATTAATTTTTTTTTTCTAAATACATTCTGTTAAAAGAGTATCGGGAATTGGTAATTTAATTCTAATTCCAATTCAAACTATTCGTTTTTGTGGTTAAGTTGGCGCAACTGTTTTCTATATTGGTGCGAAGTTTCAGTAATATATCTGTCATTTCGTTTGTTTTCAGTACTCGATTTGTAAGCTCATCTCAAGAGTGTTTTGCGATTTTTATAATGGATTAAAACATGGAACAAAGAGTTTGCCTCAAATTTTGCATTGCAAATGAAACTTCATGTTCAGAGTCACTGAAAATGTTACAGAAAACATACAGTAAATCGACTTTATCAAAAACTCGTGCATAATATGAGTGGTACAGTGCATTCAAAAGCGGTCGAGATTTGTCGGAAGATTTACTTCGCTCTGGTCGGCCATCGACGTCTTCAACTGAAGTTAACATCGCCGAAGGGAAAGAATTTGTGACTGAAATTCCTCATACAAGTTTGAGAGAGATAACCGCTGAACTTTCTGTGTTTCACGAATCGATTTGTAGCGTTTTAAACAATCGCTTGGGCATGAAAATTGTTTAACAAAAAAGCACTGAGAATAATTTTAGTGAACGGGAGCCAGGTTCAGGTATCCTTAACGTTAGTACTTTCTTGACTGAGTAGTATAACTATTCTTGATATATGGACATGAATTACTGTAATTATGCACCTGGATGCAGTTCTTTCATGGTCTTTAAATGTCGTTCATTATTAAAGGAAATATTGCGTATTTACTATAAATCACAATACGAGCAATACTATGGTATTGCTCGCATTGTGATATGAATCGAAACAACTTAGAAATAGAATGTCTATTGTCTGTCAAACAGCGAGGTTATCACAGTATTTGTTTAAAAGTGATCCCAAATTTCCATGCATTTGATATTTTGTTTATAGCCCTTATACAAATTAAATGATATTTTACAATACCGTATTACAAACACACAGTAATATCACGTGTACGTTACCCAGCAGCAGATAAATAGAGTTCTATACTTTTAGTGCTAGAATCTTATATAGGGCAGATGTTCTTCCCTATTTGGGAGGTTCCAATTTGAGTAAAAATCGACCATGGCCTTCCATACCTAATCTCATTTTCCGATCATAATAGTTGTAGCTACAGCATACTTTTTTTGAACTCCAAGTAATGCAAATCATGACTTCAAAAACAAACTACGCACATACACCTTGATTAAGTGTGAGTACTAAGTATACATTCAGATGAATTATTTCATTACAAGCGCCTTTTTCCTAAAATTAGCTCCCCAATGAAAACAATAAAAGATATCATACAACCAAAAACAAGAATTAAAAAGGGACCGTATGTATCTTCCAGTTTTAATGACTTATGATTGTTGTTGTCACGGGATTTGCACTTTACCCCCTCAAAGTGTTGTACATCAGTATAATATTTACTTAATAAACCCGCTGAGGCCAAATTTACCATGAACTCATCCAAGCGATCAAGCAAAATTGAACCACGACGTAAGTATATCGCTCGTAGTTCCATGTTATATGACCCTTTCAGCGGGTATATCTCTGCATTGCACTGGTTGTCTTTAAATTTTGAAGCAAAAGCAATAAAATAAATGTATGAAACCATAGTAAATAAAGACTTCGTCTTGCAATTTTTTACTTCTAATAAACATTTAAGGACAGTTCCACATTCTTTTCCATTAAAATTACGTTGATTTGGGAATTCTGTTAATGCAATAGGCGTATAACTGGTAATTTCTGTTACTTCTTTTGGCTCATAACCACGGATTGGGTGAGTAATTGAGCCGTATAAAAAACCTTGAATCATATGCGGTAACAATAGTGCTAACCAAAGTAGACATAACAAAATAAGTCTCTGTGGTAATTTTGAGTGAATATTTGAGACACCGGTCTTATTCAGGATATAACCCAGTACAAGTAAAATATCACGGGTAACATCTCTTTCTTGAGATGGAAAAATTGTTAACAAATTGGCTGCTATACACAGAACCATAAAAACAATACCTACGGCGAGAAAAGCATATGGTGTTCGTTTCAAAACTCCTGTCCAGGGTCCTAAATCATTTGCATGAGCGAATACAACTACAGTTCCACCATATAGTATGGGATACGTATACGATAAATGTGTGTTTCGATTAAAGAAAATGGTTAGACCTCCAATTGTTCCTTCAAATTCATTGTCCTCTACTCTTTTTAGCATACTTTCAAAAAAATTTGGTGAAATTTCTTCATATTTATCAAATTTTCTGTCGGTTACTTGTAGATCAATGTGTACTCCTTCGTATTTTTCAAACTCTTTTAATATACGTTGTTCAAACCCTAATCTATTAGTATCATCAAAATTAATGAAAGGCGATATTATGTGCGTTATGAATTTGAAGTGACAATTACGAAGAAATTTTCTGGTCCGTAGAGCCGGTAAATTTTTTGTATTAAGATATCCGGAACACGATGATATCATAATCAGATTTTCGACTTTCTGACAAAAATTACTAGATGTTTTATTAAGTTTATAGATGGTGTCGTCTCCGTGATTGCGAAATATAAAGATGACGTTATACATATTGTATTGAAATAATAGATTTTTAATATCTGGAAGATCATGCTCTCTTACTTTTTCGATTATTATTATAAATCTTCCTTTAGGATTCCACAAGACATCGGTAGTCACTTTACTTAATCCTCCTTGTAGTACTTCATAATTTTTAGCCCCAATAATAACATTTCTATATATTTTACTCCATGTAAACTTTCCAGAAATAAATCGCAAGCCTTTAATTTTGTGTAATTCTGAAATTTCTATTTCGTCATTAATGTTTATGAGAGTCAGATCCAAAAGAGATGTTTTAGATCTCCATTCCTGGACCAATTCTACAACACAATTAGTAAGTGTATTATCATTACGGGTTTTGGTGATTTTTTCGTAGGCCGTTACAGTTGAAAGACCAAGAATCAAGAAAATATTAATGATGACTGACATATTTTTTCATTCCAAATGTTGTTTACTAAACGAAGGCTAGAGGTGAGTTTGCAGCAAAGTAATAAAAACTGTACTGTTTTTTCTTTTATGGACCATTACTTATGAACAATAATAGCTATAAGCATTAGCTTTTTAAAACTAATAAATCCTACCTACCTATCCGTTCATAGGATCATTAATCAAATAAAGTTATTATCATCCTAATAAATCATTATAATAATAAACCATTGTTACATGTACTCACACCTTTCTCTCTTCGGGGTAGGCAGACACAACAGCCCACCACTGGCTTTCATCCTTACATGTCACAAGACCTTCCTCTATTGTCTTTAAACCTTTGTTCAAGTCGGACGGTTTTGGGTACTTCTGGCCTACCTTTCTTCAGAACATCACCAATTTGATCAGGGTATATTCTGCACGGTTGACCCCTACCCACCTTTACCCTTACGTATCTCTTATATACTTGTTTAACCATTCATTCCGCACTCTATCTTTGTACGTGCCGGAATCACCATTGTTGTTGTTTTCATCACAAGGAACAACTTTTCTACTCATTTAAATATACTAATAAACATATGACTTGAACGAAATTATCTCAAACTTTACCTCGAGGAATTCTAGTTTTTCGATGAACTAACGAAGTTATTTTAGTTATAGGTATAGCTTTACCTATGTTTATAGTAGCTTTTCCCTATGTGATTACTGAAAAGGGATCTGTGGATCAGATAACACTGTTTTGATAGTTTTGTATCTGTTTTGTTACCATTCATTATCTATGCTCTAACTGTTTTTTCACTCGCTAAAATCATTCAATACTCTTTTCTCTTCTCTTTTTAAAAGACAACTCCCGCATTAGGAATTACTCCTGTGTCGCGGGGAACTTTACAAACATAGAAACAACGTACACAAAGAACACCCAGACTTAGGTGGGAATCGAACCCACGACCTATAAGCATAGCGGTCAGGGTCACTAACCACTAGATCAACAGGCCTGTCATTATCTGACTGATTTCTTAATAGGATAACTGACCACTTTAATCATTTTGCCATCCGGGCAGATAGCAAATGGAATGGAATGGAATGGAATGGACATTTCCAGATACCAAAGACAATGACACTGTGAGATACATGAGTGAAACACCGCGGTCGGTAGCTAACTGGCTTTATTCTTGTACTTGGTGCCTACAAATATGCATATATACATCACACATCTCTCCTCAACCTAAAAAGGTCTTAATTTAAACATTCTAGTTAGTAATACATTATTAACTACAAAACAATCTCCGCAATGTTCTATCTAAGGATCCACCTTTAATACTTAAACTAAAGATGTTAAACCAATTTGTTTCATGAGGTGCTTAGTAATACAGTATAAACAACTTAACATGTAAGAAGGTCTTTTCACGGTTATACATTAATATTTGTAACGTGTTTGCTTGTATATTTTTTATACTTAGTTTTATTTTTATTTCTTTATTTAATTAAACATCTTTTATCAACGTATTTCTTAAGTTTACTCTTGAATAAAGACATTCAATCGTAAACCTTTACATTGTCCGGCCATAATAGAGCAAGAGCTCATAACGAATTTTGAGAAGGTACTGAAGGTACTGAAGGTGCTGACCAGATCGGCACTCAATCCTACTGCGCATGGTGCATATCCTGCAAAACATTTCAGCCATAAAAGGTATTTTAGGTCGAATGGGACTCAAAGAAATAAAAAGTAGGCGTATTAATTAACATAAAAATAAAAGAGCCAGACATTTTAAGTTGTCTAAAATAAGAGCCAGACTATCCTGAACTTGTATTAAAAAAGTGCCAAAAAAAGGTATTTTAGGTCGAATGAAACTTTAATAAACAGAAAGTAGATTTATTATTTCACATAAAAATAAAAATGCCAGACATTTTAAGTTGTCTAAAATGAGTGCCAGACGACCCTGAACCCTTTATTCCCAGGTCTTCACTTTCCCAATTTTACACATGGTAAATTTTTCACATTCCCAGATTTCTACTTTCTCACGTCTGGCACTCATTTTAGACAACTTAAAATGTCTGGCATTTTTATTTTTATGTTAAATAATATATCTACTTTCTGTTTATTAAAGTTTCATTCGACCTAAAATACCTTTTTTTGGCACTTTTTTAATACAAGTTCAGGATAGTCTGGCTCTTATTTTAGACAACTTAAAATGTCTGGCTCTTTTATTTTTATGTTAATTAATACGCCTACTTTTTATTTCTTTGAGTCCCATTCGACCTAAAATACCTTTTTTGGCTGAAATATTTTGCAGGATATGCACCATGCGCAGTAGGATTGAGTGCCGATCTGGTCAGCCAGACTTTCCATTCCATACTTGTATGGCATTCAAGTTTTACTGTTCAAAATATCTAACGGCCTAAAGTACCTTCTCAAAATTCGTTATGAGCTCTTGGGCTATAATATGTTTTACAGCTGTACTCCCTCAATCATTGTTGTTTATCCATAAAGTAACATAAAAAAGTAGACAGTCATGGGACTGCCGACAGAAGTGAAAACATAACTTCACACACATCTGTATAAATATAATTAGGTTTTAAAAGAAATTAAACAAAGAAATCATAAAATAAAACAATCTCTCTCTCTCTTTTGCTCCCTTCCTTCCTCCTGAGTAGTGCACTGAGGGAAACTTGTCCATCTCTAAGGACTATACCACTCTATGGTTATTTACGATTTAATACTAAGTTATAGTTAAATTTAGTGTTTTGTGCTAGAAACAAAAACTCATGAAATAACTTACTTTCGTGAAGTAATCGTTTACCTTAGTTACAAATGAAGGTAATAAAAGCGTGTTAAAAAGAATAATAAATAATAATATGTTATGAAAAATACTACCTTTGTTTATATTATGCTAATTTTACATTTCATTCAATTTCCTTAATCCAGTGCCAGAAAATTTGTGGTGCAGAAGACCAATGTGTAACTTAAATTACCAAGGTAAAGTAAATAGGAAAAAACTTTAAGACATTCTATCCGATTTAAGATATTAAATTGTTGAAAGAATTTTTGGTGCGATTGATGTAACCTGACATAGGCCCGCAAGTGGTCAACCTAATTAGCAAATAACATACAACTTAATTAGCAAAAAGAAAGAGTAGGCCCTATTATTTATGGCTTTCCCTGTGAGAGAAGGCCTCTACCCTGGGATATGTCCTACTCTAGTCAGGAAGTGCTGCGTTACAGTGCCAACTTTCCTAGCAATAGATCTGTAGTAAGAGATACAATGTGGTTTTGGTCAGTTCGATGTTTAAAAATCACTATATAGTATCCTCAGCGGTGTAGTTTTGACATCCAAAAAGGTAACATGAGAATATTTTATCACATTTGTTAATACAGTGCATAGTCTATTGAAATTCTTAGTTCAATAAAATAGACTGTGTGTTGTCTGTCAATCAGAGAGGTTATCACAGTATTTGTTTATAAGTGATCCCATAAATTTCCATGCATTGAAATTTTGTTTACAGCCCTCATAAAACTTGAATGATATTTTACAGAACCATGTGTATAACATAGTAATATCACTTGTATGTTACTTAGCAGCAGATAAATACAGTTCTACACTTTTAGTGCTACGATCTTCTGTAGGGCAGATGTTCTTCTCTATTTGGGTGGTTCTAATTTGAACAAAAATCCCGATCATAAAAGTTGTAGCTACACCATACTTCTTCTGTACTCCAAGAAATGCAAATAATGACTTCAAAAAAAAACTACGCACATACAACTTGATTGAGAGTGAGTATTAAGAATAAATTCAGATTAATTATTACATTGCAAGTAAAATTTTCCTAAAGTTAACTACCCAACCACTCTTGCATACTCCCATGTCTTACATATGGATGCCAAACGTGGATCTACAATAATACCACCAGAAATAAAATAAAAGTATGCCAGCGTGCGATGGAAAGAAGCCTATTGAACATCAAACTAATCAATAAACGTAAACATACCAATATTAGGCAAAAAACTAAAATTATAGACGCATTTAAATACTCACAAGTGCTCAAATCAAAATGGGCACTCCACAAATTCGACCGAAAGGAAAAAGAAGGAAGGGACGCCCGCAAGAAAGATAGGTAAACGAAATTATTAAAACGGCTGGCCAAGACTGGCTTACCAAAGCCCATGATAGAAAAAAATGGCAACAGATGGAGGAGGCCTTTACCCAACGAACCCCTCGTTAATTAAATAACCTTTTCTCTTTTTTACTTTAACTTTTCCAAAAACTTATAATGGATATCACTTAAATTAAGGAATAAAGAGGTTTTATAAAAAAAAACTCCCGAATGAAAATAATAAAAGATATCATATTACCATAAACAAGAATTAAAAAGAGGCCGTCCAGTTTTAATGACTTATGTATGTCTGTGTATGTATGTTGTATATCTCTATAATATTTACTTGACAAACCAGCTGAGGCCAAATTTACCGCGAATTCATTCAAGTGATCAAGCAAAACAGATCCACGACGTAAGTATATCGCTCATAGTTCTATGTTATATAACCCTTTCAACGGGTATATCTTTGCATTGCACTGATCGTCTTTCAATTTTGATTATTTTGAAGCAAAAGTAATGAATTAAATGTATGAAAGTACAGTAAATAAAGACTTCGTCTTGCTGTTTTTGAACCAAACTTAATTAAAGCTTTTTTGATATTTTTCATATTTATTTTAATGTTTTAAAAGGATTGATTTTTCTTTTGGAGGATTAAGGATTGTAATAATTGAATGTTATACCTACTCCTGGCAAACTTTTGCAAATAAATTCTGCCAAATGTGAGTGTTTTTTTTTGTGAAGTTTACATATTTCAAGTTGCTTCCGACACCTATAAGCATCCAAACATACGAATATTTTTTTAGGTGGTGCATGTGACCAAGCAGCAATATCTTTGCTTGATAGTCGATATTACAAGCGTGACAATATATATTGTTTTTATATCTGCTTATTCATGATTTAAGTCATGATAACTCTTAAACCACATTCGATCCCACGCTATTGAAATTTGAAAATAATTTTTTCCACAAAATAGTAAAAGCTTCCGATAACTCTAAAAAACAGCTAAACTTGAATAAATCAACCCACAAAGGAGCAAAAAGTTGTTGGAATTTTGCAAGATCAATTTTGAGTAGTCATACAAAGTTTTTGAAAATTTATCAACTGAAGATGAATAGTAGTAGATGATGCTTAAAGGGATTGAAATAATTTATTTCCGATCGATAACTTCTGAACTAATGAACCGATTTTAATGACTATATAATATATAAAAGTATCGGATAAATCCAAAAAGACATAATAACTTACATTCCCAATGATGTAAATCGTCTCAATACTTGCACTTAGGGCTGACCTTAACTCTGTGTTCCAAGACGTTGGAACTAACGAAAGTGTTTGGCAACTTGCAAAACCTCTTTTAATGTTTACCCTTTGATTATACAATATAATCAAAGTGTTTACCCAAGTATCATATATTACATTCAGCTTTTACAAAATGACGAAAGTAGAATTACAATTTATCACACTTTAAGGGTCTCTGGCGAGGGGTTGCCACCATACAAGGTGTCCGGCAATGAATGACGTGAATTCTAATATCATCCCCAAGATAACATAAAAAAAAACTGTGTGGTGTCGTGGGACACCAGATAGGAACCAGGTTCCTTATTATAAAAATAATAATTATAGCAAACTGCAATAACAATAACATTAACAGGTTGGTGACATTAATTGATAAAAAGCTCTAGTGGATCTACATATGTATTATTAGCGTGACGGTCACGAGTTCAGTTCTCTCTCTCTCTCTGTCCCTCTCCCTGTCAATGTCCCTGTCCCTCCCCCTGTCCCTGTCAATGTCCCTGTCCCTGTCCCTGTCCCTGTCCCTGTCCCTGTCCCTGTCCCTGTCCCTGTCCCTGTCCCTGTCCCTGTCCCTGTCCCTGTTCCTGTCCCTGTCCCTGTCCCTGTCCCTGTCCCTGTCCCTGTCCCTGTCAATGTCCCTGTCCCTGTCCCTGCCCCTGTTCTGTCAATGTCCCTGTCCCTGTCCCTGCCCCTGTCCCTGTCAATGTCCCTACCCCTGTCCCTGTCAATGTCCCTGTCCCTGTCCTGTCAATGTCCCTGTCAATGTCCCTGTCCCTGTCCTGTCAATGTCCCTGTCCCTGTCATTGCCTCTGCCAATGTCCCTAACCCTTTCCCTATCCTTGTCCCTGTCAATGTACCTGTCCCTGCCCCTGTCCCTGTCCCTGTCCCTGCCCCTGTCCCTGTCCCTGCCCCCGTTCTGTCAATGTCCTTGTCCCTGTCCCTGCCCCTGTCCCTGTCCCTGTCCCTGTCAATGTCCCTATCCCTGTCCCTGTCCCTGTCCCTGCCCCCGCCCCTGTCCCTGTCCCTGTCCCTGTCCCTATCCCTGTACCTGTCCCTGTCCCTGTCCCTGTCCCTGTCCCTGTCCCTGTCCCTGTCCCTGTCCCTGTCCCTGTCCATGTCCCTGTCCCTGCCCCTGTCCATGTCCCTGCCCCTGCTCCTGTCAATGTCCCTGTCCCTGCCCCTGTCCCTGTCAATGTCCCTGTCCCTATCAATGTCCCTGTCCATGTCCCTGTCCCTGTCCCTGTCCATGTTCCTGCCCCCGCCCCTGTCCCTGTCAATGTCCCTGACCCTGTCCCTGTCAATGTCCCTGCCCCTGTCCCAGTCAATGTCCCTGTCCATGTCCCTGCCCCTGCTCCTGTAAATGTCCCTGTCTCTGCCCCTGTCCCTGTCAATGTCCCTGCCCCTGTTCTGTCAATATCCCTGTTCCTGCCCCTGTTCTGTCAATGTCCCTGTCCCTGTCCCTGTCCCTGTCCCTGCCCCTGCCCCTGCCCCTGACCCTGTCCCTATCCCTGTCCCTGTCAATGTCCCTCTCCCTTTCCCTGTCCCTGTTCCTGTCCCTGCCCCTGTCCCTGTCAATCTTACGTTACGGACGTTTTTTGTCGGTTAGGGTACCTTTCCGCAACGCCCCATAAGGAACTTCATTGCAAAACTAAATCCTTATAAGCAAAAAAAAATAATACCAATCGAATTGAGAACCTCCTCCTTTTTGAAGTCGGTTAAAAAAGTGTCGTTACAACTTTTTGGTCTTAATTTTTCGCCTCGCCCCCTTTCACAACGCGCCATAAGGAACTTTGATCCAAAAATAGGCTTTATACTATGACGAAAGTAGGTCTCAATTTTTTACACCTTTGGTGCCTCATAGCTGCCAAAGCTACCTTGATCCAAAGTTCATCCTCGGCCACCGTTATTTCCTCGGTTGGGTACGTGAACAGAAAAACTTTCAGTTTTTATAAAATGACGTAGGTCTGGCGTTCACGGGCTCTTACTTTATAATACCCGAAAACAAAAATTACTTTTAGCAACATAACATGCTGTAAGTCTGCGTTTCCTCCAGAGATGTGCGAGGATGCGTAGCGAGGGATGTGTTTGTTAAGAACCAATAGAATTGCTTCATTTACCTAGCCTCGCTCAGCGCAGCTCCTGTGGAAACGGCTTAGCGGAGAGAGGTTTTTGTACGTACAAAACAAGCAAGGGATGGGTGTGACGGATGTGTACGAGAGATGTGTGCGAGGAATGTGTGCTAGACGGTGTTTGTTATAGGTCGATGTCTATTGTACACATCATCGCACCACTCATTTGCGCACCGTTTCACAACGTCGCTACGCATCCTCGCACCACTCAGCGGAATAGCACATCTCTGGTGGAAACGCTCACATCGTGTCACAGCTTCGTTACGCATCTTCGTAGCGCTCAGCTACCTCGCACATCTCTGGTGGAAACGCAGCCTTAACCCCACCGCAAAGCAAATTCTCTTGATAATGACTTAAACGTCTCAAATATTGACACTACATTAATAATAATAATAATAAATAGCATTATTATTGACACGATCATTAAACCAACAAGTTCGCCGTAACCGAAAAGATCTGGCGAGATGTAGGATAGATTATAAAAAAGCCTATGGCTCTGTGCCGCATACGTGGCTCCTGGAGTTGTATAAGATTGATACAACTCTATGGACTTTCTTGAAGGCATGTATGCAGCAATGGAGAACGGTTCTTTGCTATCCAGGATGTCGACAATCTTAGAGTGGCGGCGAGTATATAAAAATCAGGCAATTTCAGGGTGACAATTTGAGTCCCTTGTGGTTTTGCCTAGCTTTGAAACCTCTCAGCACTATGTTGGAGGGTTCAGAACTAGGCTATCGTTTGCCGAGAGGAGGTCAAGTTATATCCCACCTCCTTTTCATGGATGATTTGAAACTTTTTGCCTGCAGCAATTCCCAACTGATAAAATTACTAGAGGTAACTGAAAACTTTAGTAAATGTATCAGGATGAAATTTTGGTGTGGATTAATGTGCAGTCATGCATGTAAAATACAGGCAGGATTGTGGATTCTGAAGGGATACAACTCTCAGATTCTACACACTCTAGATGTCTTTCCGCGAACGAAACTTACAAGTATCTAGGAATGTTACAGGCGTTAGGTTTAAATGAATTGACTATGAAGCAATCGTTATAGGAATGCTTCTTTGGCCGCCTCAAAAAAGTATTAAAAGTCTTCTGTCAGGTGGTAATAAGGTGAGGGCCTATAACGATTGGGTCAAACCAGTCCTAACCTACTCCTTTGGCATACTTAGATAGACTCAGACGGAACTTGATGTTAACCACGTACCGAATGCACCATCCACGTTCATCAGTAATGAGATTGTAAATCCCGCGGAAATGAGGGAGTTGTGGTTTTTAAAATGCCAGGACACTACATAACCGCGAGGTATGCCACCTTAGAGATTACTTCCACTCTGTTAACGTGGAAATGCATCGGGATGTTGTGGCAGTTGACAACGGACTCACTCCGCTTGCTCTAGGTAGAGAGAACTGGCGCAAAGCTGCAGTACTCAGTATTACAGATCGCAGGGAGATATGGAAAGCAAAGAGCTGCATGGACGTTTTTATTGTGCCTTAAATGAGCCCGAAGTAGATCTATTATCATCTGTGTCCTGGCTACTTTGGAGAAACTGAAGGTTTTATCTGTGCAATTACTGATGAAGTTGTTATGATGAACAACTATAGGAGACATATCCTGAAGGACGGCACAATTGACATTTGTCGGGCATGTCATCGTGCCGGAGAAAGCCTCAGGCATATAATTTCCAGTTGTTCTCGTCTTGCCAACGGCGGGTACTTGCATATATATAACCAAGTGGCCAGGATAGTCCATCAGCAACTTACTCTTAAATATAGCCTTGTGACTGCGGAATTACCCTACTACAGGTATGTGCCGGACACAGTTCTTGAAAATGGTCATGGAACATTGTACTGGGAACGATCTATTATCACTGACACGATTATTAATGCCAATAAGCCTGATATAGAGGTAATAGACCGATTAGAGCTCCGAGCAATGATTGTTGATATCACCATTCCCCATAACGACAATCTCTTAAGGGCTGAAAGAAAAAACAAATGAAGTATTTGGATTTGGCACGCGAGGTGGTCCACATGTGGAATGTGGATTCCGCAATAATTGTGCTGATAGTCATATCAGGCCATGGATTGATTGCGAAGAGCCTCGACCAACACCTTCAGAGGCTCACGTTGGGCAGCTGAATTAAGAGCCTGATGCAGAAGGCGATCCTTCTTGATACGGCACGTATTGTGAGGAGGTTTATGTCTCTGGAACCTTGGTCTCTGTACCCGATACCGGTGGGACACTATTTTTATATTTTTTAAATATATATATTTTTTATAATAATGACATGCATTTAAAAATATTATTTATATGTTTTATAGATGTGAATAAAGAGACTACTATATATTAATATATATTTATTTGCGTTAAACATGTTATACAACGGTGGTGGTGGTGTAACATATGTTTTTTAGAGCATGTTTTGCTAATATGTACTAGCATGCAAAATTTTTCTTCTACTTTTCTACTTTTCTGAAGAAAAGCCTTAATACTATAAAAGCTGTTATCGCGTAATCATTCATGTAATTTAACTTTAAAGAGTCTTAAATGTATGATTTAATATGATTGGGTATCTTATTATAAACGCGAATGCTCATAGCTACAGTTTTTGTTGTATTTTGTTGATCGAGGAATGTCATATAATACTAATCTTTGTGGGTCTCTCCTGTTTAGTGGATTTATATAATTTGCTGTGTTAAACAAATCTAGGTGTTTTCTAACGAACATATAAATTTAGAATATATATATAATGAAGGTAACACGATTCATCCGTTTGTACACATATTGCCCCTATTACACTTTTTTTTGTGAAACGAATGCTCTATTCACTTCAGTACTGTTGCCCCACACTATTAAGCCATAGAGTATTAGAAAAATCAGGATTATTTGGTACTACAATAAAAAGTATTCCAAATAAGAGCTTTAACAATGATAATTCATTAATCCATGATCTTACTGAGACAGTTAAATTTCTTACTAATGAACTTGTGAGTGCACACAAAGAGATCAAAAATTTAAATATTGAAAATCAGTCTTTAAAAACTCAACTGCAAGACTCTGTTAACTCACGAATACTTACAAGAAAATTTGTTCGACCCAAGACAGGAAAAAATATGACACCAATATCGCGTTGTAAAAAACTTTTATATAACAAAAAATATTAGCCAATCTAGAAAAAATCAACAACAAAACTCGTCGACATTGTCTCATGATCTATTTAATATAGATACTTGATTTTTTTTTAAATTATGAAAACCCCCTAGATGAACTAGAACCCCAAATTTTATAAATACAGCTTAAACAGTCATTAAGATATTATCGTTTAAAAATCGGCATTTTTATTATTGACTGACTGACATATAGATCAAAAACCTAACTCACTTCTCGATGACCTAGAAAGTACTAGTAATTGTGTGTACGCAAAAGAAAAAATCAGAAAGCAGTGAATTTTTACTCGTTTTAACTTTTAACAGACCCTTTAAAAATGTACAGAATCACTACCAAAAATGTAGGTTACGAATGCGCAATGAGCTTTAATATTTCTAATGTTTAAGAAAATGTACAAAATAGCACAAAAGAGAAAACTATACAACGTAAACGCAGGAAAAATGTAAATTTTACAGATCACTTTTGAACGATGAATAATAACAATTTCTTTACAAAAAGTAATGATATCCCATCAAAAACATAAATGTGAAAATGTGGCCCAAGTTCAATATTAAGAACGTGGTTATCGACTACGCTGACAAAAGAATTGAAATTTGAATGACTGCCAAGTTCTGTAAATAATCCTGAAGATTTGGCTTGGCTAGTTTTTACAACACACCATCTTTTAGAAGAGTAAGATATGTTGACTTTACAATATAAATACAAAATATTGTACAAACTTACGTATAAAATAAAGGAGAATTTTTTTTTGCCAAACGTAAGAAAACTTGGATGTGAAAATTTGCTAAGTCAAATCTTTAAGATTATCTACAGAACTTGGCAATCATTAAGATCTCAGTTCTTTTGTCGGTGTAGTCGATAACCACGTATAATTATATATTCTTAATATTGAACTTGGCTCCCATTTTTCCATTTATGGTTTTGATGGAATATGGTATACGACAGGCTCTTTAAAAACTAATTGGCGATAAATTCATAGTTATATGTTTTTGGCAGTCAGGCGCTCCATTGCATTAAATTCTTTCTTTAGGAAATTCAAATTCAAATTATTTATTTGCCTTAAATCGGGTAGTACATAGTGTGGTATTACAAGATTGATATAAGTCGAATAGGCGCATTTAGCCATGAAAATAGCATGCAAAAATTTAACAAATTATTAAAATAACTTATGTGATAATGTGAGTATATTATATTATTATTATTGTCATTTTTCATCAGGTCAAATATCAACCAATCAGTTAATTACGTTGGTTCTAGTTCAATTTATTATTTTTACAACTCCTTGTTTGCAAGAAATTCCTTAGTGGAATAAAAATTGTTTAGCATAAGCTACCAACGTAGCTTTATTTTAAACTTATTTAAAGGTACATAGTGTCTTTACACAATTTGGGATTTTATTATATATTTTTATGCACATAGCGTAAGAGTTATTCTGCAGCCGACTACTTCTTGGTATCATGTCCAGAACGAGCCTGTCTGGGTTCCTTAAGTTATCACGCCGAATTACATCGTTTGCCCGTTTAAATACCTGAGGGTGTTGCTTGACAAATTTCCCTACCTCTAATATATAAAGGCAGGCTAAAGGAGTATTTTTAATTCTTTGAAATAAGGGCGACATGATACTTCTGGAGCAATATCACATTTCGATCTTATTATCTTTTTTGAGCAATGAATACCTTGTGAACCTCTGAACTATTGCCCCATATTAATAGTCCATTCCGAAGGACAGATTAACAAAAATAGCAAACCAAAATAGGGCATCTGTTTTGGTTTGCTGTTTTTGTTAATTTATAAAGAGCATATGAAACCCCCTTGATCTTGTTACTCACTTTTTCAATTTGTTCTTTTCAATTGAAAAACGAGATAAGTAAATTAGGTAAAAACTATTGTGTTGGTATTCTTGGTGGTATAAATGAAAGCCAACCGATTGACTTATTGTTTTATTTACAACATTAATTCTTAATAAATACGTGCACTATTTGTGTGCAATGTCATATTACATATTAATTAAATTATTTATATTAATTAAATTAAATTAAAATTTTTATGTTTTAAATATAACCATTCTTGCTAAATGGATATGAATTACTGTAAATATGTATACTTGGACGCAGTTTTTTTGTGCTCATTAAATGGCTTTCATTATTAAAGGAAATACTACGTTTTCACTATAAATCACAATACTTGCAATACCGTAATATGAATCGTAACAACCCATAAATAGAATGTGTATTGTCTGTCAATCAGCGATGCTATCACAGTATTTGTTTAAAAGTGATCCCAAATTTCCATGCATTTGATATTTTGTTTATAGCCCTTATACAACTTAAATGATATTTTACGGAACCGTATTACACACACACAGTAATATCACTTGTACGTTACTCAGCAGAAATACAGATCTATACTTTTACTGCTACGATCTTCTGTAGAGAAGATGATGTTTTTCTCTATTTAGGTGGTTCCAATTTGAATAAAAATCGACCATGGCCTGGCATGGATCATAAAAGTTGTAGCTACACCATACTTTTTTTGAACTCCAAGTTATGCAAATGATGACTTCAAAAACAAACTACGCACATACACTTTGATTAAGTTTAAGTGTTAAGTACACATTCAGATTAATTATTTAATTACAAGTTCTTTTTTCCTAAAGTTAACTCCCCCATGAAAATAATAAACGATATCAAATAACCAAAAACAAGAATTAAAAAAGGACCGTATGTATCTTCCAGTTTTAATGACTTATGATTGTGGTTGTCACGGGATTTGCACTTTACCCCCTCAAAGTGTTGTATATCTCTATAATATTTATTTATCAAACCAACTGAGGCTAAATTTACCATGAACTCATTCAAGTGATCAAGCAAAACTGAACCACGACGTAAGTATATCGTTCGTAGTTCCATGTTATATGACCCTTTCAGCGGGTATATCTTTGCATTGCACTGATCGTCTTTGAATTTTGAAGCATAAGCAATATAATAAATAAATGAAATTATAGTAAAAAAAGACTTCGTCTTGCAATTTTTTACTTCTAATAAACATTTAAGGGGAGTTCCACATTCTTTTCCATTTAAATTAAGTTGATTTGGGACTCCTGTTAATGCAACAGACGTATAGCTGGAAATTTCTGTTAGTTCTTTTGGCTCGTAACCTCGGATTGGGTGAGTAATTGAGTCGTATAAGAAGCCTTGAATCATATGCGGTAACAATAGTGATAACCAAAGTAGACTTAAAAAAATAAGTCTCTGTGGTAATTTTGGGTGAATATTTGAGACACCGGTCTTATTTAGGATATATCCCAGTACAAGTAGAATATCGCGGGTAACATCTCTTTTTTGAGATGGAAAAATTGTTAACAAACTGGTTGCTATACACAGAACCATAAAAACAATACCCACCACAAGAAAAGCATATGGTGTTCGTTGCAAAACTCCTGTCCAGGGTCCTAAAACATTTGCATGAGCCAATACAACTATAGTTCCACCAGATAGTATGGGATACGTGTATGATAAATGTGTGTTTTGATTAAAGAAAATGCTTAGACCTCCAATTGTTCCTTCAAATTCATTGTTTTCTACTCTTTTTAGCATACTTTCAACAAAATTTGGTAAAATATCTCCATATTTATCAAATTTTCTGTCGTTTACATGTAGTTCAATGCGTACTCCTTCGTATTTTTCAAACTCTTTTAAAATACGTTGTTCATACCCTAATATATCAGTATGATCATAATTAACGAAAGGCCATATTATGTGCGTTATGAATTTGAAGTGACAATTACGAAGAAATTGTCTTCTCCTTAGAGCCGGCAATTTTTTTGTATTAAGATATCCGGAACACGATGATATCATAATCAGATTTTCGACTTTCTGACAAAAACTGCTAGATGTTTTATTAAGTTTATAGATGGTGTCATCTCCATGGTTGTGGAATATAAAGATGATGTTAAACATATTGTATTGAAATAATAGATTTCTAACATCTGGAAGATCATGCTCTCTTACTTTTTGGATTATTATTATGAATCTTCCTTTAGGATTCCACAGTACATCGGTAGTTACTTTACTTAATCCTCCTTTTAGTTCTTCATAGTTTTCAGCCCCAATAATAACATTTGTATATGTTTTACTCCATGTAAACTTTCCAGAAATAAATCGCAAGCCGTTAATTTTGTGTAATTCTGAAATTTCTATTTCGTCATCAATGTTCATAAGAGTCAGATCCAAAAGAGACGTTTTAGATCTCCATTCCTGGACCAATTTTACAACACAATTAGTAAGTGTATTATCATTACGGGTTTTGGTGATTTTTTCGTAGGCAGTTACAGTTGAAAGACCAAGAATCCAGAAAATATTAATAATTAATGACATTTTTTTTTTCATTCCAAATGTTGTTCACTAAATAAAGGCTAGAGGTAAGTTTGCAGCAAAGTAATAGAAACTATACTGTTTTTTCTTTTATGAACCATTAATTTTAAACAATAATAGCTTTTAGCATTAGCTTTTTATAACTAATAAATCCTACCTACCTATCCGTTCATAGGATCATTAATCAAATGAAGTTATTATCATCATAATCAATCACCTTAATATAAGGCAATGTTGTATGTACTCACACCTTTCTCTCTTCGGGGTACGCAGACACAACAGCCCACCGTTCGCAAGAGCTTCCTCAACTGTCATTAAACCTTCGATCAAGTCGGACGGTTTCGGGTACTTCTGACCTACCTTTCTTCAGAACATCACCAATTTGATCAGGGAATATTCTGTACGGTTGACCCCTATCGGCTAAATACACTAATAAACATATGACTTGAATGAAATTATTTAAGAGTTTACCTTGAGGAATTCTAGTTTTTCGATTAGGAGTATAGTTATTTTAGTTATAGGTATAGCTTTAACTATATTTATAGTAGCTTTTCAACAGTTAATTGGTGAAAAGGGGTATGTGGAGCAGATAACACTGTTTTGATAGTTTTGTATCTGTTTTGTTGCCATTCATAAATTATCTGTGCTGTAAATATTTTTTCACTTGCTAATATCATTCAATGGACTGATTTCTTAATATTATTACTGACCACTTTAATCATTACACCATCCGGGCAGATACCAAATGAAATGGAATGAACATTTCCAGATACCAAAGACAATGACACTGTGAGATACATGAATGAAACACCCGGTCGGTAGCTAACTGGCTTTATTCTTGGACTTGGTACCTACAAATATGCATAGATACATCACACATCTCTCCTATACATAAAAAGGCCTTAATTTAAACATTCTAGTTAGTAATACATTATTAACTACAAAACAAACTCCACAACGTTCCATCTAAGGATCTACCTTTAATACTTAAACTAAAGATGTTATACTAATTTGTTTCATGAGGTGCTTAGTATTGCACTATAAACAACATAACAATCTCCGTAACGATATATTTATGGTTATAATCATTTTAATACTTAAACTAAAGATGTTAAGTCTTTTCACGGTTATGAATTAATATTTCTAACGTGTTTGCTTGTATGTGTAAGATATCTCAAATAAAGGTAAAAATGACAGTACAATAAAACTCACGTGAATACTGTAGGGTAGATATATATTCTTCTATTTCAATACACTTTTAATCACACGTCCGAACTCGATGCTGGCCACGAGCAAATAGGCCGCCTAAATTTACTGTTCTCCCGGGGTAAACATTCGGTGTTGCCCGTAACATTCGTTTCCACTCCCCAAACATGAACAAACAAATACAATATTTCGAATTTATATCAAATTAATATATCTATTTTTGTAAACCTAACACTCGACCATCCTGACGTCGTGCATGTCCTCATGCACGCACGCAAAAAAGCCGTATTAACCTAACACCCGGCCAATAGTAATCTTCCATAGCATCGAATTCAGACTTACAATTTTACGGACGTATGTGCCTTGCGTCAGAACCATGATTATGATACTTCCTTACATACAAGCAACAGGTACATACATAAATATATAATAATTATAATCATAAAGGCTGTGAATTTTTTTCTCACAAACCAGGGGACGTCACTTGCGGTACTTCCTTCTCACAACCCAGGGGACGTCACTTGCGGTACTTCCTTCCCACAAGTGACATATCTCATAACGGCTGTGAACCTTCCTTCTCACAAACCAGAGGACGTCTCAAGTGGTACTTCCTTCCCACAAGCAACAGGTACATACATAAATCTATAACAATTATAATCATAAAGGCTGTGATACTTCTTTCTCACAAACCAGGGGACGTCACTTGCGGTACTTCCTTCCCACAAGTGAGATATGTCATAACGGCTGTGATACTTCTTTCTCACAAACCAGGGGACGTCACTTGCGGTACTTCCTCTTCCCACAAGTGACATATCTCATAAAGGCTGTGATACTTCTTTCTCACAAACCAGGGGACGTCACTTGCGGTACTTCCTTCCCACAAGTGACATATCTCATAACGTCTGTGAACCTTCCTTCTCACAAACCAGGGGACGTCACAAGTGGTACTTCCTTCCCACAAGCAACAGGTACATACATAACTCTATAACAATTATAATCATAAAGGCTGTGATACTTCTTTCTCACAAACCAGGGGACGTCACTTGCGGTACTTCCTTCCCACAAGTGACATATGTCATAACGGCTGTGATACTTCTTTCTCACAAACCGGGGGACGTCACTTGCGGTACTTCCTTCCCACAAGTGACATAACTCATAAAGGCTGTGATACTTCTTTCTCACAAACCAGGGGTCGTCACAAGTGGTACTTCCTTCCCACAAGCAACAGGTACATACATAAATATATAACAATTATAATCATAAAGGCTGTGATACTTCCTTCTCACAACCCAGAGGGCGTCACTTGCGGGACTTCCCACAAGCGACATACATATATCTAATAATGGCTGTGGACCTTCCTTCTCACCAACCAGCGGACGTCACTAGTGGTACTTCCTTCCCACAAGCGGCATACATCTCATAATAGCTGTGAACCTTCCTTCTCAGAAACCAGCAGACGTCACTAATGGTACTTCTTTCCCACAAGCGACATACTGGCTGTGAACCTTCCTTCTTACACACCAGCGCGGCGGATGACAACAATTAGTAATCTTATTCATCACTTCGGCCTCGTACGGGAGCAGAGACATCTTCAACAAACATCAACATATTTCAATCAATTTACACAAAATCTTAACAAATTATACACCTAAACCTTCCGCCTAAATCACTCCGTCTATTAGTGAAAACCGCACGAAAATCCGCCCAGCAGTTCTTCAGTCTATCGCGAACATACAGACGCGGCGGGGGACCCTGCTCCATTATTATGTAGTGATATCTCATCATAAATCATTTCTTTTTGCTGTCTCGCCCTTTTTCTGTTTATATTATATTATCCATGTAAGGGCATAGTTATGTTACATCTTATTAATTAATATATAACTAGCTTATTATGATAAATCATTTAATTTTATACTAATAGTCTATATTTTCTCATACAATTATTCCGTATCATATTTACAGTTTGTACCGATAGACAATAAGTATTGCATTCAGCTGAATGTATAAGGCAGTTACAATAAGCATGCCAGGTTTACTTGGCAGTGTAGGTAGGTATAAAGCTACAATTACACTTCGGGTTCGACCAATCGTGCCAGAATTCAGTGGGATGCGGCGCGCCGTTTGTTTGATGCTGGAGCACACAATATGCGTCGCGTCATTCTTTCATATGTAGACTATCGAGTTATTGGTACCTGGTCTAGGTTTATTTGTTCACAAAAATAGGGCAGTAACTAAATATTCACATTAATTAATTTAAATAAAAAGACAACCCTAATATCGCGGTGCTGTCGAAACATATAAGAGTTACGCGATAGAAAGAGGCAACTGCTAGTTGAATATACCTGTAGATAATTAGCGCTGTGTGACCCGAGTTGAGACTTTATTATGTCGCTATTTAATTAAATTATTTGGCAAAGTGTGACTTCTGTACTTGAACTATTATGAATTCTGTGCAATAGGTAAATATTTTTTTATTCGGCACCTTATGCCTATGCAAAATACACACACACTACACACACATTTACTAATGTTAACGGAATATTTTAACTTTTCTGTTCTTTTACCTGTTCTGTATCATCATCATCGTCATCATCATCGTCTATGTTTATGGTAGCTACATGTAGCCATGGTAACATACGATCGGTTGCTGTCACATGCACGTTTTTATTTTCCTTGCTGTACGTAAATATTATGTTTTTGACGGATTTAAGCAATATTTCTAAATTCAAATTTTAGTTACTTTTACGTCTTACCTCATTCAACCGTGGGTCAATCTCCGCATTCATATTCAATCCAAACATAACCTCGGAAGTCGGAGTCGGAGTCCTATCTTTTTGTGGTTAATATTATTTATGCCCCATTGGATTGGTATGGGATGACCCACTTTGTCATCCCAATCTTTTTATCAAAATTGAAATTTCGGGCTATTAAAGAGCTAAGAGTGGTGCGGTTGCATCGCTAAACCTTATTTTGTAAATAGTATCTAACATTTGGATAAGGTTAGTTTCAGATACGATCGATCGCATCTATCTAAACATTCAGGGATAGACTTTTCATAAACAAAGATGACATCACTATTGCCTTGGTAAATCTAACTGATCCTAAGACCCAAGTGTATTTGCTAATCTGAACGGCATGCGATTAATTTCGTATTGACTTTCCGGTGTAACAAAACGATCTCAACGGTTGACTTCAGATCTAGGTACTTGATAGTGACCAGAAGACATGCAAGTTTATGAAAAAAATGAAATAATTGGATACAGCTGATCGTAATCGAATTTCGCAGTCTAAAATCGACACTTATTTAACATCCTGTTTGCAAACCAGAATTAGGACTAGCGTATTTTGAAACCGATTCGTGGATGATGCCAACTTCCATCATTTCTGCAACCATTTCCCGTTCTTGCTATTATATATTTTATATATTTACAAGCTAACCTGCAAGGTTTGTATACAACAGGGCATTTAGTATTTCATTCGATACTCATCTCAGTGAAGTCCGCACATCCTAGTTCCTTCAAGGAAGTTGCGAAGTGCTTGTGCATCTCTAACAAGATCATTGTTCTTGCTACGACTCGTTGATAGAATCACATTGGCTCATTTCAATACCTATACCTACGGAGCACTACTGGAAATTACATGCCTAACGACTCGCACCTTCGTGTCTTTGCAATTTGACTCCGGTTTACCAAAAATTTTCCTACTCAAAACGTAATGACTCCGTTCACTAGAGTCTCGACACAAGCTTTAACTACGGCTGGACCGCAAACGTCATTATCAGCGATAACTAATACGGTGACCGCCATAACCTCGTCCTCATTCAGTTGGGGCAGAGCTGATTCACAACATCAAAAGCATTAAAGTTCTTCTCCATTTTTGTTTACCACGATATGCGGTTGCTCCGTCAAAGAAGGACCTATCAGCATCTATCGAAACCTGTTCTCAATTACTTGTGACGTTACAATAGTTTTACATTATAAATATTTAAGTCTTCAGAAATACTACCTTTCGAGAGTGAAACGCACTTCCCAAAACCCTTCATGGGTATAGAAGAGTTGTCGTGACTCGGTTCTAATAAACATACTGTGGACTCTTAACACTTCAGCAAGCCCAACAAGCAGATATGATGAACATATTGTCTAACTCTGTACTCATATTCATGCAAATGTAAGAGTATTGTAACGTATTATTATTAGTCTCAATAATATGAATGTCACCTGAATAGCAGCGTATACTCGAATATAGTTTCCGTATACATTATTTACATGTTTACTTTATCATCGAAATGTCTGTTCGTTGTGTGTATCGATGTTAGCTCACACGTTTAATATCAAAGTATAAATACTTACACAATGTACTAACACAGTATTAAAAGAGTATTAAAGAGATACTGAACACGCCACCACAGTAGTTTCGCTACACAAATAAATGATCCTTATTATTACTATTACCCGGCTACCTAAATCTATAAACCCTTTAGTGTTATACTATTAACGGTACATTATTTATTAAATTTGGAATTGGATGCCAACGTAGATATACGAGTTGTTCTTTGCACATCTTCAGGTTTATTAGTGTTTACATTATCACCGGCACAGTTTTCAGCTTTATGAAAAATAAACCTTTCGACACTTCCCATACAATCAACGGCATAGGACATGTAAGGCAAAGGTAGTCCTTTACTTTACAATTAAAACAGGCGGTTAGATATGCCAATGCCTGTCGCATTATACCGGTACGAAGTTTTGTTTCTGAAATTTTACGGCGGTGGCTTGTAGGGTATCTTTGTAGTAATTAAAACTTTTAGTAGTTGTTCGCGATGAGAACAACACATTGTGTTAGCGTTAGACCTAAGGGTTTAATCCAGGGTTTATCACTCAACACCTGGATGAAACACTTAATTGTACGTTTACCATCAATATCACATCCTTTCGGTTGAGCAAGCATCTCAGTCAGAGGTTCACCAAACTAACTTTTCCGTTTAAGCATATCCTCCAAGGTTTATTCATAATTTTGCTCAAATGGAAACATTTAACAACATTTCATCAAATATATTCATCTCGACCGAATAGTATAGAGTTTAGACTCTCATGCCACATCCTAGCTAATGCTCATAGTTTCTGCATTACAAGAAGAATGATAGTTTTTTTTTTTTATCCCAACTGTATACAATGGCACATTGGTTAACTTTCTGATTGAAATATCTATGCGCTGGCTTTTAATCGAGGGGTCAAAGTCAGATCGAATGTTTGTGGTTCATCTTACCATTACTGTTAAATGTCATAATTTACATTGCAACTACTTAATGACTTTATTAGATCTAAAATATATTTCGAAGTAAAAATTGGACTGTCTGACCGTTTACTCAGCTTTGAAGTCAATGCGCCGACTTCGACATCTGATGCTCCCCGGAGCCGCTGTACATCGACGTCGCAGCGGCATTTGCTCGCGTTGCAGCAACGGGCTACGTGTACGTTGCAAGCTTCTGTCTCGAAAATCTTCATCTTGTTATCTTGAATGCAGAACCCGTGTTTGTCTGCGACTTTTTCTTTTCGAACAGCAGCTCAATATTTCGATAGATGGCGGCGTTCTTAACCGCTTTTGAAGTAACTACTCTTCTTGCAGCATCGTTACTCTGAAACTTATACATGGGAGCTGTGTACAAGGAGCTATGTAAAATAATTAAAAACTCCTTTTTTTCAGACTAAAATTACTGCAAGGTACATTATTCGTGATATTTCGGTAACGATCCTTTGAAAACCAATTATGTTTGCAGTTGCATGGTTCATTGCTTACACTGAACTATTGAGATACCACGAAGAATATTGCAATATAATTTAACAAACAGATGATATACACCAACGGTTACATATATAAAATTAAATTACGCTTTGTGATGTTATTTCAAAATTATAGGGTATCTCGGAAGCAACGCTGCCCAGCTCAAATTATCGTTTAATTTTTTTTCTTTGGACACCCAAATAAACACCGCTACGTTTAGCAACTAGATGTTGAGATGTGTAATGTAATATTTAAAAACTTATACCATTTCGTACAAAGGTATAACACTAACAAAAATGTTAAAGCGATGGCTCAATTCTCAAATCTCCCAAATCCAAAAATTTCGAAATTTTGATGTCATCTGTGTATGATGCCGTAACAAACACCATGCAATCACTCGTATTTTCAAATTGTTTTTAGTTTTGTTTTTTGTATTTACAAAAATAAAACTACCTACTTAGTAAATCCATTACACATGTTTAAGAATTATCCGTAAGTCCATTTATTTAATAATTTTATCAGATATAAAAATAATGATTACAACAAATATAAGCCCAATTAATAATAGATATTTAAATAATGCTTTTTGTCTATGTTTTATAATTAGTAAGGTACTTAATAATTTTTTTTTTTTTTACCATTTGGAGATACGAAGTTCTTAAATGAAATCATCCGTATTTAAATCAATTAGCCACTATAATCTAAATAAAATGAGGAAAGTGGGCCTATTCCACTTCTGAAATGTAAGATATCTCAAATAAAGGTAAAAATGACAGTACAATAAAACTCACGTGAATACTGTAGGGTAGATATATATTCTTCTATTTCAATACACTTTTAATCACACGTGCGAACTCGATGCTGGCCACGAGCAAATAGGCCGCCTAAATTTACTGTTCTCCCGGGGTAAACATTCGGTGTTGCCCGTAACATTCGTTTCCACTCCCCAAACATGAACAAACGAATACAATATTTCGAATTTATATCAAATTAATATATCTATTTTTGTAAACCTAACATATGCTTTTTGGTTCCATTTTTATTTATTTATCCATCTTTTATTAACGTATTTCTTAAGTTTACTCTTCCATAAAGACATTCAATCGTAAACCTTTACATTGTCCGGCAATCTGTTGTACAGCTGCATTCCCTCAAACATTGTTTTTCGTCCATAAAGTAAAAAAATAAATAAATTTGGAGAAAAGGTATCGTTAGTTCGATTTTTAAATTCATTCTCTAAATGATAATAACGGGCTTCTCTCATTATGAAGTTTGTGGAATTATTTTATAAAACGTTAAGCGTGGCGTAGATAAACAAAAATGTTTCGAGGAAATGAGTAGTGCACTGAGGGAAACTCGTCCATCTCTAAGGAATATACTACTTTATGATTATTTACGATTTAGTAACATTTCAATATCTTATTTTTGACCTAGAAACTTCCCGGGGGAGCCTTTCACCCCTATGGGATCGCGTCCCCAAGGTGGCGGATAGGGGAGTGCTCGTCTGGTTCTTCGTAAGTAGAACAAGGAGGGCCGCAGAAGGATACTGCGATATAAAACCCCTACTGCGGGTTTCTTCGACATCTTCGGAGCAGAGACCGCAGCAGTGCTGTGAGTCTGGGCTGGGGCTCACAGAAGAGATGGCGGCGGAAGAAACCTTCGGGGTCAATGGCGGCGCTCACACTCCGTAGCGGGTGATAGCCTCGGCGTCAGGTGGCAACCAGCCGTAAAAACAAAGCCAATCAGCATAACTAAAATCATGAAAAGTACAAATAAGAAAAGGGCCAACAATACTAGGGCGTCCCCCTCAAGCGACGATAACAGTGATGGAAATGTAGTAAATGCTAGGGCGTACCCCCAAAGCGACGCAAGTGTCATCAGAGCACCCGGGATATCATCCACGATGCGCATAGCGAGTTGGAACGTGGGCTCGATGACAGGACGCAGCTCAGAACTAAGCGAAGTATTATATCGAAGACGCATCAACATTTGTTTCATCCAGGAGACGAAGTGGAAGGGGTCCAAATCGCGTAATATCGGGTATAACTACAAGCTGATTTATCATGGAACAAGGGCGCAGAATGGAGTCGGCATTGTAGTAGACAAACACTTTCAAGATCGCGTAGTTGAAGTCAACAGAGTAAGCGAAAAACTAATGTCAATCAAGCTTGCCCTGAACAATCAACCGTGCATGAACATCATATGCGCATACGCTCCCCAGTCCGGAACCCCAAGTTCGGAAAAGGAATCTTTCTGGGAAGAAATTAGTGATCTGCTGCAGTCTATACCTAACTGTGAGCCAAAGTTCATCGGCGGCGACTTGAATGGTCACGTTGGTGAGAAATCTACCACTTACCAGAGAATACATGGCAACTTCGGACATGGTAAAATCAATTCGGAGGGAGAGAGCATCCTTCAAATGGCACTGGCACACGATCTTGCAATTATTAATACTTTCTTCACAAAACCTGTAGAACATCTAGTAACATATAAGAGCGGCGGGGCATACACTCAGATAGACTACCTTCTGACTGATAGAAAACAACTAAAGACATGCAAAGACTGCAAAGTCATACCCGGGGAACCTCTTACCTCACAGCATAGAATACTAGTGGCAGAGTTCAAAATACCAAAAACATACAAGGTCAAGAAAGAGAAAATCATAAGAACACGGTGGCATAAATTGGAGGGTGAGGAAGATCTCAGACTATGTAAAGACATCGCACAACACCTTCAGATGCAGCAGAATGATACAGCTGATGCAATGTGGAGAGATTTTCAACTATACTGCAATAAAAAAGCAAAACAATATTTAGGAGTATCTAAAGGTGCCATCAATAATAACAAGGATACTAGCTGGTGGGATGAAGAAGTGAAAGAAAAATTGGAAACTAAGAAAACACTCTTCAAACTATGGCAACAGACGAAAGACGATGCTGACCACCAGGCTAATTAAATTGCTAATAAAATCGCAAAACGAGCCGTCGCACAGGCCAAGGCAACCGCCAGGGATGATTTCTATGCTAAACTTGAAACTGCTTCAAACGATAAAGAAATCTTTAAGTTGGCAAAACGCAAAAACCAAAGTAGTAGGGATACTGCCACAAACAAATTTATCAAAAATGAACAAGAAAAACTACTAACATCAAACGAAAACATCATGAACCGCTGGAAAGAATACTACACAGAATTGCTAAATGAGGTATTCCCTAGTGAGGCACTACAAGATATCCCTGCTACAGAAGGCCCTATCCTTTGTATAAGACCTGAAGAGATAACTCTAGCAATCACACGAATGGCAAATAACAAAGTCTCTGGCCCTGACGATATCCCTGCTGAATTCTGGAAGCGTATAGGAGATACCGGCGTACTGTTCCTGACGAAACTCTTCAACAAGTTCCTGGCTGATGGAATTCCCGACAAATGGCGAAAGAGCTTTCTCATCCTTTTCTATAAAAATAAAGGTGATATAAGACTCTGCGGCAACTACAGAGCTATAAAGCTAATCTCACATTCCTTCAAACTATAGGAAAGAGTTATCAACAAAAGGCTTCTTGAAATAACTAGCGTCACTGAAAACCAATGCGGATTCGTCGCCGGTAGATCCACAACTGATACATTCGGTCAGAATACTCCTGGAAAAGTACAGAGACAACAAAACAGACTTGCACATGTTATTCATCGATCTAGAAAAAGCTTTCGACCGGGTACCGAGAGAATTAATTTGGCACGCACTAAGGGCCCAGAGTGTCCTCGAGCATTACATAATGACTGTCAAAGATAAGTACCACCAAGTGTCAACCAAAGTGCAAAGTCCGGCCGGAACAAGCGATGAATTTGATGTAAAGGTTGGTGTGCACCAAGGTTCCGCACTCAGCCCCCTGCTATTTAATATTGTAATGAACCATCTCACCTCAAATCTGCAACGTGCACCGCGTGCAATCAAAATGCAATCAATCACGTAAAATATTAATATAAACATATTTCATAATAATTGTAAGAAACAGTCTCAAAACCACTGATATAAACTATGAAAATCACTAAATAACAGTAACTGCCGAGTTGTTCGTACCTCTATTCGCACTCAAGTGAAGTTCTCCACTTTATAATCCCACTATTCGTTAATATTTATCAATCGACCAATAGTATTGCGTTACCGCTATAACCAGTGAAAACAATGTCTATTACCTTATTTTGATTAAATAGTGAACTGTGTTATCATCTATTTACCTATAGTTTATCCCTATTTTTAATAAAATAAATAAGAGTTTTTGATGTGACGACAATATAATTCATCATAATTGAATAGAAAATAATACTGTCTACATAATATCTTTCTCTAAATTGAACATATTTTGACCTACCTCACGTATTCTTTTTTACTTTTTGTCCTATCCCACGCACTCCCTCGAAAATCAGGAGTGGAGGAGGCGTGCGCGAGTAGTAAGACGCTGTAAGATAGGTACCCGCGCGGCTCAGACGCGAGGTCGGCTCCCTATGCGACCCACGCGTCCAAATTGATCTTAAAATTTGGTGGTTACTTGGTTTTTGTTCTTCTATAAATATTACTTCTTCTGTATTTGTAAGATTTTGTTAGGTTATAGCATAGGTATATCAGACGTTTTTTGTTGTAAATAATTTGCAAACTATCTTCTATAGATATTAGTTGGTTTATTCTGTAATTTTAGGATTTTCTTAGGTTATAGCATTGATATATGCAGGCATTTTTGTTATAACTAATAAGCAAATTGTCTTCCATACATATTACTTGGTTTTTTCTATATTCTTAGGATTTTGGTAGGTTATTATAGCATAGGTATAAGCAGGAGTTTTTCGTTGTAAATTTAGATAAATTATTTAGTTTTATTTTCGTTTCAAAAATGAGCTTTATTCGTTAGTAATAATTTTTCCTTTAGCTGTAGTGATAAATTTACCATTTCAACTTTTTATCAATATGCCATATATCAAGAAAGAAACCTAACCTTTCTCGGTTAACACGAAATGCAACAAGTAAAAGAGTAAGATTTTCTCAAGAAACCGAAGAAAAACGAAATTCTAGACTGGCAAACTAGCGTCAACGCTATGCTGAATCTCTCTCTAGCTCTTCAAAACCTTCTACTCAACATGAATCCCGTTTGGCATCCATGCATGCGAGAACGACTCGGCATCGCACCAATGAGTCTACTTCACGGCGAGAAACACGTTTAACTGCTGACGCCTAAAGACACGCTGAGTCCCGGGAATCTGAGACTTTTACTCAGCGCGTGGAGCGCTTGACTGCAGATAGCCAGCGTCATACCGAATCTCGCGCTTCTAAGACCCAAACAGAGCGTGAAGTGCGTTTGGCGGCTCATAGTCAGCGTCACGCCCAGTCTATCGAATCTGAGACTTTTACTCAGCGTGAGAAGCGCTTGACTGCAGACAGCCAGGGTCATGCCGAATCTCGCGCTTCTGAGACCACTACACAACGCATAGCACGTTTGGCAACTGACAGTCAGCGTCAGGCCCAGTCTCGGGAATCCGAAACTTTTACTCGGCACGAGGAGCACTTGGACACGGTAAGTGATAATTATGACCGCCAGAATCAATACTGTAGCATTACTTTGTCGTCAGAGAGAGATAGAATATCAGAAATTCGTGAAACAGAGACACAAGAGCAGCGTGAGTGTCGCCTGATCGATGATCGTCTGCGACACTTTTTGAACAGAATGTCGATTTCATCTGAGGACTCCGCCGAAGACGCACTGCCGTGTACTGATAAAGAGAGAAGTGGATTTTGCTACCCGCCAGACATAAACTATGTTAAGTTTGCTAGTATTTGTGCAATGCGAGAAGTTTGCTCCCATTGCCAAGCACTGAAATGGAGAAAAAAGCCGAATGGTATGTGTTGTTCAATTGGCAAAATTCACCTAGATATTTTTCAAGAACCTCCGGAGCCACTGAAACCACTTTTGATCGGAGAGCACCAGCTATCCGCGCACTTTTTGAAACACATTTGTAAATACAATAGTGCGTTTCAGATGACGTCCTTTGGCGCAAATCAATTTCTTGAGGGAGCGTTTATGCCGACATTCAAAATTCAGGGGCAAGTTTACCATTGAATAGGTTCTCTTTTACCGATAAATGAACCAAAATTTCTTCAAATTTTCAGTTTTTGTTTCAGACCAAAATGAGCAAGCGGATATAAGAAATCAGAACTTTCATAACCTGAACGCGGGTTTGATTTTCACACTTCAAAGTATGCTACACGTATGTCAGGGATTTCAAATTTGCTTTAGAGTCTATACCCCAAAATCAGCAAAATGATTACAAAATTATAATCAGCGCCGACAAACGACCTACTGGACGGGACGGTACAATGCTCCTATTATGTACTAATGAAGTTGCCGTTGTCCTGGTAGATCAGCAGTGTGACAGGCGGGACATTGTACTGTGTACCAGGGATGATCGCTTGCAACGCATAAGCGAAACGATGCCGCTTATATACGTGTCGTGGCGAAGATGGATACAACTTTGGTATTCGACAAGTGAATCCGACAACTGGTGAGACTGTCGATATTAAAAAAGTTTCCGCAATGCAATTTTACGCCTACATTTTATAAATAAGAGAGGCTCGCATTGCTCACCTTTCGAGGTTTGTTCAACCAGTTTCTGGTGGATGTTAACGTCAAAATTTAAACGGAGCGTTTGGTATACCAAACATTAGAACAAATCAGAGAAGATTGCGCGCTGAGAATTTTGTGGATTTGCGAGATGCTTGGAATCAAGATAGAAATAACGCAGATTTAGGCCGACTGGTGATTCTTCCTTCAAGTTTCACTGGTGGGCCACGCTATATGCATGAGCCTACGCAGGATGCATTTACATACGTGAGCAAATATGGGCGTTCTGATCTCTTCATCACGTTTACTACCAACCCCAAATGGATTGAGATTGTACAACAACTTTTTGAAGGACAAGCTTTCCACGATAGGCACAATATTGTAGGTAGGGTATTTCATCTGAAGCTCAAGTTGATGATAGACCTTCTCACTAAAGAAAACGTTTTCGGTGCAACGCTTTGCTTTATGTACAGCATCGAATGGTATAGGAGGGGCTTGCCGCATGCACATATTCTTTCATGGCTGCAAGAAAACATTCGCCCAAATGATGTCGATGACACAATTTGCGCTGAATTTTCAAACCCTACCAAGATCGATTGTTGCATGCCATTGTAAAGGCGAATATGGTGCACAGCCCATGCGATACCCTCAATGTTAACTCACCCTGCATGCGAGATAAACGTTGTTCCCAAAAACACCAGTGTAGCAAGCCGTGACTGGGAAGGATGGTCATGCATCTTATCGTCGTCGTTTGCCCACGCATGGAGTTTTCTCGGCGGCAATAAAAGTACGTGGCCAACACATAATACTGGACAACAGATGGATAATGCCCTATTCTCCAGTACTATCCAAAACTTTTGATGTGCATATAAATGTTGAGATGTGTAACAGCGTGCAACAATAAAATACATATGTAAATATGTTAATAAAGGTAGCGACCAAGCGATAATTGTTGCAGTGAGCCACAACATCAGGAATGAAGTTAGTCGCTACAAATCAGGTCGCTACATTAGCTCTTCGGAAGCTGTTTGGAGAATTCTCGGTTAACCGATACATGAGCGGTGTCACCTGTTACACATCTTGACATCAACTTGGAAGGTCAACATCGCATATACTTTGATCTAGATAATGTTGAAGAGAGATTGGAAAATCCAAGACAAACTACCTTGCTGGCCTTTTACCGATTATGTGAAACTGACGATTTCGCTAAAACACTGCTGTACGAAGAGATACCTGCCTGTTATACATACAATAAGCAACAAGGCGTGTTTAATCGTCGCAGAAGAGGTGCAGTAGTAGAAGGTGTCCCGGAGTTTTCAAAGAACACAACTTGGGCAGAGTCTGTACAGCACACCCAAATAATACGGAATTGTATTATTTGTGGTTCTGCATTCTGTTTGTGGTCCTTCTTCATTCAGTGCGCTACAAACAGTTAACGGTGTAGAGCAACCTACATACGTTGCCGCATGCCGAGAACTACACTTGCTCGATGATAATCAGCACTAGGACGCTACACTAGCCGAGGCTTGCATCAGTAATAGTCCACGAGGATTGCGGCATTTGTTTACCATAATGTTGGTATTCTGTGGGCTGTCTGATGCGTTACAACTTTGGCAGAAATACCAAAATGCGATTGCTAAAGATTTTCTGACAGACGGTGTAAATCCCGAGACATCTCCTCTCAATGTACAATAATTACTTATACACATATACACCTAGTAGGGTAGTTCATCTCGAACTGAGTTCTCAAATTTCACGACTTTTTCAGAAACCGTTTTTTAATGTAAAAATAGAACCCTCTCGTTTGATAGTTCCAATTCGACTTTATTGTCTCGAATTGTAAATTTTAACCCAATTTTTGAGTCGTTACATCCTACAGATCTCAATAACCCTCCGAACAGATTTCACTCTCATACAGATTTTTTAATAAATTCTATTTACTATTAGTTTGCGCTGCGTTCAAAATATAATGGCGGCGGATCGTTAATCAAATGCAGTGTTACTCGCCCGCGAGCCAGCAACAGATTTTCATGACCAATTTCTCGGGTGAAAACTCGTAAAATGCTTTAGAGAGTTGTATCATGAAGCCTCGTGAACGTTAGCTGCGGTTCCGTCGGGGGGTTGAGGAGCAGCAGCCTCCCGCGCACGTAGAAAAAGATAATATTTTTAGTCGTTTCCTCCCGATTAAAAATTGTATCAAATTATAGCTAACCCCATATCTTAAAGATAAAGAAAAGTCAGCTGACTATAGAGTGGTGGATTATACGTCAGCTGGTCACATGAAGGGGAAATAAATATATACTTATACGTTCAGCGATTTCCTCTCAATTGAAAATTTATCAGATGATATTTTATATTCTATTGTGAATAAATAAAAATGTGAGCTGGCTGTATCTCGGTGGAAAGATTGTCAGTTGATCGCCAGGTGTAACGCAGGAGCCAGACGGGAGCATCTATCGCTTATTTAAATGCACCAGATGACGAGTTTTCCCTCGGCAAACTGCCAGCTGATTTTTTTTTTTGTAACTTACAAGTGCATATTTACAAGCAGCTTACGAATTTTCACCCGAGAGGATATGACGTATCTAAAGTTGTTTGACATTATGCTCCATACACTAACTAAAAGATATAATTTTATTGTAATGTTTCGATTTAAACAATATTCTTGATATTATAGATACCTTTTTTCCTCAACAGGCGTGAATTTGGGTCTTAACAATACTGCATTTAAAGTTAATTTTCGATAAATTTGGTCGATAAGACAAATAAGCACTAAGGCGTCAAAATGTCCTCGAATCTCCTCATAGGTGATACGCCTGTTCTCTGCAATTGGTAGCTTAACAGGAGCCACATCTGCCTCAGTGATAGCAGTTGAGGGTCGACTTTCACGAATTTCATCATGGAGAGAAACACGGTCACGATCAAATTCTGAGTACCAACGCCTCACGGTGCTCAAATAAGGTGCTTCCCTCCCAAAACCATTTCGAAGACGAGCAGTTTTAAAATCATAAAAAATTATCGCCCTAAAATCTTTTCGCGTTAATTCCATTTTTGCTATAGACGACGAACTTCAACTTGTGATAAAAAGCCATTGACACGTGATTTTCCGCCATTTTTTTTATCAATGGTTTAGTTTCTTATGTTTAAAAAAATATAACATTCGAAATTCAAACATTTATAATAATAATAATAATAAATTTATTTATTCAGACAGAGTCCATAGTGTTAGTATACAGTTTATCTTAACCTATGTTAGTATACAGTTTTTCTTAACCTATAATAGTTTTTACAAGACTTTTCATTATGGCGGAGTCATATTTATCGGCTATGACCCTTAGGATGCTATTATTGCTATCCCGCACTCTTCTTAACAAAGAGGCAGTACGCTTGCGTATGATGGCATGGAAGCCGTCAACTCTCGCTTCCATAAACATTGTCGAAGCACTACAGTAACGTTGCAACCTTAACAGCATTCTAAAGGCATTATTATATTGGACCCTTAATGTGTCAAGAGACCGCTGGGTATAGCTGACCCATAGGCTGCTCGTGTAGAAGGTTTGACAGTAGGCTTTAAATAGTGTTATTTTAACTTCATCACTACAACGAGCAAACCTACGGGCCAGCATATTTCCCCTAATCGCCATTGCCCTGCGCTCCCGTTCAATGTCCTTTTGATAATCAAGACCCTCAGTAAGACAGTGCCCAAGATATTTAAATTCGTGAACCCTCTTCAATTCAACTTCATTTAGTATTATAGGTGGCACTCTTGATGGACAATTACCGCGTGACTTGAAAACCATGTAAACACTTTTTAGGATGTTATAAATTAGGCCATGTTTACTCCCGTATTTTTCACAAATGGCTAATAGCCTGCGCAATGCACTGACAGTTGGACTCAGCAGCACCATGTCGTCCGCATAACTAAAATTGTTCATGCAGACATTGTCAACTGAGCAACCTATTTGGGTGCTGCTGAGTTCATCTATCAGCTCATTCACGTACAGATTCAATAACTTAGGAGAACTTAACGCTCCTTGTCTCACTCCGCACTCCAAGCGGTACATATCAGAGTAGCCAACAGTCCACTTTACACAATTTGTCTGGTTAGCATACCAGAACTGAAATAAATTTTAAACCTGTGTATGCACGCCTGTTTTTTTGAGCTTTTGCCAAAGAACATCATATGACACCAAGTCAAAAGCTTTTGACAGGTCGAGAAAGCAGGCATACACAGGTGTACTTCTATCTGTATAGTATTGCACAGTGTGCTTGAGAATGAGTATCGCACTTTCAGTAGAGAGACCTGGACAAAAACCAAACTGTGCGTCACGTATCTTCAGATGTCGGCTGAGTTCCGAATCAAGCACACTGTCCAGCACTTTAGCCACCACTGTAGCCAGAGATATTGGTCGGTAGTTGCTTTTTTTGAGATAAATCACCTGTTTTGTTCTTCACAATAGGTACAATAATAGTCTTCATAAGTTCAGGTGGTAGGTATGTATGATTCAGGCACAGGGAGAAGAACATTGCGAGTACTGATGCTAGATGTGCACCAGCAAACTTTAGGTGTTCAATGCTCAGCCCGTCAAGCCCAGGCGACTTACCTCTCGACATGCAACGTATAATACGGCGTACTTGATTAGCGGACACAGTAAACAAATCACCGGACATGACAGGCCCCGCATTCACACTCCTACCTAAAGTAGAAGGACCGAGTGGCGATTTTACTGTGAAATATTCTCTGAATAATTCAGCTATACCCCTGTTATCATTTACACCTTCAACGCTCACAGGGAGCCCTGGCTTAGGGTTCAATTTGTTTGTCGCCTTCCAAAAATCACAAAAATTATTTGATGCTCGATACTCAGCAATAATGTCCATCTTTACATGTTCTTTGTTATCTTGACACCACTTCAATTTTCTTTTAAATATCTTTCTACTTTCACACATGTCATTGTATACTACCCCCGAGCGCGGCCTATCTTGAGAGACCCAATGTAAAAATTTAAGCCTGGCCTCCCCGTAAGCTTCACGCACACACCTGTTCCAGCCTGTTACATGACGGTTATTTTTACAAGTATTACTATTTTTATGACTTAATATTGCCGAGTCGGTTAGTGCACTTATTATATCACTGTAAAGTTTGTCTAATCCATGTTTATGTTCTATACAATTACAAACATTAGAACAACAGTTTCTGAATTCCTCAGGGAAGTCTATCAATTTTAATTTATTGTGACACAGTTCCTTGTATTTATGTATTTGATCATTCGTTTTTATACCCCAAATGGCTTTATTTATAGTATTACTAAACAAATTCGATCTAGTTTTACAAACAATTTCATTAAACTGGCACTCAATAACAAGCGGCAGATGATCCGACCAAAATGTATCATATTTAACAAATATATTTGTTATTGTTTGCCTAGCAGAATGACTAACAACGCAGTGATCAAGCCACCGCGTACACCCGTGCACGTCACTAATAAACGTGTAATTGTTCGAATTGTTGCCTAAAATGTCTGTATCCGCACATATCAATTGATTATACGCACATAAGCTAAATAATTCATCGTCGAACAATTCACCCGGGTGCGCATTAAAATCCCCTAACACAAATATAGCTTCTACTGAGTAATTGTCAACAAAAGCACATACCTCACTAAAGCAGTCCGTGAAAATCGGCAAGTTCTCAGCTGAGTTTGTTGGCATGTATACACTAAACACAAGAAAAATGCGACCACCAATTGTCACTTTTATTGCATTAATACGTGGATTTGCACTCAATCACTGACACTTCCGTAAACATATGCTTGCGCCATATTAACGCCACTCCTCCGTAAGGTCGACCCCTAAATATACCTTCCGAGGTATCAACCGCTGATGTGCCTGTGTACGCAAACTCTGGATCAATGGTGCCAAGGAGCGGTATGTCATGTGGAAGAAGCCAGGTTTCCTGCAGCGCTATAATGTCCGCGAACTTATATAACTTTCGCACACAATCGAGCGATCTCTTCACTGATTTACAGTTACAACTTATAAGAGTAGTTTTATCATTAAACTGTACATCCATTAATTACCGTTTATTTTTATTTCACTGTTCACCCTTTTCATACCATCGCCGTATATGTTATTTTTGTTAAAATACATAAAGCGTCGAAATGATACACCTTCCGGCCAAAGACAGTCGTCTAAAAACACCTCTAATTTGTGCTGTGGTACAAGAATTTTATAAGCGTTGTAATTTCTCTCTTTCTTCATTTAAATTTTCTTTAAAATTATTTCTGTCTGTGTTTTAGACCTAATATATTCAGCAATATCACTTTCTGTTACCTCTTTGTTTACATTAGTAATGAACAATGGAATTTTTGTATCGGCCGCTCGAAACTTATTGTTTGGTTCCCTCGCTTTTCCACTACTGCTGTCAAAACGATATTTCGGCCTCTTTCTCTGTACAACCTTCCATTCATTTTCAATTTGATTACTTTGTAACGGTTTCCCTTGGTTTTTTTATGAGCGGCCAGGATCGCAGAACTTTTAGCGAGCCCTATGTATAGTTGTTTTAGTTACAGCTATAGCTTTAACTATATTTATAGTAGCTATACTAGCTATTCCAAATGTGATTGCTGAAAAGGGGTCTGTGGATCAGATAACACTGTTTTGATAGTTTTTTATCTGTTTTGTTACCATTCATTATCTGTGCTGTAAATGTTTTTTCACTCGCTATTATCCTTCAATGGACTAATTTCATAATATTATAACTGACCACTTTAACCATTATGCCATCCAGGCAGATAGCAGATGGAACGGAATGGACATTTCCAGATACCAAAAACAATGACACTGTGAGATACATGAGTGAAACACCGCGGTCGGTAGCTAACTGACTTTATTCTTGTACTTGGTACCTACTAACAAATATGCATAGATACATCACACAACTCTCCTCTACATAAAAAGGCCTTAATTTAAACATTCTAGTTAGTAATACATCATTAACTACAAAACAATCTCCGCAACGTTCTATCTAAGGATCTACCTTTAATACTTAAAATAAAGATGTTACACCAATTTTTTTCATGAGGTGTTTAGTAATACATTATAAACAACATGATAATATCCGTAACGATATATCTAAGTAATCATCTTTAATACTTAAACTAAAGATTTTAATAGAATTTATTCAATCCATTAAATATATATATCAAAAGGAACTTCGTTCCATCCGGATGTCCCACAGATACCTCACGCGTTTTTTTAACAAATTTTGTATGCAGGAAAACCTGGCGCGTTAAAGAAATTAAAAAAGTGTCCTGGGTAGTTGGTAGCGCCGTCTTCTTCGGTAACATCATCAATAGAAGTATATTCAATATAATAAACGTTGTTAAGTTAAAGTGTTGTTTTTGTTGCCCTAAAAATATTTTCGTGGATGGGTTTTAAAAGAGAGAATACTGGCTTTAGGTCGTCTGCCTTTAAATGGCGTTGGTATTGAATTCCAGTATCGTATTGTACCATATTTGAAGCTACCACGGAAAGCCAATATCTACATTAATCAACTGCAGACAAATACAATATAATGAGATGTTTGAAATTATTTTATACCATTCATTTAAAAAAGAACTCCTCAGTCCGCATCATGGTCATGGTACGCGGTTCATTAACACTCAAAACACTAGTAGTGCGTTTACTTATTATTTGTGCATTACTCAGCAGTGCTACGGTGCTCAACACGGCGGATGTTCTTCTCTAATTGGGTAGTTTCAATTAAAGCAGACATAGGCCATGCTCTACCATACCCAATCGTGGGATCGGGTATGGCAGAGCGGCCGATCGAAATAGTTTGTAGCTATACAATACTTCTAAAACTCAAGGTGATCCAAATAACGACTTCCGAAACACACATACATATATGTAGGTATTTATAAATCCTTACCAAGCTACCTTAAAGTGTGAGAACAAATTTTGAATTCAGCAAATTTTAGTACAAATCCATGTTCCCAAAATTAACTCCCCAACAAAAATAATTAGAGATATCACACAACCAAAAACAAGAATTAAAAAGGGAGCGTGAATGTCTCCCATTTTTAATGGCTTAGAATCGTGGTTGTCATGGAATTTGCACTTTACTCCCTCAATGTGCTGTACATCTCCACGATATTTAACTATCAAACCAGCTGAGGCCAAACGTAATACGAACTTATTATAGCGATCAAGCAAAACCGAACCGCGACGTAAATAAATCGTTTGTAATTCCATGCTATAAGACTCTTTCAGCAGGTATACTTTTACATTGCACTGATCATCTATTAATTTCGAAGCATGTGCTTTGTAATAAATATACGAAACTATTGTAAAAATAGACTTAGTCTTGCTATTTTTGACTTCTAATAAACATTTAAGACCAGTCCCACATTCTTTTCCAATGACATCGCTTTTATATGGAAACCCTGTATATACCATAGGGGTATAACTGGTAATTTCATTACCTTCTTTTGGCTCGTAACCTCGGATTGGGTGAGTAATTGAGCCGTATAAGTAGCCTTGAATCATATGCGGTAGCAACAGTGCTAACCAAAGTAGACATAAGAAAATAAGTCTCTGTGGTAATTTTGGGTGAATATTTACGACACCGGTCTTATTTAGGATATATCCCAGTACAAGTAGAATATCGCGGGTAATGTCTCTTTCTTGGGATGGAAAAATTGTTAACAAATTCACTGCTACACACAGAACCATAAATACTATACCTACCACCAGAGAAGCATATGACGCTCGTTTCAAAACACCTTTCCACGGTCCCAAATTATTTGCACGGGCTAGTACAACTACTTTACTACTAATAATTACAGGATACGTAAATGACAAATTTTTAGTACTATTTATTGAAAGGACAAGTCCTCCAAGTATTCCTTCAAATTCATTATCCTCTACTCTTTTTAGCATTTTGTCAATATAATCTGGAATAATAACTCCATGGTCAGTTATTGTTGACGTTACATGTTGTTTAATCGTAATTCCTTCGTATTTTTCAAACGTTTTTATAATACGTTGTTCAATCCCTAATCTACTAGTACGATCTGTATCGGTGTAAGGCCATTTTATACGGGTGATAAATTTAAAATGACAATCGCGAAGATTTTGGCTTCTCGCTAAAGCCGGTAAATTCTTCGTTTTAAGATATCTCGAACACAATGATACCAAAACCAAATTCTCAGCTTCACGACAAAAACTGTTGGGCGTTGTATCAAATTTATAAATTGCGTAGTCTCCATGCTGGTAAGAAATAAAGATGATGTCATACATGTTATAATGCAAAAAAAGATTTTTAACATCTAATAGACCATGGCATCTTAAATTTTTTTGAATTATTATAAATCTTCCTTTAGGATTCCACAGTACATCCATAGTGACATTACTTAATCCTTCTACTAGATCTTCATAATTTTCAGCTCCAATAATAACATTACTACGAATTTTACTCCGTGTAAACTTTCCAGAAATAAATCGCAAACCTTTAATTTTGTGCATTTTCGAAATTGCTATTTCATTGTCTATGTTTATGAGAGTTAAATCCAAAAGAGACTTGTTAGAACTCCAGTCTTCAATCATTTCTACAACGCAATCACTAAGTGTTTCATCTTTAACAGTTTTCATGATCTTCTCGTAGGCCTTTGCGGTTGAAAAACGAAGAATCCAAAAAAATAAAATGAATACTGACATATTTTTTATGACAAATTTCATTTACTTAAAAAAGACTAGACTGAGTCTACACTGAGGTGATAAAGATCATAGAGTTTTTAAAGTGAAAACTTCTTTAGGCACGTTGGGCACTTTTGGTATAGGAAAAAGCACTGAACTCGCGTGACCGTCACGCTCAGATATATTTATACAGATGTGTGTGTAAATATGTATTTGTAAGTTATGTTTTTACTTCTGACGAGCAGTCCTACGACTGACAGTATTTTATTTTCTGTTAGGACCATCAATATTTTATTAACATTACAATAGCTATTAACATCAGCTTTTTAAAAATAATTTAAACAGATCATTAATCATGTAAGGGATCGTTAATCATTATTATAATTATAGTTTTATAATTTACAAGTTCCTATAGTAACCTGTGGCTGAATGTTTTTTTCCTCCTCCACCGCCTTTCTGAATATATTCCAGAGGTTTCAAAGAAATGACGGTAGGCTGGTTGCTGTACACAATATTACAATGTCATAAAATGTCAGTAGAAACCACCGGACTAATATCAGTTCAACGCTTGAGTCTTATAGAGAGTAAGTAAGGTCCAATCCTTTTGGGAGAAAAGGCAGTTCATTATTTGCACACGTTGCAAGTTAGACAAAAAGGGTTACTCCTGACAAACCGGTACAATTGGGAACTATTATTTTACTTGAGCAGGGAAATACTCTTCCGTTACACTAACCGTTAGGAGTAATTATGGACGTCTTCAGGGGCTCTGATAACGTCGTACGCGTGGCGATAAAACGCAAACAGAAATTTACAAATGCGCCATAACTAAATTATATCCCAACACAATAAATTGAACTTAGTTTAAACATAATGTTACTAGCCGGGGTTAATGATTAGATCAATACACTACCAATTTGTTACTAAGTAGACAGAATTTATTTAAATAATTAGTAATTATCAACAATTCCCAATAACATTTTTGTTGTTATACATTTTTTGTTGTATACAGAGTATACAGATTATTAATACCTGCCCGTCAGTGGTTGCTTAGCAACACTTTATTGGTAAACATTCCATATCGAATTTGGCTGAAGTATAGCTCCGCTATTCTATGACTGGTGGCGCCACGCGTCTCAATTTGGGTGAAAAAATGGATGAATATTTATCTCAACTTTAGGTCTTTACACGAGTGGAATTTGTGTACCAGTTGAATAACTTTTGTATAAAGATAAATGTTAATGAGATATGTATAATTAAACATAAAGACAATCCAACCTTTTCAAAGAGTTATGTAAAAAAATTAACTCAATGAAAACTGTGTTTGGACCTCGAGTATATATATAGGTAACTATTACTAGAATCAATAACGATGAAGACATTGAGTTCATGTCATCATCTTCTTCCTTTGCTGTTCCTGACATATTTATTGCTCTTACAATATGACACTCCAGTTATGTTATTTGTAGAGCCGTGTTTCATCATACAGTCTTGGTCCGTTAAGTTTTCGTATTAACAGAACTGGAACACATCTGACAATTCTAAGAGTTGATAAACTGTGATTGGTTGGACCCGACCCTCCCTCGACCCTGATGGGTGCGACATCACTTGTTCAGTCTCCAGTCTACATAGAGATCTACTGTCCTTCACTACGTCATCGTCAACATGTGATATGATTTCTTGTGATATGATATGATTCCTTCTCCTTTTTATATCGGGATATAAACGCAAGTTGTTTTTAGATCATCTGTGTTATGGATAATATTACAGAATAGTTTATCCTATAGAGTATTATAGTCAGAATAATATTACAGAATTCACGGTTCCATGTAATCAAATATTTCTTTTTTAATCGTGCCTCTGAGGTACCTACTTACATGTAAAGTCTGTCAGCAGTTACTATGGATATTCTCAAAAACTTAGCAGGTATACTAGCGTAATAGACGAACAATGTGTGCACACAAAATCCTACAAATCCTATAGGTGTGAAAAAGGCACAGAATAAACGGGACCGTGAAAGCGGTTTGAAAAAATTTAGTCTCCCATAGTCTCCTGTTTGACAGGAAGCTATAAAAGGAGACTATAAAACCCTTTTTAAGTTTGGTGTTTTCGTTTGACGAAAACACCAAACTAATACTATACACCTTTCTATATTTTAATGGATAAATATAATAAATAATAATTATATTGTGTTCTGTGTTAGATCATGGTGTAACAAACAGCAGTATACCTACGTGAATATGACTGCGTTTGGCCTGTGCCATCGATAGATAATGTTTTGCTTTTGATCAATCCCTGTGGATTTATCAAAAGCAAAACATTATCTATCGATACGTCGATATTTTTGTGTGTTGTATAAAAAAGTAGCTAGCTGCAATTTACACCTTCATCGTTTATTAACCAAATACGTGACTTAAAAAAATGGAAGAGGTTCTCTGTCCATCGGAATCTTTTATTTGTTGGTGTATGTTACCCCCTTGTAAACTTGACAAATGATTGGTTTCCCATATAAACTTTGTTCCCTTCTTTTGCTACGTTCAAGGTTTATTTTCAAGACAAAAGTAGCCTTTATCCTTCTCCAAAATCAATACCAAAGTTCATCTAAATTGGTTCAGCGGTTTAGGCGTGAACACGTAACGGACACACAGACAGAGAGATTTACTTTCGGAAATATAATATTAGTATGGATAATTATGTATTTATAAATGGCGTCTGCTACTAGTAGTAGTTAATTTTAAACAAAGTAGTCTTAATTCAAAAACTTTATTTACTTTAAAAAACAACACCACATAATGGTCTAAACAATCAACATAATAATAATACATATTATATTTATCCTAAGAATACAAAAACACCTCACATTCATGCATATAATTATAACCTGCCCGAGGATTTGAAGTGCCCTGTTTGAGTTACCTAAAAACGAACTGAAGGAGCAAACCTACAACAAGTCCTAGCCTAAAACAGCAACTCTTTTTATTCTTATAGCTACTCGCTGGTAAAACTCAGCCAAGGTCACGTAGATTGTAGGCTTTGAAACGACAAAAACCGATAAGGTGTAAGGATGAAGGCAACAGTTCCAACAGTAGGCAACATCATTTCTGATGGTTCTATCCACGTCAGAGGACAAGACCTCATTGATAGAGTGACATACTGACCCTACCAGGTTCACCAGGACATCTATGTAATTTATTACAGATTTTTTTACTATTATTTAGAGGGCCGACAAAAGAATCGGAGCACCCCAAAATATCATCTACATAGAACATCAGCAGAAACAGCATTTCATAATAAGAAATAAAAAAAACAAAGGAAAAAAATAGTTTCCAGTTTCGTAGCCTAAGATGCATTAAAGGTATACATGTTAAATAAATGTTTTGAAATGGAATCGATGTTGCTACGGCTTACTTAGATCATCGTGATTCTTCAAACCTTTGAGATTATTATTTAGTAACTAGTATGTCATATTATAAACATATATTATGGTATGTTTCTTTTTACAAACACACTACGAAAGGGTGTTCTCACAGACAAGTATAATTTGATGTGTAAACAATTTTAGGTTTATTAAATTATCTTCCTCCTATCTGTTATGTATATAAATAGGAATGAAATTATGTTTGTTAGTCGGAGCATCATTTGAGAACAGCTGTAGCCATTTGACATTTTTTTTATTTCAAATGTTTATATTAATCAAATTAGACTTTAAGGGGACACAATAGAAAAGTTGTGCACAAAATGGAAAAGTTGTGCACAAAATGGGGAAATTCAAGAAAAAGTGGCAGTGTTTTTTTTTAATGAAATTAGAACAATTATTAAAATTTTGACATGGCAACAGTTGTAAGGTCAGCTATACTTTCATATTACACTGATCATCTTTTAATTTTGAAACATAATTCACTAGATGATCGAACGAAATAACTGTGAAAATTGATTTTGTCTTACTATTCTTGACTTCCAATAAACAATGTAATAGACTATCACATTTATTCTTAATAGAAGGCTTTTTATGTGCAAATTCTGGATACAAAATAAACGTATAACTATCTAATTCATTAACTTTTTTTGGCTCGTAACCTCGAATTGGTTTAGTGACTACTGATAAACAGCATAGGGCAATAATAACGCTATACACAGTAGGTAAAAAAAAATTATTCTCTGTGGTAAGTTTGGATGAATGTTTTTTACACCGGTCTTTTTCAGGATATAGCCCAGTACAAGTAGAATATCACGAGTAACGTCTCTTTCCTGGGTAAGAAAAATGTTAAGTAAGCTGGCCAACACACACAAAATTATAAAAACAAAACAAACTACAATAGATAAATATGGACACCTTATAACTGATTCCCAGGGGTTTACATTATCAGCACGGGCCAAAACAACTAATTCTTTTCCGATTGTAACAATATATGTATATGACAAATATTCAGTCCTGTTATATAATATGATATGACCTCCAACTGTTCCTTCAAATGCATTATCCTTTACTTTTTTCAGCATGTTATCAATATAACCCGGTACAATATCTCCATATGTATTGGTTTTTTTAATTATTCTATGAAGTTCAACCTTAACAGTTTTGTATTTTTCAAAATATTTTAAAATATGTTGTTCAACTCCTTCTATGGTCGTATTATTAATATTGATAAAAGGCCATATGCTGTCGGAGATGAATTTGAATTGACAATTACGAATACTTTCATATCTTTTTAAAATGAGTAAGCTGCTCTTAGTCAGATGTTCAGAACAAGATGATACTAATGCTAGATTGTTAGTTCTACGACAATAACTATTTGATGTAGTATTTATTTTGTAAATTGCATAATCCTTACTTTTAGGTGTAATAAAAAAGACCTCCTACAGATTATAGTTAAATATCAGATTTCTTATGTCTAATAGATCATGTTCCTATAAATTTTGTAATCTATCTAATAAAAGAAATCTGGCTTTAGGATTCCATAGTCTATCTCTAATAACTTTGCTTAATCCATGGCTCAGTTCTTGATGATTTTCGCTTTCAATAATATAAACACTATTATAAATTCTGTAAGAACTCCATGCAAACGTTCTTGAAGTAAATCGTAGACCTCTGACTTTATGTAATGATGATTATATTAAATGATCGTCTACATTCACGAGAGTAAGATCCAATAGAGATGTATTAGAACTCCCCTCCTTCAAAATATGCACAACACAGTTAGTGAGTGTTTTATCTTTAAAGCCATTGATAACATTTGCGTTGGTCACAGAAACAGAAAAATCAAGAATGTAGAAAATTTTAATAAAAACTTTCAAATATATTTCCATTTCGATTACTTATTACTAAATCATAATATGTACTGAGTTTAATAAAAAAATAAATAATAAAATCATAGCCATCAATCATATTATGTTGTCATTATAATAGATTTAATCATTTGGACACGCAACTGCCCAAAAACAATCTTTTCTTTCACAGAAATAAAATTAATGGAATGTATGATGTCACAAAGCACAATAGAAATAAAAAAAATGTAAATGATGAATTGATGGTGATGATTATTAATTAACAAAAGACTATGGCAAAGCAAACATGTTGTGTTAGCAACAGTCTCGCCACCACTGCTATAAACTATGAAAAACACTAACTAACAGTAACTGTAATGTTTTTCGTACCTCATTTAGCACTCACGTGATTGTTATAAACTTACAATACATTCCTAGCCTTTTATAACCCCACTATTCACTAATATTTATCAACCGACCAATAGATTTTTTTTAAATAGTGAACTGTTTTATCATCTATTATAGTTTGCCCCTATTTTTAATAAAATAAATAACTGTTTTTGATGTGAGGACAACACACGGTGGCTAAGCTAGCTCAAGGCAGGTAAATAAGAAAGAAAAATAAGCTTACACTACATAGGGCACACTGAAAGTCCTGCGCTCCTGGCCGTTCATCAATGTTTGAATTTCAAATATTATATTTTTTTAAACAAGAAACTCAGGGTATGTTTTAGTATACACTGCGAGCACTGTTCAGTGGAGAGTTCACTTACTGGGGAGAAGTATACTGCAGCAGTATCCTAGGGAAATATATGACGTTATAAATCGTCACCATTTTTGTACTGTGAGTACTGGCGTTTTCGAGGTAAGGTGCTCTCAGTGCTTTGATCACGTGATCAACTATAAATTTATTTTTTCAGTTAAATAATAAACAATTATTTGTTGAAATATGTTCATCAATTTTACCGTACACAACCTCATTTAAATAATTCGGTTATAAAGTTATTATGCATTAAGTTACTTGAAAAACAAAGTTTTCTTTTAATAAAAAGTATACTTACTTTTAGTATGCGATTAATTCAATTGACAATTGACTTGAATATTCAACTTTTAAATATAATTACATTCAAACAATAATTTTTCTTGTTGAACAGATAACTTGTAAAGGAGGTCGGCGAGCGTCCTTAAGACATTGGGCCTAACCGTTACACTTATGGTATCTAGACAGTTTTGCAGATCAAACATACCTATTCTAGGGCTATTAAAACTATAGACCATTTTTTTTTTTTTGTGCGTGTGGGAACCCCCTTGGGCCGTCACCCCACCGGGGTTTTCGATGGGGCGGTGTGTCGGAATCGAACCGACTAAAACCACACGGTGTGCCGTACTGCGCCTTAAGTAGGAGGGATCCGGGAACAGCTTTATTACGACATCCGGAACCCTCCTAGCGCCTGCCCGCTAAAGCGCGGGCACCACCTTCGGGTAAACTCCTCTCACTTAGGCGACGTCCAGGCACACGCGGACGCCGCCTCCTCGCGGGGGGCCACTACAGCGGAAAACCCGTCCCGTCCACCCGCGGCCAAACTCAGGGCGGCATGAGGCGCTGGAATGCGTGCCTCCGCCGCCCGGTTCGCCGGCGGCGAATTAGGTCCGAGTGGAGATCGTCCTCCCGGACCCTTTCCGCCGCCTCCTTCTGCGAGATGACGTCCGCACAGAAGGTCGCGACCGCGGTAAAATTCCTGTCGCTACCGGCCATGGAGCGTATGACGGCCGGTAGCGAGAGATCCCCTCCGATGAATGCAGTGAGAGCCCGACGCTGCGTCGCCCAGGCGGAGCAAACCGCCAGCGTGTGCTGAGCCGAGTCCTCACTGCAGTCGCAGTGGTGACAGGCGGGACTCAGTTCCCTCCTAGCGACCGAGTGCAGGTACTTCCCGAAGCAGCCGTGCCCGAAAAGGACCTGCGTCAGTCGGAAGGAAAGGGTCCCGTGCTGCCGCCCTGTCCACTTGACGATGACCGGCTGGAGCGCCTCCACGGCGGCGAAGCCAGCACGTGGAGCTTCCAGCCGGGATGACCAACGAGCCATGGTGGCTCGGCGAGCGGCCTCACGCCATTCGCGTACCTCTTCGGGCGGGGGCCGACTGCCGCTTCCCGCCCGGAACTCAGCCGTTCGCCGATATACTTCGGATTAAAATTATAGACCTGTTCTAAGGGATAGCACAGATATTGGGAATCATGAAACTAAAAGTTAGGTCATTGTTTGACCGTATTATAGGGGATCGAAAGAGACATAATTTTGACAAATAGGTATATATATATATACTATTTTGTAATTTTATATAATAATACTACTCTTTGATTGACTCTGTCAGGAATCAGCAAGCAAAGGCAAGCAAACATCATAATATCAAGATGATTAATGGCAGTTCCGAAGTCTATGATACATGAAGGGAATAGCAATCTTGTAAATAAAAACCAAATTATATTTTTATTATTTATTTATTCATCTTAGACAATTAAAATATCGGCGAATAAATGTGCACTGTGTAAAATATAAGTAATATAAATTTTATAAATGAATAGGTACACACATGAATACTGATTTTCTCTTGTCTAAAACTAAGAGGGGTAGTCCACTGTTGTATAACAGAATGAATTGTTGCGTTTTCTAACAAATGCATACCTACAGCATTGCTACGAACAGAACTAATGCCACAGTTTATATAGTTAATGTTAGAAAAAGTCCAATCAGAGGTAAAAATCGAAATCCAGGTATTCTAGCAGCTGTCAATTGAAAAGGTACTTACGTCCGTTATGCAAGCTCAACTTGTTCGGAATAGCAGTGATCGTTAGTATCCGTAATACGTAGCGAAATTGGTAAAATACTCCAAAATCAACGAAAAACCTTAAAGCACAAGAAACACCATAGAAACAAATAGAATCAGACAGCACAGATTAGTCCTAATGAGGTCCTAAGAGTAATAATTATCTAAGGTTCAGTCACACAGTCAGTCAGTGACATTATAATTGTAGTGTTGCCAGTATTACAATGTACTCTTCTTAATATCGGTTATGTAAATATTAATCAAATAACATAAAAAAAGTTTAGTGTTTGTAATTCAATATGTCTTTAATATTTCAATAAGTTATAAATCACTTAAATCGCTTCTTTATATTAGCCGTTGATGTCCACTGCTGGGCAAAGGCCTCCCCCTTCCATTCCCATCCATTTCGATCTTTAGCGAATTGCCACCAGTCCTTATTATAGCCATTGAGGTCCCTGACGACGTTTTCCGTCCTGTGGACGCCACGGAGTGGCAACTCTAGCCCACCGCATCGGATTCATACGGCTAACTTGTTCGGCTCAGTTCTACTTTAATATGAAAATTATCTCTGTCGCGTCTGCTGGGTACTCTTGTCATGGCACGCAAGTCCACAATGTCCACGTTTCTCACATGGTCCAGGCGCTCGGTATCAGGGATGCATTCCATAGCCCTCTGACAAACCCCGAGTCTATACTTTTGACGTCTATACTTTGTAAGGGACCACATTTTGGGCTCTGTAGGTCAGGAAAGGTAATTTATGTGTATATGTAAGTCACTCTTCATAAAGTGTTTATAGGTCCAGCAGCTCTTCCACGCGTTATCAATGCGGCGATCGGTTTCTTTTTCTTGCCTGTTATCGAAGGATACTAGCTGGCCCAGGTAATTGTATTCATCGACATAGTGCATCTCCGACTCACTTTAATGACTATTTATTACACATTTTAACAAAGAAGTCATTCCTTATTTGGTGTATAAACTAAGATTATATAAACAATAATCGATAATTCTAAACGAATCGATGCAATCAATTTTTTGCCACTGGCAACATTTTCTTTTGATTTGGTCTCCTTCCCTTGTTTGTAAATAGAAAGTCAATATTAAGATATTTTAGAAAATAAATTATTTCCCCTTAGAATCGGGAACTCATTATTTTGGAGTGCTTATTATAATTAACATTAATTATTTTGATTAAAGTCCGATTCGTGTAACGGTTTGGCCCACCTTCACCAATCTCCTTTTTATTTTCACGTCAAAACACCGCTAAAAAACATAGACTAGGACATAGACAGTCCGGTATACTGTCAAGTATACCGGATTATGTTCCGTTTTAAACAGTAACCAGTATTTTTTTTTATTATGACACGTCAGAATGACCTCAAACCGCCTGATGGAAAGCTAGAGTGAGGTCCAAAGACTGAGGACCACCATTATAGATACGGATGACACTAAAATGATAGGCCTCAGCTAGACGGCCTCGAGAGATGCTTTTTCAGACCCCGCATAAAGGACCCGGGATTATATATTATGTCGAAGGGAACACGTGTGCTGGTAATGTATTCCACATTTTAATGGTGCGGCAAAGAAAGGAGGTGCTGAACCGTTTGGTTCTAGTTGGTATTGTTTGCACTATAAGGGGGCGGCACCTCAGCCCGCCACGTGTTGTTCTGGATAGGAAAGGAGAGGGTGGGATCAATTGGAAGAGCTCTTCGGAACACTCGCCATGGTAGAGGCGGTAGAATACTGCCAAAGAGGCTACGTTTCTATGCAACTGCAACTGTTCAAGGGTGTTGGTGACCTCAGGACTCCCAATAATGCGGATAGTATGCCGCTGCAAACTGTCGAGTACCTCAAGAAGGTACTGTACAGAGCCATCCCAGAGATGAGAACAGTTTGCAATCCAGTTGCACAGTCGAGGGTGCAGACCGAATGCTGGAAGATTGGAAATAAGCGATTTGTGCCAAACTCTATTGAAAGCTTGGGCGATGTCTAAGCCAATAGCCAGTGACTCGCTGTGCTTATCCATAGCCTCACCCCAAATGTGAGTGACATACGCTAGAAGATCGCCCGTTAATCGTTTCGGTTTAAAGCCATATTGTCGATCGTTAAGTAAGGAGTGATCCTCTAGGTAGTGCATGAGCTTTTTATTTATTAGGTGCTCAATCAACTTGCAAAGTACTGAAGTGATATGGGTCGATAGTTGCTTGGATCCGAACGATCCCGTTTCTTGGGGATTGGTTGCACGTTCGCCTCCTTCCCAACCTCCGGCACCGAAACGGACATATATAACAGGCAATACAGTCGTGTAAGCGTTGGGGCCAACTCTGCCGCGCATTTTTGGAGCACCAACGCTGGAATACCGTCAGGGCCACTGGCTTTCCGGACATCGAGTGACTGTAGTTGCGCACGAATATCGCTTTGTCTGATGCGGATATCAGGTATGGTATGGCCACAAGTGGTAATCGGTGGTGGCTGCGAACCACAATCATTGATTCGGGAATTAGCCGCAAAGATATTAGCCAATAAATGAGCTTTCTCCTGCGGCCCGTGAGCCAGGGTACCGCAGTGGAGGCAGCGAAGGCTGACAGAATGGGGGAGCCACAAAAGGCATTTTAGTGCAAACTAGACGGATGGACGGATCGTAAAGCGGCTCGTACCATGGCACTGTACTGGGCTGGGTGACTCGTCAGCAGAAGATTAAGCAGAGAGGGCGCTTGACTTGCTATGTTTGGTATCCTGGTGGGCATACCAGTTGGGTCAAGTCATGCGTGAGAGCGAATGCAGAGGAGCCCCACCAAGTCTCATAGTGTGCGTTAAAATCCCCTAAAAACACGAATTCGGCGTTGGGAAACCGCTCTTGCGCATCGTCTGCCGCCTGATTCAGATACTGAAAGAGTAGAGTTGACTCGGCATTTCCTGTATAGGAGCTATTCTAATCTATTTTATTCTATATATCTATATAATTCTAAATTATTATTATGTTTATTTTTTACATACAAATAATATCAATAAATGTTAGATAAATAATCATATACTATATACATTTCACCATACATAAACACTTATATTTCACACAATTTAACAAAACAAATTAAATGATTATAATTTTCAAATGTGTATTTCTGAACGCATCTGTCACCTGTCAGATAATATTATTGAATTGAATTTTATGCAATAATGGTATTATGTAATTTAAAGTAGGTAACAATCACGGAGCAGATAATAACAATGATATATAGTGTGTTGTAAATGAGGTCTAATCTCATATGTATGGTACCGTTGTAGTTATGTCATAGAGTTACTTGAAGTCAATGGTTTTGCTGGCTTGTAGACAACCCGAGAGAAAAATGTTCTCTTCTTTTGTTCTCCAAATAAAACTCCACTGCAAATATATTTTGCTATGTATTTTATTTCTCAAATTCTATTAGGTTATAGGCCCAGGCCATAGCTTTATTGGAAAACGGTATAAGTATCTCTAAGCTTGAAGATTGAAAGAAAAAATATTTCAAGATGCAGAATTCCATGATGTTCGAGAAGCTGTCCGGCCAGTCGAATTATGGCACGTGGTTGTTCTCAATGGAAATGTTCCTAGTAGACATAGATTTATGGGACTGCGTACAAGAAGGATTTGAAACCATAACCAAAGAGGCTATGAAGAGAGATTCAAAAGCCAGAAGCAAGATATGTCTAATGTGTCATGAAAAGGTTTATCCTCTCATAATGAACACTAAAACTGCGAGAGATACTTGGGAGGCGCTACGACGAGCCTATGCTGATGGAGGATTGGTACGGAGGTTGAATTTATTACGAAAACTTTTTACAATGAAATTTGACAACTATGGTTCAGCAGAAGAGTATGTAACACAAATTCAAAGCTTGAACCAGGATTTACATAAGATCAAAGCTGGCTTGGATGACGAGTTTATCGGAATAATTATGTTAGCCGGACTTCCAGAAGAATTTAACCCTCTAGTAATGTCAATAGAACACTTTAGCATAAAGATTACTACGGAAGCAGTAATGGCAGCACTTCTTAAGGAGAGTGAACGGAAGAAAAATACGACGACAATAAAAGTGGTGGAGTCTGCGCTTGTTAGCAAGAAAGATATCATATGTCGCTTTTGCAAGAAGAAAGGTCATTATAAATGGCAGTGTAAGCAGTCTAAGTATAAGAATGTATTAACCAGTCAGGATAATTCAAGTAAGAAAACTGGTAATACGTCATTAGTTTGTGATAATAATTTTGTTGGCCTTTTGTCGGTTAGTGCGGAACCCCATACATGGGTTATAGATTCTGGTGCCACATCACACATGACATCACAGAAACGAATTCTTAAAAATGTTAGCACAAGTGGTTCAAAACATATAACTACTGCGAACAATGAAAGGATTGTGTCAAAATTGAAAGGTGATGTTTTTACAAAGGATGGTAAAATTAAGTTTGAAGATGTATTGTTGACACCAGGTCCAATTACAAATTTATTGTCAGTGAGTAAAATGTGTCGTAAAGGTTGTATTGTAGTTTTTTATGATAAATGTTGTCAGGTTTTTATGAAAAATGATATCAATTTAGCGTCTAAACCATTATTTACAGCACCACTGAAACAGGGTTTGTATATTTTAGATCCTAAAGAGGCAGCAATGGTTGTTACGTCTCCTTCAGATACTACAAGTGCTCCAAGTCCTTATAATTTATGGCACAGAAGGTTAGGACACTTGAGTGGACCACTGATGGTCAAGTTAAAAGGCATAGTAAAAGGTCTTGCATTTGGGGATATAAATAACGAACCATGTATAGAATGTTGCCAAGGCAAGCAGTGTGTAAAGAAGTTTCCAAAGCGGAAACAAAGTAAAAGGGCTAAAGGTTTATTGGAACTAGTGCATTCAGATTTAGCGGGCCCTATGGAAGTTGAATCCTGGGGAGGTAATAGATACTATCTGATTTTTGTCGATGATTTCAGCAGGAAAACATTTGTATACATATTGAAATCTAAAACCGAAGTATTCGCTAAATCTAAAGAGTTCAAGGCACTAGTTGAAAGCCAAACAGGAAAAAAGATTAAAAAGTTGCGTAGCGATAACGGGTCAGAGTACACCAGTAACAAATTTCTAAATTATTTGAAACTTCATGGAATAATTCATCAGACATCAGTGCCATATACACCACAATAGAATGGTGTAGCTGAGCGGACTATTCGTACTATTACGGAGAAAGCAAGATGTATGGTACATGAGGCTGGTTTGGATAAAAGGTTCTGGGGTGAAGCGGTTAGGTGTGCTGTCTAATTAAAAAAAATAGGTCTCCGACAATGGCCTTGCAGGACAAAGTTCCAGAGGAGATATTCATAGATGAAAAGGTTGATCTCTCACACTTGAAAGTTTTTGGTTGTAAAGTTCAAGTTTTGGTGAAGGATAATACTCGGAGAAAATTTGATTCTAAGACAATCGAAATGATTATGACAGGCTATTGTGAGAATCAAAAAGCATACCGCTTCATGAATATGAACAATACAAAACGCGTAATTTTCGCTCGAGACGCAACGTTTATTGAAAATAATTATCAGCCAAAAAGAGAAGCACATTCAGATGATCCTTTGTTAATAAACACGAACATTCAGCAACAAGATACTGTTCCGCCTGTAGTAACGATTCCTATCATTGATGCTGATGGAAGTGTTCGTCCTGATAGTCAGAGCACTGAGGAAATCATCACTACTGAGGTAAGGCCGTTGTCAGCTCCAGAAGAAGACTTTTATGACGCTACTGATTCTGGATCCAGTGAAACTGTTAATGAAGCTGGTATTCCTGAGCGAAGATATCCTCTACGAAACAGACGTCCTAAAAAGGATGAGGACATGGTCTAGAACTTTCATGTTTAATGAAGCGATCTGACAAGAATTTATGGTTGCAGGCAATGAAAAAGGAATATGATTCCCTGATGGAAAAATGGTACCTGGGAATTAGTGAATCGACCACCGGAAATGAATGTGGTAAAGTCAAAATGGGTATTTAAACTCAAGATTGGCGCAGATGGCAGCGAGCAGTGCTACAAGGCGAGATTAGTAGCTAAAGGCTATTCTCAAATACCAGGAGAAGACTATTTTGAGACTTTTGCTCCTGTGGTGAGAATGTCATCAATTCGTTTGCTAGTGGCACTTGCAACTGAAATGAATTTTCACATACATCACATAGATGTAACTACAGCTTTCCTGAATGGTATCTTCAAGAAGATTTATATATGGAGCAACCTGAATACTTTGTCAAGGATGAGCGCAAAGTGTGTAAGCTAAAGAAGACTATTTATGGTCTTAAACAAGCTGCTCGTTGCTGGAATGAAAAAATTCATGCACATATATTAAGATTGGGATTTATTCGATCTAAGTATGATTTATGTGTATATACAAAGAAATCTGGAGATGTCTTTATAGCTATTGCGCTTTATGTTGATGATTTTTATATATTTTCAAATAAAATTATTGAGGTCGAGAAAGTAAAGCAAAATATTGGCAATAGATTTAAAATTAAAGACCTTGGAGAAGCCAGGAATTGCTTAGGCCTGAGAATCCTAAGAGATTATAAAAAGGCCGAAATCCGTCTTTCTCAAAGGTTTTATATTGAGAAGATTTTACATAAGTATGGCATGCAAAACTGTAAGCCAGTGAGTACTCCTGTTGAGACAAATGCTCATTTAAAACCGGGTGAGAAGAATGAAAATTCTGAATACCAAGAGATTATTGGTTCACTTATGTACTTGGCATGTAGTACTAGACCAGACATTTCATATGCGGTTACCATGCTGAGTCAGTTCAATAATTTTAATAATTCTTCTCATATGGCAGCACTAAAGCGGGTACTTAGGTATCTGAAGGGAACGATTGATCTGTCACTATGTTATAAAAAGTTTCACAAGCCCTTGGTTGCTTATGCAGATGCTGATTGGGGCAATGGACCTGATGGTCGTTCGTTCACAGGTTATTTCTTGATGTTTGGTGGTGCTGCTGTATCTTGGCAAGCTGGTAAACAGCGATGTGTTGCATTGAGTAGTGCTGAAGCCGAATACATTGCTCTTTGTGAGGCTGCTAAAGAAATTGTAAATGTTAAAGGTTTATATGCTGAATTAACTGAGAGGACAGACACTGTAACAGTTTATAGTGAAAGTCAAAGTGCTACTGCGCTAATTTACAGTCCTATGATTGGTAGAAAGACAAAACATATTAATATAAAATATAATTATGTTAAAGAATTAGCTAGTAGTGATGTAATAAAAATTGATTATTGTAAAACTGATTGTATGTCAGCTGATATATTGACTAAGGCAACTCCTCGTCAGAAATTGTTTTTGTTCAAGACATATGGGATTAAGTGGGGGTATTGTAAATGAGGTCTAATCTCATATGTATGTTACCTTTGTAGTTATGTCATAGAGTTACTTGAAGTCAATGGTTTTGCTGTCTTGTAGACAACCCGAGAGAAAAATGTTCTCTTCTTTTGTTTCTCCAAATAAAACTCCACTCCACTGCAAATATATTTTGCTGTATTTTATTTCTCAAATTCCATTATAGTGTATATCTGAAGCTATGTTTTTATATAATACTAGCAGTGCCCCGCGGTTTCATCCGCGTAAGTCCCGATCCCGTGGGAATATCGGAATAAAAAGACTATGCGTTAAACCAGGTCTTCAGCTATCTACATACCAAGTTTCATCGCAATCGGTTCAGTGGGTTTTGCGTAAAAGGGTAACAAACATCCATCCATACATCCATCCATTCAACGAAACTTTCACATTTATAATATTAGTGGGATAGATACCATAAAAGTGAGTAAAATTGCCGCCCATATTGATTAAGGTGATAATTTTTGTTGTATTAGCAAAATTTCCCTATACTTACAGTGGAATGAACGTAATGCTTTTAGGTTACGCAGCGGCGGTGGCAGATCATTCCAACATCTAGTAGCGGCGTACCTGAAACTGCCTCTAAAAGTGGTCGTCCTGTGCCTCGAAGTTACTAAAAGATGGAAAGCGGCCCTTGTGCTGTATTGATTGACCTCACGAGACCACTTCAAATTTTTATACAGGTATTTGGGCTTTTTGTATAGAATAACGCCAAAAAGTAAGGTGGCTAGATGGAGGTGCCTGCGAGCAGTCATCTTCATGAGATTCCCTCTGTTTATAAATGGGGTGACATGTGTACGAGGTGGGATGTTATAGCAGAATCGAGCGTTCGAGCATTCTGTACCCGCTGAATGAAATTTCGAGTTCTTTGCAATATACATGCATCAAATACAGTGTCATCATAATTTAATTTTGATAGTATGAGAGTCTCTCATAGTAGTATGCGCATATCTATACTGAGGTTTTTGCGAATTCGGTACAGTAGTTTGAGACGGTAAAAGCAGTTTTTGACAGCTTCAAGAACATGCGTCTCAAAATGCAGTTCCCCGTCCATAACTAGACCGAAATTGCGAGCCTCACTGACCTGCTCTATGGGACATTCGTCAACCATTAATACGGGATTAAGATCTTGTATCTTTTTGATGCATTCTTTAGACCCTAATATTAAAAAAAAACATTTAGTGGGGTTAAGTACTAAAGAATTCCGTCTTGCCCAGCCTGAAATACTCTCTAAATCTGCATTTGTTCCATTTACAGCATCATGACAATCATTTGGATGAATTATACTTAGTGTTGTGGACATGGTTGATAACATCGGCGCTGTACAATATGAAGAGGAGAGGGCCGAGAACTGATCCCTGAGGAACGCCCCGGGTCACCTGACAGTAAGAGGAGTTGGCCTTGTTACCATCCCTGGCATTATCCGAGAGAGAGAGCGACTCGAATCGTCGATTGCCAGGATATTTCAGATCGGTTTGACCCCTTGGCTGGATGGATGTAGCTTCACTCTGCATTCTCTATCGCATGTATCATGGGGAGTGCTCTGAGGAATTGTTCGGACTTATCGCGGCCGCAACGTTTCGCCATTGTTCAACGCGACAAAAATTTTGTCCCCATCACCTCGATAATTGGCAATCCACCACTGTGCGGTTCTCAAGATTTTTTTTTGGCTCGCACAACCAATCTCTGGAACAAATTGTCGCCTGCGGTATTTTCGGACCAATACGACCTTGGAACCTTCAAGAAAAGAGCGTACTCCTATCTCAAAGGCCCGCAACGCACTTGTGACTCTTGAGTTGCAGGTGTCCATGGGTGACGGTAGTCACTTACCATCAGGTGACCCGTCTGCTCGTTTGCCCCTGTTAAAAACGCCTAGCGCCATCTAGGATCTTGAGGTTGAACTGATCGTGATCGAACATACGAACATAAGAACGAGTGAATATAAGAAGACGAAATACCCCTCCTTAATTTTTGTTGGAATGATTGTTAATTTTTAATTCGATGTTCACTTACCATCCAAACTTTGTACAACCTACTTAAATATACGCACTTAAACAATAAAATAAAATAAAGGAATTAATTGAAGAAGACTCTACCTACCTAAAATATACGCCAAAAGATCTAACATAATTTGGTCCTTCGAGTCGAATCATCGTGAGCAGTAACGCCCACAACCAGCAGCTAACGGTGAGACCTATCAATTTTCCTTTCCAAATCTTGTGTATTCAGTGTGTGCAAACATCGTTTCTCTATATACATTCTAGTGGTTTCTACCGGTCGCATCTATTAGTGTCAGTCTATTTTGCCTTTATCTTGTGCCGATTCAAATTTATCAGAACTGCAGGTACCTACTTGAGTTTCGCCACTCACAACCACCAATATGACGAAAAAAAGGCATTCAATTGTAGATCTCGAAAGTAGTGACGATATTATACGGGATTTAGTTAAAAAAAGGGGTGCTGTTAAGGGTAAATTTACGTTATTTTCTAAATATGTTAATTCGTTAGATATTTCACAAATTAGCGAAACTCAAAGCCTGAGTTACAAGAACGTTTATAGAGGTCCTCAGTGTTATTCGATCAGTTTTCTCAAATTTAAGACGATTTAGATTTTATGGCCTCCAGGATTCAGATAGACATAGAATTAGAAGAAAAGGAAACCTTCGAGAACCAGTACTATGCTATCGTGGCCAAGTGTAAATGTATTTTAAAAACAGAAGCTTCTCAAAGTGTTCAAAATTGTACTACTAACAGGATTAAACTACCTACAATATCTTTACCAAATTTCGACGGTACTTATGACCAGTGGCTCGAGTTCCACGACACATATTTATCACTCATACACAATAGCAATGGTCTCGATAATATTCAAAAGTTTCATTATTTACGTTCAGTTCCAACAGGTTCACTTCACACGTTCACATCCAACGGGTGCACTTCACGTTATAAAAGCCTTAGAATTTTTTTCTGAGAACTATTTAACAGCTTGGTACCTTTTACAGAACAGAAACAATAATAACCTTCTGTTAGTTCACAATCACGTCAAAGCATTATTCAACATTCAATCTATGAGTAAAGAAACATCGTCACAAATTCGTAAACTGATTGACATTGTTTTAAGGAATATTCGTGCATTGAAAACATTGGGCGAACCCACGGACTCATGGGATACATTAATAATATACATCGTCACAAAACTAGATTCGTCCACCGAGCGAGAATGGTAACTCCACAAGGGTTCAATCACGAAAGCATCTTCCGATAAAAGCATAGTGCTGTCTGATTTACTATCATTCTTGAAGGACAGAGCTGATTTCTAAAAATAAGTTGTTTACTAAATAAAGGCTAGAGGTGAGTTTGCAGTAAAGTAATAAAAACCATACTTTTTTATGGACAATTATTTTTGAACATTAATAACTATTAGCTTTTTCGTCCTTCATCCGCGTGATGGCGGACATTAGACATTGTAGAGTGTTGGTAATCTAATTTAGGGTACACCTGAGGCCCCGGCCATAAGACCCGGTGATGGAACACTGTGTGGTTTTAGTCCAACATACCACTTTGTTGTTTGGCCCCGGTGAGGTGATGACCCGTGGGGTTTAGATATTATTTGTTAGATAGTAATTAAGGAGGGAAAACTTACCAGTCACTATCGGTTTGTAGACCAAAACGATGACCACAGCCGAGGATAAACCTCAACGAATTGCCATTTACATATTTTACATTGCTGTCGAATATTCCCGAAGATGCCCCGCGGCCCCGTTTAGAGGTGAAACACTGGTCGAACTATTATTACATGCTTTGGAGATACTTGCAACGCGCAACGCGAGTGTGTTTGGTTTGGATTTCCTGTCTATGGCAATTCGTTGAGGCTAATGTCCGTGAAGGTGTTTCTTTCTCTAGACCCCGAGATTTTAATCATATCTTCACCAAATTCACATGGTAACAAATTGGTTCATATTTGACGGAGACCTGAGATAACATACACAAAAAAAAATACCTTCATGACCGTCAAATTTATAAAATACCATTTTTTAAGTTGGGTAAAAATCAATACGTGATCAATGTAAGTTCAAAATATAAGTTTCTTACAAACTTTCATCCCCTATTTTAATCCTTTAAGGGATAAATTTCTAAAATAAAAATGTGACAGTCAACTTTTCTTTCTAACCATGAGCTCATATATCAATTTGTACATTTCTAATTTAAAAAATGGTAAAGTTTAATTCAAACTTTCATCCCCTATTTTGCCTCTTTAAGGGATGAATTTTCAAATTCCTTTCTTATAGAATCATGTAAGAAATACGTCGTCCAAATTATTATTATCTGTATACGTCACAATTTTCAGCCCATACATCATAATTTTCAGCCCCAATAATAACATTTCTATATATTTTACTCCATGTAAACTTTCCAGAAATAAATCGAAAGCCTTTAATTTTGTGTAATTCTGAAATTTTTATTTCATCATCAATGTTCATGAGAGTCAGATCCAGAAGAGACGTTTTAGATGTCCATTGCTGGACCAATTCTACAACGCAATTAGTAAGTGTATTATCAGTAGGGGTTTTGGTGATTTTTTCGTATGCCGTTACAGTTGAAAGACCAAGAATCCAGAAAATATTAATAATGACTGACATATTTTTTCATTTCATATGTTGTTCACTAAATAAAGGCTAGAGGTGCGTTTGCAGCAAAGTAATAAAAACTTTACTATTTTTTCTTTTATGGACCATTAATTTTGAACAATAATAGCTATTAGCATTAGCTTTCCATAACTAATAAATCCTACCTACCTATCCGTTCATAGGATCATTAATCAAATGAGGTTATTATCATCATAATCAATCATTATAATATAATGCACTATTATATGTACAATAGAACACCCCTTGCTTTCATCTTTACATGTCGCAAGAGCTTCCTCTATTGTCATTGAACCTTCGATCAAGTTGGACGGATTCGGGTACTTCTGACCTACCTTTCTTCAAAACATCACTAATTTGGTTAGGATATATTCTGCACTGTTGACCACTACCGGCCTTCACCCTTATGTTCACCTTATATACTTGTTAAACCATTCGTTCTGCACTCTATCGTTGTACGTGCCAAAATCAGCATTGTTGTTGTTGTCATCACAAGGAACAAGTCTTCTCTTTATTTAAATACACTGATAAACATACGACTTGAACGAAATTATCTCAGCTTACCCCGAGAAATAGTAGTTTTTCGACTAACTAACGGAGTATAGTTATTTTAGTTATAGGTATAGCTTTAACTATATTTATAGTAGCTTTTCCTCATTGATAGTTTTGTAGCTGTTTAGTTACCATTCATTAATTATCTGTGCTGTAAATGTTTATTTACTCGCTAGTATCATTCAATAGACAGATTTCTTAATTATTATTACTGACCACTTTAATCATTACGCCATCCGGGCAGACAGCAAATGGAATGGAATTTACATATCCGGATACCAAAGATAATGACACTGTGAGATACATGAGTAAAACACCGCAGTGGGTAGCTATTTTCTGGCGCGGGGTTTATTCTTGTACTTGGTACATACAAATATGCATAGATACAACACACATCAAACCTCTACATCTAATCTAATAAAAATATATTAAATTAAACATTCTAGTTAGTAATACATTATTAACTATAAAACAATCTCCGCAACGTTCTATCTAAGGATCCACCTTTAATGCTTAAACTAAATATGTTACAGCAGTTTGTTTCATGAGGTGCTTATTATAACACTATAAACAACATAACAATCTCCGTAACGATATATCTAAGTAATCATCTTTAATACTTAAACTAAAGACGTTAGAAGGTATTTTCACGGTTATACATTAATATTTCAAACGTGTTTACTTATATATTTTTTATACGTAGTTTTATTTCTTTATTTAATTATACACATTTCATTAACGCATTTCTTAAGTTTACTCTTGAATAAAGACATTCAATCGTAAACCTTTACATTGTCCGGCAATCTGTTGTACAGCTGCACTCCCTCAAACATTGTTGTTCGTCCATAAAGTAATTTAAAAAAACCAATTTGGGGAAAATGCGTCGTTTGTTCGATTTTTAAATTAATTCTTATATATTTTAAAGCGTGCTTCTCTCGTTATGAAATTCGTGAAATTATTTTGTATACCTTTAAGCGTGGCTTAAATAAGCGAAAATGTATCGGCGGAATGAGTAGTGCACTGAGGGAAACTCATCTATCTATACTATACTACTTTATGATTATTTACGATTTAATCCTGTTATAATTAAAGTTAGTAACATTTCAATATCTTATTTTTGAGCTAGAAACAAAAACTCATGAAATAAGTTACTATTATGAAATAATCATTTAACTTAATTGCAAATTACGGTAATAAAAGCGTCTTAAAAGAATAATAAATAATTATAAATTATGAAAAATACTACCTTTATAATGCTAATTTAACATTTTACTAAATTTCTTAATCCAGTGCCAGAAAATTTGTAGTGCAGAAGATCAATGTGTAACTTAAATTACTATGGTAAAGTAAATAAAAAAAAATTTAAGACATTCTATCCGATTTAAGATATTAAATTGTTGAAAGAACTTTTGATACGATTGATGTAACCTGACATAGGCCCGCATGTGGTCAACCTAATTAGCAAATAACATACAACTTAATTAGCAAAAAAAAAGAGTAGGCCCTATTATTCATGGCTTTCCCTGTGAGAGAAGGCCTCTGCCCTAGGATATGTTCTACTCCAGTCAGGAAGTGCCGCTTTTCAGTGCCACCATTCCTAGCAATAGATCTGCATTAAGAGATAAAATGTGGTTTTGGTCAGTTCGATTATCAAAATCACCATATAGTATCCTCGGCGGTGTAGTTTCGACATCCAAAAAGGTAACATTGGACTATTTTATCACGTTTGGAAATACAGTGCACAGTCTTTGAAGGTCTAGGTTCAATAAAATAGACTGTATATTGTCTGTCAATCAGATAGATTATCACAGTATTTCTTTAAGTGATCCCTCAAATTTCCATGAATTTGATATTTTGTTTGTAGCCCTTATAAAACTTGAATGATATTTTACAGAGCCGCATTGTAATACGGCTCTGTAAAATCACTTGTACACACAGTAATATCACTTGTATGTTACTCAGTAGCAGTTAAATACAGTTCTACACTTTTAGTGCTACGATCTTCTGTAGGGCAGATGTTCTTTTCTATTTGGGTCGTTCCAATTTCAGCAAAAATTGACCATGGCGTTCCATACCTAATCTCACCATCCGATCATAAAAGTTGTAGCTACACCATACTTCTTCCGAACTCAAAGAAATGGAAATGATAACTTCAAAAACAAACTACGCATATGCACATTCACCTTGATTAAGAGTAAGCATAAAGAATAAATTCAGATTAATTATTACATTACAAGTTCCTTTTTCCTAAAGTTAACTCCCCAATGAAAATAATAAAAGATATCATATAACCAAAAACAAGAATTAAAAAGGGCCCGTATGTATCTTCCAGTTTTAATGACTTATGATTGTTGTTGTCACGGGATTTGCATTTGACCCTCTCAAAGTGTTGTATATCTCTATAATATTTACTTAACAAACCAGCTGAGGCCAAATTTACCACGAATTTATTCAAGCGATCAAGCAAGACAGAACCACGACGTAAGTATACCGCTCGTAGTTCCATGTTATATAACCCTTTCAGCGGGTATATCTTTGCATTGCACTGATCGTCTTTTAATTTTGAAGCGTAAGCAATATAATGGATGTATGAAAGTACAGTAAATAAAGTCTTCGTCTTGCTATTTTTCACTTGTAATAAACATTTAAGGGGAGTTCCACATTCTCTTACATTTAAATTACGTTGATTTGAGCCTCCTGGTAATATAACAGGCGTATAGCTGGCAATTTCTGTTACTTCTTGTGGCTCATAACCTCGGATTGGGTGAGCAATTGAACCGTATAAGAAGCCTTGAATTATATTCGGTAATAATAGTGCTAACCAAAGTAGACTTAAAAAAATAAGTCTCTGTGGTAATTTTGGGTGAATATTTGAGACCCCGGTCTTATTCAGGATATATCCCAGTACAAGTAGAATATCGCGGGTAACGTCTCTTTCTTGAGACGGAAAAATTGATAACGAACTGGCTGTAATACACAGAACCATAAAAACAATACCTACCACAAGAAAAGCATATGGTGTTCGTTGCAAAACTCCTGTCCAGGGTCCTAAATCATTTGCATGAGCCAATATAACTACAGTTCCATCAGGTAGTATGGGATACGTATACGATAAATGTATGTTTCGATAGAAGAAAATGGCTAGACCTCCAATTGTTCCTTCAAATTCATTGTCTTCCACTCTTTTTAGCATACTTTCAATAAAATTTGGTAAAATATCTCCATATTTATCAAATTTTCTGTCGGTTGCTTGTAGTTCAATGTGTACTCCTTCATATTTTTCAAACTCTTTTAAAATACGTTGTTCATACCCTAATATATTAGTATGATCAAAATTAATGAAAGGCCATATTACGTGCGTAATAAATTTGAAGTGACAATTACGAAGAAGTGTTCTTCTCCCTAGAGCCGGTAATTTTTTTGTTTTAAGATATCCGGAACACGATGATATCATAATCAGATTTTCAACTTTCTGACAAAAACTGCTAGATGTTTTATTAAGTTTATAGATGGTGTCCTCTCCGTGATTGTGGAATATAAAGATGATGTTAAACATATTGTATTGAAATAATAGATTTCTTAAATCTAGAAGATCATGCTCTCTTAGTTTTTGGATTATTATTATAAATCTTCCTTTAGGATTCCACAGGACATCGGTAGTCACTTGACTTAATCCTCCTTTCAGTTCTTCATAATTTTCAGCCCCAATAATAACATTTCTATATATTTTACTCCATGTAAACTTTCCAGAAACAAATCGTAAGCCTTTAATTTTGTGTAATTCTGAAATTTCTATTTCATCATCAATGTTCATGAGATTCAGATCCAAAAGAGAGGATTCAGATCTCCACTCTTGGACCAATTCTACAACACAATTAGTAAGTGTGTTATCGTTAGGGGTTTTGGTGATTTTTTCGTAGGCCGTTACAGTTGAAAGAACAAAAATCCAGAAAGTATTAATAATGACTGACATATTTTTTCATTTCAAATGTTGTTCAGTAAATAAAGGCAAGTGGCAAGGTGAGTTTGTAGCAAAGTAATAAAAACTAAACTTTTTTTTCCTTTATGGACCATTAGACCTAATAAATCCAACCTACCTATCCGTTTATACGATCATTTATCAAATGAAATTATTGTTATCATAATCAATCATCATAATTAAAGGCATTGTTATATGTACAATAGAACACCCCTTGCTTTAATTTTTACATGTCGCAAGAGCTTCCTCTATTGTCATTAAACCCTCGGTCAAGTCGGACGGATTCGGGTACTTCTGACCTACCTTTCTTCAGAATTCAATTAACTTGAGTGAAATGTGGGTTTGGGAAACTGAACGGAGTCAGGGGCTAAGTTGCGTAGTAGTTCTTTGCGCTTATCAACTGAAACATAATTTTTATCCTGCCTATAGCCCTTAATCCATCTCATGTTTCTCCACATTTCAGAAGACGACACATTTTCGTTAATGGATGAATAAAACATCTGCCAAATGTTTGCTTTGGCTCGACGTATTTCCTGTCGGGCCTTTGCTGTTCTCTCTTTCAATACCACTAGGTTTCCAGAAGTGGGGTTTCGCCTGAAATAACGAAGTGCGTGTCTTCTTTCTGCTACAAGTTTGGAAAGATTCGGTGTCCAGCAAGCTTTAGGCTTAAAATTCTTCTGAAGGTCATTGCAAATTTTAATTGATGGAATGTTTTTATCTGCTGCACTGTTAAAAATAAAAACGAAGTTGCGTTTCATTTCTTGCGTGTTTTCAGTTGATTTTTTTAGTTCCGTCAATTATTGTTCAATATCTTTAGAGTAGTTTAACCAATTAGCCAATTTAAAATTACGTTTTTTAATGAAATGTAATGAATCCTGATAATAATGTTAATAATTAATGTAAATTTTTATAATCAAATGGTCGCTTCCTAAGTTCTCACTTAGCACTCTCCAGTTACAGTAATACTAAGAAGTCAGTCCATTGAATGATACTAGCAAGTAAAAAAACATTTAGAGCACAGATAATGAATAGTAACAAAACTATCAAAACAGTGTTATCAGATCCACAGACCCTTTTCAGCAATCACCTGAGGAAAAGCTACTATGAAAATAGTTAAAGCTATACCTGTAACTAAAATAACTATACTCCGTTAATAAATCGAAAAACTAGAATTCCTCGACGTAAACTCTGAGATAATTTCGGAAAATATGGTATTGAAATAATAGATTTTTAATATCTAGAAGATCATGCTCTCTTACTTTTTGGATTATTATTATAAATCTTCCTTTAGGATTCCACAGCACATCGATAGTCACTTTACTTAATCACTTTTAGTTCTTCATAATTTTCAGCCCCAATAATAACATTTTATATATTTTACTGAATGTAAACTTTCCAAAAATAAATCACAAGCGTTTTATTTTGTATAATTCTGAAATTTATATTTCATCTTCAATGTTCATGAGAGTCAGATCCAAAAGAGATGTTTTAGATCTCCACTTCTGGACCAATTCTCTAACGCAAATAGTAAGTGTATTATCATTACGGTTTTTGGTGATTTTTTGGTGAAATATGTATTTAAATACCAGTGCAACTTACTTATTTTAGTATATTTCATCAATTATAATATATCGCTAAAGATTAAAAACCAAAACGATAATGATGGTCGAAATTTGACCATCAGGCAATTTTTAGTGCTATAAAAACGAACATACATTTGATAATATTCAAAAATTTGTTGACAGGCAGGTATGGGGAGTATATTATATAAATTCTGTGTAAAAGATGTTAGAAATAGACCTATTGTACGTAAAAAGATTAATGGGGGTGGCTAACGCAAAATATAGCAACATAAATCAGTACGTCGGTAGACAGTAAACCGGTCACTCGTGTACTTATACTCTGTCGTCGCGTGTCGCTCGGCTGCGTTTCTCAAAGTTTTCTATACCGCAGTAAAATGTTTAAATGTAAACGTTGCGAGGTTGAGGCCAGAGACGGTGCTACATGTTCCGTGTGCATGGGACAGTTTGATTATCCCTGCGCAGGCCTAACTGAGGTCGGTTGGAGAAAGCTTGGGGACCGTAAGGCCACATGGAAATGTGGAAACTGCAAATCCCTAGCGGCAGCTAGCCCTCGCACAGGCTCCGTCAAAGTGTCGTCTGGAGACTTGGAGAACATCGCGGCTGAACTGAAGCGTTTGTCGGCTCAGATGGAGGTGTTGCCAGCTTTGATTGATAACGTCAAAGCCATTCAAACTGAACTCGTGGAGTTGAGAGCTATAAGAACTGAGTTCTCTGATATGAAGACGTCCATCGAATTCATACATGAAGCAATGGAGTCACTCACGTGTAAAGTGTCCACCTTAGAACAAGACATAGTATCAATAAAGAAAACCAAAGATGACGTCACCACCCTTCAGCATCGTGTTGAGAAGCTCGAAAATTTGCACCATGAGAGCGAACAGAGACTTCGCATGAATAATATCGAGATCAAGGGAGTGCCAGTAACTAACTCTGAAAATCTTTTTACAATAGTGGCCAAAATAGGTGACATAATTAAATGCCCTATACCAAAGGAACAAATAAATTATGTTGCAAGAGTCCCGATGAGGAATGATAAGCTGAATAAAAATATTATTTGTTCAGTACATAATAATTACTTAAAGAGTGATTTCGTCTCCGCGGCGAAGAAACATAAAAACTTAAAAAGTAGCGATTTAGGTCTACAGGGGGATAACAGAATTTACATAAACGACCACCTCACTTTACAAAATAAATTGCTTTTAAACAAGACCAAAACTCAAGCAAAAGAAAGGGGATTTGAACATATCTGGATCAAGGGATGCAACATATTCATAAGAAAAAACAACACTTCACCAAGACTTCATGTTAAAAATGAACAAGATTTAAAAAAGTTTTTATGTTAATAACATCAATACAGCACTCCGGTATGTGGCATTGTCGCATTGACTCGCTAAAGTTGAGAAACGCAGGTAACAACATTTCTACTCGTATAATAAAAACAAGTTATAAAACTCACCGACCGCCGTCTTTTGTTCTCATACCGCTAAGTGAAATCCGCTATAGCTATTGCAAACTTAGACTCAACGATATTAGACATAATGATACGTATCGCTTATCATTGCATAAAATAGTAACGTTCTATAATTTAAATACACATTCTTACGCCTGCCTTTCTGCTTTCAATAACATGCCATATCTTTTGGGAATTAAGGCCCTTATTTGCCTACTAAAATACAGACAGATGTTTTACAATTTTATTTTATTACCTTCATTAAATGTACTCTGTTTGTCTTGTTGCTATTCAAATGCTAATGATTTTATTGCTTTGATTTATGATGGCGCCTATTAGTATTTTTTATCAAAATGTTAGGGGACTGCGAACGAAAACAGGCGTTTTCTATAGAAATGTGTGTGTCAATGCTTTTGATATTATTTGTTTAACCGAGACCTGGCTTATTGATGGTATTTCTGATTGCGAATTATTTGACAACAGATACATAGTTTGGAGACGCGATAGGGATTATAGCAATACGAATCAGGTGATGGGGGGAGGGGTTTTAATAGCAGTGATACGGGACCTTGTGTCGGACGTTCGCAGGGATTGGTGCTCGTCGGCGGAGGACTTATGGGTTACTCTAACTTTGCATCGCAGTAAACCTAAGGTGTGTTATAAGATTCATATCTGTGTGGTGTATATATGCAGCAACAATCGTGGCAGTCCATTAATGGTACAACTAAATACTTTTTCAAACAACCTTAGTGATTTGGTTCTCAGACATCCTACAGACAAATTTATCATCCTAGGAGACTTTAACCAACCTAATATTGTTTGGCAACCAACGGTCGACAATTGTTCATTGAATCCGAGTAACCTACAAGGTGACATCCAAACTAATCTTGTAGACACTTTTAACATCTGTAACCTTTCACAATATAATAGCCACAGTAACAATAATAATAGGTTACTAGACCTAGTGTTGTCAAACAACGAGGTACTCGTCTCTCGATGCATTGATCCGCTTGTGCCAGAGGATCCCCATCACAGAGCGTTGTGTATCACCGCGAACTTTGTCGAGCTGCACAGCCTATCTTCTCGTGCGTATCGTAAGTATTTCTACCCTTTAGGTGACTATATCGCGATGCAGGATGAGTTAAATCACATAGATTGGCAGCACGAATTGAACTCTGGGTCACTTGAAGACGCCGTAACGTACTTCTATAACACCATCAACAGATTACGTAACGCCTACATACCAAGTAAGGTCGTCAAACCTCATGTTAACTACCCACCTTGGTACAAAATCCCGCTAATTAAAATAATAAAAGAAAAATCAAAATACCATTCTAAATTTAAAAAATATCATAACTTTTCTGATTATCACTCTTTTGTGCAATTACGTCAGCGGGCCAAAGAGTTGGAGAGCCAATTATTTCTCAATTATATGTCTAAAATAGAAAAGGATATTCAGAAAAACCCGCGAGCCTTTTGGCGTTATGTTAAGTCTAAACGACAGTCCAATCAATATCCAGCTGTGATGCAGTTTGGACTGCATTCCACTAGCGACGGTGAGGAAATGTGCGACATGTTCAACGAATATTTCTATTCCAATTTCTCTATAAGCTCCCAAGACAGCTCTCCGCTGTACAGTGAGCAGAACATTGAACAGGTCGCCTCATATTTCACGTCTATTGAAGTTAACAAAGATGAACTTTTTAATCTACTAACACGCGTGGATATTAACAAGTCTGCTGGGCCAGATGATATCTCGCCCATATTGATTAAGGGGTGTGCCGATAGCCTCGTCATGCCTCTCTCTATTCTTTATGGGCGGTCTCTGGATACTGGTGTGGTACCCACAATCTGGAAGTCGGTGTATATAACACCGATACATAAAAAGGGACCTAAAAACATGATCGAAAACTATAGACCGATCTCAAAGCTGTGCGTGTTCGCTAAGATCTTAGAAAAAATCGTGTATAAGCAAGTTTATGCTGCCCTCAAACTAGGTTTTGGTGAACACCAACACGGCTTTTTAAGAGGTCGGTCTACTACATCTAATCTTATTATATGTTGCGATTTTATATCTAAATTCATGTCACAAGGATCCCAAGTCGATGTTATATACACCGATTACAGTAAATGTTTCGATAGAATAGATCACACAATCCTAATGCGTAAACTTTTGAGCATGGGTGTCGGCGGCAATCTATTCCGGTGGTTTACATCGTACGTGGAAAACAGATGCCAAACTGTTGTGCTAAATGGTTACACATCTAGAGGAACACTTACGAATATTCCTTCGGGCGTCCCTCAAGGTTCGTTGTTGGGACCTTTGTTATTCAATATATTTATCAATGACATAAGTAACTGTTTCATGTCTTCCAAAATTATTCTTTATGCTGATGATTTGAAAGTTATGAAACAGATAAATACGGTTCAGGACGCTAAAGAACTACAAGAGGATCTCAATAGATTTCAGGTGTACTGCAGAACAAATAAACTAGATTTAAATGTCAGTAAGTGTTACGTGTGTTCCTTTACACGTAAACCTAGTCCAATATTCCAGGTTTATAAATTATTAGACACCCCGTTGACAAGAGTCAATAACATTAAAGACCTTGGAGTTACTTTTGACTCAAAATTACTATTTGACACACACATTGATAACATTGTTAGCAAGGCCTCAAAAGCACTCGGGTTCATACTAAGAATCTCGGCAGACTTTAAAAACATTAAAACAATAAAAATACTTTACTGTTCCCTCGTTCGCAGTCATCTAGAATACTGTTCACAAGTGTGGAATCCTAGGTATAACATCTACGTTGATCGCATAGAGCGCATTCAGGGAAGGTTTTTAAGGTATATACAATATCGTTGTAGTTGCTATTTGCCTGACTACTTGAGCCGGTGTAAAAAATTTCACATTCTTCCACTCATTGAGAGAAGAAAAATAGCGGACTTGTCATACTTATTTGGCATTATGAGAGGAGCGATCGATTCCTCAGAACTGGTGAGCAAAATGACTTTAAATGTTCCGTCAGCACATCTTCGACGATTTAACGTGTTACATGTTCCCTCTGTAGATTCTAACTACAGACAAAACTCATACCTGATCAGAGCGAGTCGAATGTATAATGCGGCATGCCGGAGTGTTGATGTTGATATTGACATTTTCTCCACTAGTGTCACGAAATTAAAAAAACAACTATGCAATGCTTTCTTCGACCAAGTATAAACAAATAAGTTACACATATAATTATATACCTTTATCGACTTTTGACTATATTATCTATATTATCTTATCTGTGAAAACTTGTAATTGGCCTTCACCTGTTAGTATTATATTAAGTTTATTTCTAGCTGTAAGTTTTCCTAAAATTGTAAAATAAAAATAAAATAAAATAAATAAATATGTCCAATTGGCCTTGCAAAATTTAATTTAATTTTAATTTTATTTACTGTCAGCGCGCATCGTTACGTGACTGGGAACTGAACGCCTTTAACTTAAAACTAAGGACAATATTATTTGGAATGACATGAATAAACACAATATAACCGGCACTTCCTACAATTCCGGCTTCAATTACATTTTGTAGAATTTGTTTAAGCTACCACGGAATGCCAATATTTACATTAATCAACTGCAGACAAATACAATATAATGAGATGTTTGAAATTATTTTATACCATTCAATTAAGAAAGCAGTACTCAGTCCGCATCATGGTCATGGTACGCGGTTTATTAACACTCAAAACACTAGTACTGCATTTACTTATTACCTACTTGTGTATAACTCAGCAGTGCTACGGTACTCTGCACGGCGGATGTTCTTTTCTAATTGGGTGGTTTCAGTTAAAGCAGACATCGGCCATGCTCTACCATACCCAATCGTGGGATCGGGTATAGCAGAGCCAACGATCAAAATAGTTTGTAGCTATACAATACTTCTAAAACTCCAAGTGATCCAAATATCCGAAACACATATACATAATTATAATATGTATTTATAAATCCTTACCTACTAACTACTACTAACCTACTTTGAAGTGTGAGAACAAAAATTGAATTCAGCAAATTTTAGCGCATATTCCATGTTCCGAAAATTAACTCCCCAATAAAAATAATTAGAGATATCATACAACCAAAAACAAGAATGAAAAAGGGACCGTGAATGTCTCCCAATTTTATTGGCTTACGATCGGGGTTGTCACGGAATTTGCACTTTACTCCCTCAAAGTGCTGTATATCTCCATGATATTTAACTATCAAACCAGCTGAGGCCAAACGTAATACGAACTTATTATAGCGATCAAGCAAAACCGAACCGCGACGTAAATAAATCGTTTGTAATTCCATGCTATAAGACTCTTTCAGCGAGTATACTTTTACATTGCACTGATCATCTATTAATTTTGAAGCATATGCTTTGTATAAAATATACGAAACTATTGTAAAAATAGACTTAGTCTTGCTATTTTTGACTTCTAATAAACATTTAAGACCAGTCCCACATTCTTTTCCAATGAAATCCCTTTTATTTGGAAACCCTATATATAGCATAGGGGTATAACCGGTAATTTCATTAACTTCTTTTGGCTCGTAACCTCGGATTGGGTGAGTAATTGAGCCGTATAAGTAGCCTTGAATCATATGCGGTAGCAACAGTGCTAACCAAAGTAGACATAAGAAAATAAGTCTCTGTGGTAATTTTGGGTGAATATTTACGACACCGGTTTTATTCAGGATATATCCCAGTACAAGTAGAATATCGCGGGTGACGTCTCCTTCTTTTGATGGGAAAATTGTTAACAAATTCACTGCTACACACAGAACTATAAATACTATACCTACCACCAGAGAAGCATATGACGCTCGTTTCAAAACACCTTTCCACGGTCCCAAATCATTTGCATGGGCTAGTACCACTACTTTACTACTAATAATTACAGGATACGTAAATGACAAATTTTTAGTACTATTTAATAAAAGGACAAGTCCTCCAAGTGTTCCTTCAAATTTATTATCCTCTACTCTTTTTAGCATTTTATCAATATAATGTGGAATAATAACTCCAAATTGATCAATCATTGTTGACGTTACATGTTGTTTAATCGTAATTCCTTCGTATTTTTCAAACGTTTTTATAATACGTTGTTCAATCCCTAATATATTAGTATGATCTGTATTAGTGTAAGGCCATTTTTTACGGGTGATAAATTTAAAATGACAATCGCGAAGATTTTGGCTTCTCGCTACAGCCGGTAAATTCTTCGTTTTAAGATATTCCGAACACAATGATACCAAAACCAAATTCTCAGCTCCACGACAAAAACTGTTGGACGTTGTATCAAATTTATAAATTGCGTAGTCTCCATGCTGGTAGGAAATAAAGATGATGTCATACATGTTATAATGCAAAAAAAGGTTTTTAACATCTAATAGACCATAGTATCTTAATTTTTTTTGAATTACTATAAATCTTCCTTTAGGATTCCACAGTACATCCATAGTGACATTACTTAATCCTTCTATTAGATCTTCATAATTTTCAGCCCCAATAATAACATTACTATAAATTTTAATCCGTGTAAACTTTCCAGAAATAAATCGCAAGCCTTTAATTTTGTGCATTTTCGAAATTGCTATTTCATTGTCTATGTTTATGAGAGTTAAATCCAAAAGAGACTTATTAGAACTCCAGTCTTCAATCATTTCTACAACGCAATTACTAAGTGTTTCATCTTTAACAGTTTTGATGATCTTCTCGTAGGCCTTTGCGGTCGAAAAACGAAGAATCCAAAAAAATAAAATGAATACTGACATATTTTTTATGACAAATTTCATTTACTTAAAAAAGACTAGACTGAGTCTACACTGAGATGATGAAGGTCATAGAGTTTTTGAAGTGAAAACTTCTTTAGGCACGTTGGGCACTTTTGGTATGGGAAAAAGCACTGAACTCGCGTGACCGTTACGCTCAGATACATTTAACTATGTATGTAAGTTATGTTTTTACTTCTGACGTGCAGTCCTACGACTGACAGTATTTTATTTTCTATAAGAACCATCAATATTATATTAACATTACAATAGCTATTAACATCAGCTTTTAAAAATAAAATTAAACGGATCATTAATCATGTAAGAGATCGTTAATCATTATTATAATCATTGTTTTATAATTTACTTTAGTTTCAATTTCTAAGGTTTTATTTTTAAATAGGTATTAACTTAACTATGGCGGGCTAAAAAAAGTTCCTGTCCCGTGGCTGAATGAATTTTCCTCCTCCGCCACCTTTTCTGAATATATGCCAGGGGTTTTAAAGAAATTACGGTAGGCTGGCTGCTGTACACAAAATTACATATGTCATAAAATGTCAGTAGAAACCACCGAACCAATATCAGTTCAACGCTTGAGTCTTATAGATAGTAAGGTCCAATTCTTTTGGGAGAAATGGCACTTTAGTATTTACACACGTTGCAAGTTAGACAGAAAAGGTTACTCTTGACAAACCGGTACAATTCTCCTTGAGCAGGGGAATACTCCTCCGTTACACTAACCGTTGGGAGTAATTATGGACGTCTTCAGGGGCTCTGATAACATCGTACGCGTGGTGATAAAACGCAAACAGGAATTTACAAGTGCGCCGTAACCAAATTATATTACAACACAAAAAATTTAACTTAATTTAACACATAATACATAGTGTCACGAGCTGGGGTTCGTCCCTTCGGCCAGATTGGAAACCAAGGTTTGGAAACCGGTTTCCATAACAGAATTATTTTTCTTTTAACCAAGCCTGGTTTCCAAGAGAGAATAATAATTCTGTTTTCGAAACTGATTTCCAAAACAGAAAGTTGGATCTTCGTTCGAAACTCAAACAGAAAGTTCTAATTTGTATCTATTCTTTATTATCAATAATATTATAAATTTCACCTAAATTGATATATTATAAAAAAAAAGAAAATGGAGAAATTATTTCTATACAGTGTCCTACTGTAATCTTTCCTTCCTTGAGCAGTTTTATGGAAGCCTTTCGTTATCAACTTCTATGTAGTTTTTGCTTCTCTTATTATTTGATTTACTTATCTGCACTTCATTTTTGAAAACATCCAACACCTGTGCTAGTGTGGGCTGTCGACGGCCAATGTACCTATTTATTTTTGAATGCCATCCCTCAAGATGGTTTGCGGTTCTGATATGTTCATCGCTACAGTAACAAACTTTTAAAAAATCAATCTGTTCGAACCATTGTTTCTTGAAGTAGCTATTAAACTTTTAAATTTCATCTCCTTTAGGGCTTTTTTCCATAACGTATTTAAATCCCTTGTTTGTATACAATGGAGGTAAGCGGGCTAAGTCTGCACAGCGTGCTACATGTCTTTTCTTGACAGGCGAATTGAGTTTTTTTTCCTTTCGTATAAGCGACCTGTTGTAATGATAATAGCACAACTTTATGTCGATGCTAGGGAAGACATTTTGAATGCCTTTCATGGCCGCCTTCTCATAATCTAATGTTACTTTTTCAGGTGTTCATAATGGAAACTGAGATTTAATCAAAGCGAATAGTATTTCATACGTTTCTTTCTTTTTATTTTGAAGCGCCGCAAACATTAATGGTATAACCGATTATGTTTTTTCGTCAAATCCGTATATAGAATATAACTGTTTAAAAGATTGTGGGCAAGACTTGAAGGTGCCGTCGCACAAAATATGTTTAAATTTATAAATCATACATCGAGCATTCTTAGAACAAAATAATATAATTCGCTTTCCTTCATCTATTAAGTCAGCTAATACCATATATTAAACCTCTTAGGTACAACAACATCACTGGGCGAATTAAATCTTAATTTTGCTGCACCCAATATCTTATTGCATTCATTGTACAGGCTGCTTTTTACGCTCTCAAACCTTGGTAGATCATTACCTTTACTAATCCCTGCATTACCCATGTCAAATATCATATTGTTTTTTTACAGACTCAAAATTTGTACTGTGTCTTTCAGCTTATCAAACTGTTTCAAACATGTAGTTTGTGAGGTATTCACTTCACAGAAAGAAATGTGGGGGGTTTCTTTAATAATCACGTTTTTATTATTTAAAGTTAAATTACCTTTGCAGCCAATTTTATATTTGTCACAGTACCAAAATGAGTTACCTGTAGTATATTTTTTTTCTGTGATATTTACGACCACTAAACAATGCAGCCAGCCCACCTCTTTTTGTAGAAATGAATTCTATTACTGTACTTATTCTAATACGATTTCAGAAATAAACCACTGTTCGAACTAAATATTTAATTATTCAATCTATTTAGCAGTAAATACATTATATTGCACATGACTGATAGTGAGATGACATCTTGTTTTTATTCATAATGATACTTGTAAGTGGCCAGGAAATTATATCTTGCTGAACAGAGTTTTATTTCAAACGAAGATCCAACTTTCTGTTTTGGAAATCAGTTTCGAAAACAGAATTATTATTCTTTCTTTGAAACCAGGTTTCGTTAAAAGAAAAATAATTATGATTTGGAAACCGGTTTCCAAACCTTGGTTTCCAATCTGGCCAAAAGGTCGTGATTAGATCAATACACTAATTTGTTACCAAGTAAACACTATTTATTTAAATAATTAGCAATTATCAATAATTCTCAATGACATTTTTGTTGTTATATTCTCACTTATTCATTCGTTGTATCGCAGAACTCGAATGAATGCAAACTTCTAGAACATTTTGGAACATTCTGGAATGTTTGAACTTTTTCTGTTGAAACACTCGCTTAGTTCCGTTACTCTAAGACCGGTGGCGCCACGCGTCTCAATTTGGGTGAACTATGGATGAATATTTATTTCAACTTTATTTATTTACAAGTTGAGTCATTTTTGTATAAAGTTAAATGTTAATGAGATATGTATAATTAAAGATAAAGACAGTCCAACCTTTTCAAAGAGTTATGTGAAGAAATGAACCCAATGAAAACTTGGTTTGGACCTCGTGTATCTATATGTATTAAGATAAGAGGTACCTATTACTAGAATCACTAACGATGAAGACATTGAGTTCATATCATCATCTTCTTACTTTGCTGTTCCTGACATATTTTTTACTCATACAATATGGCGCCTCAGTTGTGTTATTTATAGTGCAGCGAGGTAATCTTCCTTCACCAGGGGGTTCAAACATTAAAAAAAACTAGTTAACCCAGTAAGCTTCTTTTAATCGATGCAGCTAATCTTCTCGCGACCGCCTCACGTCTCAATACAAATAGGGAACACTGGCCTTAGCTAAAATAGCGTCCGCAGAAGGCAGTCCTCTTGCACCAGGGCGTAGGATAGTCCGCAGCGGTGTTGGACCCGCGGCTGGTGGAACCGCGGTTCTGGTAGCTGGTAGCAGCTTCGACTTCTAAGCGGTGGTGAGACGCAAGTAGCTCTTTCGTACTGGTACTGGAAAACTGGTCTTGAAATTGGAACCCCAGCGGGTTACAAATTTTAGAATTGTAGAATATGACGTACACAAATACAAAACGCCGAGCTGTTAGACAACCAGTCGTCACGAAGAATCAGGAGCGAAAGAGACCGTCTCGCAGCGCGTGACGCGTTTTATAGAATGCGCGAGCGACGAACTACTAACACATCGCCCTAAACAGAGGTAGACTGAAATTTCTAATCTACTTATTTTTTTTTATACTTAAGGTACATCAATATTTTTGCCGTTCTTCCGTACAACTTGGAATACAACGTTACAATAGAACCGTGTGCTCTCACACAGTCTTGGCCTGCTAAATCAGCATTTAAATTATAGAAACGAAACACCACACACTGCTCGTCAGAATTTTCGGCGAGGATTTGGCAAGAGAATTTGAGGAGAATGGACAATGCCGAAAAAAAGTTATACTGGTCTGTTCGTTCCATTTATTTCTATTAGTATTTGTGGGGTCTGTTGTAGTGCAATGATAGACACAGGTTCTTCGGTCAGTGTTATTGATGGGGTACTAGCACACAAGTTGCATCTTAACATAAATGAGAGTGACAACAAGACTCAAATTCGGAGCATAGCAGCTTCTTCAGTTTAGATTATGGGGCGTTGTAAAGTGAACGCATTAATAGAGAACATTCTAGTTAAATTAGAACTCATTGTAACTCAGTGTGTTTGTAAAAGATATTAAAAAAAGCTTTGTGTTAGGAATAGATTTTCTTCATAATAATTCATGTGTAATTAATTTTTCAGATAGAGCATTGATGATAAAAAATAAGTTTACATTTCATAACGTTTACATTATTTATTTTGAATATAGTCCGATTCCTGTAACGGTTAGGCCCAATTTCGCCAACCTCCAATTTAAATTTAAATTATATTCAATTTTATTTAACTGTTTCTAGAACAGTTACAGTAGTAACTAGTAGTACTCTGCAATATGATGTTATCTAAAAGGGCTGCAATATTGAAGCAATATTTTATTGCAACAATTTTTTTACTATATTTTCATAAAATTTCAACAATATTACAGTACAATTATTTTATGTAAATATTGTCAGTGTCTTGCTGCAATAATGCATGGCAACAATTACACTTTCAGTGTAAATTGGTTACACTAAATCCTGTACGATGCCGCGAACAAACTGCGTTGAACGCGCTAGGCGTGTTGCTGGCACTGGAAGCTGAAACACGCCACAAACACGCGTCAAATAGTGTAACACGTATACCGATATATAATAATAATAGTAATATATAAGATTTTATTAAAAAATAATTATAAAATTTACTATAAGATGAAAATGTGTTAAAACAAAGCAAACAAATATCTGTACAAAATATTTACTTATATTAGCTAATAACAGTCTTTTAAAACAACCTTTGTTAAGTAACAATATTTTTATGAGCCATGAAAACTTTAACAAAAATATACTTTTTGTTATTTGAAACTTAAAAAAAACTCTAAACTCTTAAAGAATGGTTCATAAAATATAAAAAAAAAACAAGCGTCACTCAGCATTGCAGTTAGTCAGTCAGAATTGAAGTTAGCTATGAATAATACAGCTAGCAGTGAGTCCGAAGAACTGACATCTTTCGTTAAAAAAATAATAAGCCAAACGTAAATCGTCGATCTCACAGACCAATGCGCGGGTATACGAAGGTTAAGAGTACTTTTGTATAAAAAGTGATTTACCATGGTTTAGTGCTTTTGAATTTAGCAAAATGTCACAAAATAAGATAGAGGGTAAACAAGTTTCGTAATTATGGCAGAAATTGTCAACATTTTCTCAGCACCAATAGCACCTGTTACTTATTCGGAGAGAGGTCATAAAACACATGCAGTAGTTTCTTACTGTTGATCTTTTGCGGTTCTATTTTTTGTTGGTACAACATAAGTGAGTGCATTATTTTTAAAGATAACACACATACTAATATTTTCGAGCATAAGCACATCAACGTTTTTAGATAAGTAAAAGTTGCCATGGTTGAAAATCTTAGCAACTGAACGCGCCTGGCGTGTTCGCGGCATTGTATGTAAAACATTTTTTGTGGAATATAAAAATCATTGTAGCACGGAGCCATTTAAAATTTATTTAACTTATCAAATAATTAAGCTACACTGTTATTTTTAATTACTGCTTAATATCTACAATATCGCTAAAACATTGTGGACACGCCAGGCGTGTCGCCGGCACTGAAAGTGTTAATATTTTAAAACATTGTCTAAATATTGAGTTTTTATCGTTAACTTTGCAATCTTGCTGGAATTTTTCTTTTTAAAGGGATGTTTTTCAACATTGCGGCAATATTTCTACAATGTTTTAACGGTTGCATAATATTGCTACAAATTTTAAGCGCGGTTATTTGAGGAGCGGTGTCTTTCCTGGGAATTTTACACCAGCTACTCGACATACTGCAACAGCCGCACAATACAGAATTGAGTGTGTATCGCTGAAATCTTTACTTTCTTCTAAATAAAAAGCTAATATAAAGTCAAAAGTACACACTAGCGCTTTGTTTCGTTTATGCATTGGCAAACGAGGTAAACGTGGTCTACTTTCAAAGCTCATAGTCCGATATTCCCGAATAGAACCTTCCAAAGTATGCCTTATTTGATCTCATTGACATTGACTCAGTACAATACTGAGTACTTACAGATGAAGCGCCATTGTCCTCTCCTCTATCAGCTGGGTAAGGTCGTAGTAGTCAAGAGTACAATTGTGTTACTGTTTGGAAAGGAGGAGAAGTAACAATACTATTCCGCAAGTCCAAGCGTAGCCTCTCAAGTACGGAATTATCCAACCAATAACATCTTTGCGCCGAAACGTTAATAGCTGGTTCAAGTTCCTGAATTATATTATTTTTATTCCCTATATAGTTTTCTGAAAAGGAGGAAATACGTGATAAGTCATTCTTTACTACTTTAATCTCATCCGAGCATGTTTTATAAAAAAGTAGCTAGCTGCAATTCCAACCTTCATCGTTTATTAACCGACTTAAAAAAAAGGGGAGGTTTTCTGTTCGTTGGAATCTTTTATTTGCTTGTGTATTATCCTCTTCTCTCCCATACAAACTTTGATCCCTTCTTTTGCCACCTTCAGGGTTTAATTTCAAGACAAAAAGTAGCGTTACGGACACACAGACAGAGAGAGTTACTTTCGGAACTATAATATTAGTATGGATATGTATTTATAAATGTGATCTACTTACTACTTGTAGTAGTTACATTTAAAAAAGTAGTCTTAATTTAAAAACTTTATTTACTTTAACAAACAACACAACAGAATAGTCTAAACAATCAGCATAATAATAATACATTATATTTATCCTATTAATAATAGAAACACACCTTAAATCCAGGTGCATATAATTATAACCTGCCCGAGGATTTTAAGTGCCCTGTTTGAGTTACCTAAAAACGAACCAAAGGAGCAAACCTTAAAACAAGTCCTAGCCTAAAACAGCAACTCTTTTTATTCTTATAGCTACTCGCTGGTAAAACCCAGCTGAAGTCACGTAGATTGTAGGCTTTGTAACGACATAAACAGATAAGGTGTAAGGATGAAGGCAACACTTCGTGAGGGTTCATCATTTCTGATGGCTACCGGGTTCACTAGGAGATCTGGGTAATTTATTACAGATTTTTTTCTCTATTATTTAGAGGGACACCAAAAAAAAGTCTATGGGCTGCTCTGTTTTTTTTGGTGTCCCTCTATATGTCATTATCTATAATGTCATATACTAAGAGCAAATTATGGCTCTTAGGTATATATATAGAACATTCACATAAAGCAGCATCTCAAAATAAGCAATAAAATTTCAAAATCCAGTTTCGTAGTCTAAGGTGCGCTACGCAAAAGTTTTCTAGACCAGCCTTCCGAAGTCTGAAGACTCGCCACAGTAACATAACAAAATAGTTTTGGCAGTGAGCTACAGTAGGATGGAGTGTTCATCCCTGTCTGATATATGATGATTTCAATTTAAGACTAATCCATCTGTCTGGCAAACTTGTTAAATAAATGTTTTGAAATCCAATCAACGTTGCTACGGCTAACTTCAATCATAGTGATTCTTCAAACCTTTGATTTTATTATTTAATCATTAGTATCTATGTAATATTATAAATATATTTTGTAGTACATATTTTTCTTTTCATAAATACACTACGAAACGGTGGTTCTACGGACAAGTATAATGTGATGTGTAAACAATTTTAGGTTTTCCTCCTATCTTTTATGTATATAAATAGAAATGAAATGCTGTTTGTTAGTAAGAGCATCAGTAAATCTTGAGAACTTCTGTACCTGTTCATAATACTTCAAATTAGGCTTTAGACGGATAAAATGGAACAGTTATGCTCAAAATGGGGAACTTCAAAGAAAACTGGCAGTATTTTTTTCTAAGGAAATTAAAACAAATTATTAAATTTTGACGGGACAACGGCTGTCGGGTTAGGTAGTAAAAAAAAATCTAGAGTTTAGTGAACTTAACACGGTTTTCTTGCTCCCAAAATTAACTCCATCATGAAAATAATTAAAGAAATCATGTACCCAACAAAAAGCATTATGAAAAAGCCGTACATTTCACACATGTTTATTAGCGTATAATGGCTTTTACGGAACTGGCACTTTATGGCCTCCAAGTATGCAATGTCTCTAAAATATTTTAATATTAAACCTGCCGATTCCAAACGTAATATGAACTTGTTAAAATGATCCAGTATAACTGAACCGCGACGTAAAAATATCGTTCGAAATTCTATGTTAAAAGCGTCATCTAACGCGTATACTTTCAAATTGCACTGATCATCTTTTAATTTTGAAGCATAATTCACAAGATGATCGAACGAAATTATTGTGAAAATTGATTTTGTCTTACTATTCTTGATTTCCAATAAACAACTTAATATACTATCACATTTATCCTTAATAGAAGGATCTTTGTGTGGAAATTCTGGGTACTGAATAAACGTATAACTATCTAATTCGTTAACTTTTTTTGGCTCGTAACCTCGAATTGGTTTAGTGACTGAGCCATATAAGAATCCATGAATAGCATAAGGTAATAATAGCGCTATACACAGTAGGCAAAAAAAAATTATTCTCTGTGGTAATTTTGGATGAATGTTTTTTACACCGGTCTTATTCAGGATATAGCCCAGTACAAGCAGAATATCACGAGTAACGTCTCTTTCCTGTGTAGAAAAAATGTTAAGTAAGCTGGCCAACACACAAAAAATTATAAAAACAACACAAATTACAATAGATAAATATGGACACCTTATAACTGATTCCCAAGGTTTTATATTATCAGCACGGGCCAATACAACTAATTCTTTGCCGATTATAACAGGATATGTATATGACAAATATTCAGTCCTATTAAATAATATGATATGACCTCCAACTGTTCCTTCAAATTCATTATCCTTTACTTTTTTCAGCATATTATCAATATAACCCGGTACAATATCTCCATATGTATTGGTTTTTTTAACTATTCTATAAAGTTCAATCTTAACATTTTTGTAGTTTTCAAAATCTTTTAAAATATGTTGTTCAGCTCCTTCTATGTTCGTACTATGAATATTGATGAAAGGCCAAATACTGTCGGCGATGAATTTGAATTGACAATTACGAATACTTTCATATCTTCTTAAAATGGGTAAACGGCTCTTAGTTAGATATTCGGAACAAGATGATACTAATGCTAGCTTGTTATCTCTACGACAATAACTATTTGATGTAGTATTTAATTTGTAAATGGCATAGTCCTTACTTTTAGGTGTAATAAAAAAGACGTCATACACATTATAGTAAAATAACAGATTTCTTATATCTAATAGATCATGTTCCTTTAAATTTTGTAGTATTATGAGAAATCTGGCTTTAGGGTTCCACAGTCTATCTCTAATAACTTTGCTTAATCCATGGCTCAGTTCTTGATGATTTTCGCTTTCAATAATATAAACACTATTATAAATTCTGTAAGAACTCCATGCAAACGTTCTTGAAGTAAATCGTAGACCTCTGACTTTATGTAATGATGATAATATTAAATGATCGTCTACATTCACGAGAGTTAGATCCAATAGAGATATATTAGAACTCCCCTCCTTCAAAATATGCACAACGCAGTTAGTGAGTGTTTTATCTTCAAAGCCATTGATAACATTCGCGTTGGTCACAGAAGCAGAAAAATCGAGAATGTAAAAAATTTTAATAAAAACTTTCAAATATATTTCCATTTCGATTACTTATCACTAAATCATAATATGTACTGAGTTTAATAAAAAAATAATAAAATCATAGCCATCAATCATATTATGTTGTCATTATAATTGATTTAATCATTTGGACACGCAACTGCCCAAAAAACAATCTTTTCTTTTACAGAAATGAAATTGATGGAATGTATGGTGTCACAAAACACAATAGAAATCAAATAAAAATGGAAATGACTGAATTGATGGTGATGATTATAAAATACAAAGGACTATGGCAAAGTAAACGTGTTGTGTTAGCAACAGTCTCACCACCACTGCTATAAACTATGAAAATCACTAACTAACACTAACTGCCATGTTGTTCGTACCTCAATCAGCACTCACGTGATTCTTATACTACATTCCAACTTATGATACATTTCTAGCCTTTTATAACCCCACTATTCATTAATATTTATCAACCGACCAATAGATTTTTTTTCGATAACGAACTTTTTTATCCTCTACTATAGTTTGCCCCTATTTATAATAAAATAAATAACAGTTTTTGATGTGGGGACAACCCCGAGCAGAGGGGGATTCTCCAACGCTAGCGCAGCTGGTACCCCCCTGGGGTAATGTACCCTATGTATTTTTAATGTAATAATGTACCCCAGGGGTGTACCAGCGGCGCTAGCGTTCACCACTCCACCACTGTGCGGTTCTCCAGAAATTTTTTGCTTCGAACAACCAATCTCTGGAACAAATTCTTGCCTGCGGTATTTTCGGACCGATACGACCTTGAAACCTTCAAGAAAAGAGCGTACTCCCATCTCAAAGGCTGGCAACGCACTTGTGACTCTAGAGTTGCAGGTGTCCATGGGTGACGGTAGCCACTTATCATCAGGTGACCCGTCTGCTCGTTTGCCCCCTATAGTATAAAAAAAAAACAGTTTATATATGGTGTAGTCTCCGTGATTGTGGAATACAATATATATGTGGGATATTATACATATTGTATTGAAATAATAGATTTCTAATATCTAGAATCATCCTTTAGGATTCCACAGGACATCGGCAGTCACTTTACTTAATCCTCCTTTTAGTTCTTCATAATTTTCAGTCCCAATAATAACATTTCTATATATTTTACTCCATGTAAACTTTCCAGAAATAAAGCGCAAGCCTTTAGTTTTGTGTAATTCTAAAATTTTTATTTCATCATCAATGTTCATGAGAGTCAGATCCAAAAGAGACGTTTTAAATGTCCATTCCTATACAAATTCTACAACGCAATTAGTAAGTGTATTATCAGTAGGGGTTTTGGTGATTTTTTCGTAGGCCGTTACAGTTGCAAGAACAAGGATCCAGAAAAAATTTATAATGACTGACATATTTTTTCATTCCATATGTTGTTCACTAAATAAAGGCTAGAGGTGCGTTTGCAGCAAAGTAATAAAAACTTTACTGTTTTTTCTTTTATGGACCATTAATTTTGAACAATAATAGCTTTTAGCATTAGCTTTTTATAACTAATAAATCCTACCTACCTATCCGTTCATAGGATCATTTATCAAATGAACTTATTATCATCATAATCAATCATCATAATATAAGGCACTATTATACGTACAATAGAACACCCCTTGCTTTCATCTTTACATGTCGCAAGAGCTTCCTCTATTGTCATTGAACCTTCGATCAAGTCGGACGGATTCGGGTACTTCTGACCTACCTTTCTTTGGAACATCACTAATTTGGTTAGGGTATATTCCGCACGGTTGACCACTACCGGCCTACACCCTTATGTTCGCCTTATATACTTGTTTAACAATTCGTTCTGCACTCTATCGTTGTACGTGCCAAAATCACCATTGTTGTTGTTGTCATCACAAGGAACAAGTCTTCTCTTTATTTAAATACACTGATAAACATATGACTTGAACGAAATTATCTCAGTTTACCCCGGGAAATTCTAGTTTTTCGACTAACTAACGGAGTATAGTTATAGGTATAGCTTTAACTATATTTATAGTAGCTTTTCCTCATTGATAGTTTTGTAGCTGTTTTGTTACCATTCATTAATTATCTGTGCTGTAAATGTTTATTTACTCGCTTTACTCATTACTGACCACTTTAATCATTACGCCATCCGGGCAGACAGCAAATGGAATGGAATGGACATATCTGGATACCAAAGATAATGACACTGTGACATACACGAGTAAAACAGCGCGGTCGGTAGCTATTTTCTGGTATTATGTAGTATATATCTTGTGTGATGGTATTACATTCACACTATTTTGCTACGATGCGCGTTATTATTGAATTTCAACGTGGTATATATTTTAAGTATTGCTTTCCCACACTTATAACATGTGGACGCTCAATAGTTTGGAGTTAGAGACGTAGTAAAAAATTAGGACCTCAATAAAATTTATATTTTATTGCTTTAAGTATGAGTGTCTTAGAATTGGACATTTGGCAAACCAGAAAGGTCAGTCATTAAGATAAATGAATAGGTTGTGTAATAAAAAAGGGTCGCTTTAGAATATTTCTATAAGAAGTGACGGTTATGAGTAGCAGATGTGGAAAAAGGAGTTGTAGAGATCGTCTTTCGTGATAGCGGGGAGGCAGTCGTGTTGAGGACGAGAAGGTGGACGGTGGTGGCATAGTAGGCATCGAGTTGAGAGGTTAAGAGGGGTCGGTTCATGTAAGTTGACATAGAACGTCGGGGAAGTTCGGTGAGTCGTTAATGTTTTATTTGTTAATAAGCATATATTTAATATGTATTTATGTCCTACACTGAGTAACGCAGTATCCGTCAGGTAATCAAATTTACCTCCCGTGTACATATCGGTTTTAAGGTATTAATTTAATATAATTACTTTGGTATTGGTTAAGGTGCTTTTGGACGAGACGAATGAAAATTGTTATCCTGTAAGTCTCCTGGTTATAGCACTCGATCTTGAACAGAGGACACGCGGCATTGGTAATCATCGGCCCAACTGACGTCTGCTGTAGAAGTTGAATTATCGAGTACCATAATTCCGGGTTATGGTAATCGAGGTTTAACAGAGGCAGCGATATCCTGATCATTGCCGGTTTGATCTCGTCTGCTGTAGAAGTCCAAGTTTCGAGTGAGTCGTTAGCGAGGGGTGGTTATGGGATAATATGATTAAGATAGAATATGTGTGTAAACTAAACCAATGCCAAAGGGTTTAAATGTACAATCATACTAATTAACTTTTGGGTCTCCTCTTATCGCGGTTTTGTTATTGATTTTATCGAAATATCGAATGCCAGTGGAAAGATGTCCAGCCAGGGTCGAGTCCTACAGTCTAACGCGGAATAAGGCAAGGCGTTAGACCTCCCCTAATCAGAGGGGAGCTGGTTTTAGTGAAAAATACTCTGTTCATTAGACGAATAACTGGGTTAGGCTCATAGAGATACCATCACACTTGGTACATACAAATATGCACAGATACATCACACATCAAACCTCTACATAATAAAAATATATTAATTTAAACATTCTAGTTAGTAATACATTATTAACTATAAAACAATCTCCGCAATGTTCTATCTAAGGATCCACCTTTAATACTTATACTAAAGATGTTACACCAATTTGTTTCATGAGGTGCTTATTATAACACTATAAACAACATAACAATCTCCGTAACGATATATCTAAGTAATCATCTTTAATACTTAAACTAAAGACGTTAGAAGGTATTTTCACGGTTACATATTAATATTTCTTCTTTTTTTATACGTAGTTTTATTTCTTTATTTAATTATACATCTTTCATCAACGTATTTCTTAAGTTTACTCTTGAATAAAGACATTCAATCGTAAACCTTTACATTGTCCGGCAATCTGTTGTATAGCGGCAGTTCCTCCAACATTGTTGTTCGTCCATAAAGTAATTAAAAAAAAAACTAATTTGGAGAAAACGCATCGTTTGTTCGATTTTTAAATTCTTAATAGCTATATATTTATTTTAATTTTTAATAGCGGGCTTCTCTTGCTATGAAATTCGTGAAATAATTTTGTATGACTTTAAGCGTGGCTTAAATAAGCGAAAATGTTTCAACGAAATGAGTAGTGCACTGAGGGAAGCTCGTCTATCTATACTATACTACTTTATGATTATTTACGATTTAATACTAATTTATAATTAAAGTTAGTAACATTTCAATATCTTATTTTTAAGCTAGAAACAAAAACTCATGAAATAAGTTGCAAATTACGGTAATAAAAGCGTGTTAAAAAGAATAATAAATAATTATAAGTTATGAAAAATACTACCTTTATAATGCTAATTTAACATTTCACTAAATTTCCTTGATCCAGTGCCAGAAATTTTGAAGTGCAGAAGATCAATGTGTAACTTAAATTACCATCATAAAGTAAATAGAAAAAAACTTTATGACATTCTATCCGATTTAAGATATTAAATTGTTGAAAGAACTTTTTGTGCGATTGATGTAACCTGACACAGGCCCGCACGCGGTCAACCTAATTAGCAAATAACATACAACTTAATTAGCAAAAAAAAAAAGAAGCTGTCATGGGACTGCCGACAGAAGTGCAAATTTAAACGATACGACCAACTTAAAACGTCACATTACTCACCTACTCACTCACTGACCCACTCTCCCCACTCGCCCCACTTGCCCACTCGCCCCCACACTCACTCTCCCACTCCCTCCCTAGATTCCCTACTCGCCCCCACACTCACTCTCCTACTCCCTCCCTAGATTCCCTACTCCCACTCGCCCCACTCCCACCACTCGCCCCACTCCCCCCACTCTCCCTCCCCCCCTCCCTCCCTCCCCCTCTCCCACTATCCCACTCTTCCCACTCGCCCCACTTGCCCCATTCATCCCACTCGCCCCCACACTCCCCACTCTCCCTCCCTAGATTCTCTATTACCACTCTCCCCACTCGCCCCACTTACTACTCTCCCTCCCTAGATTCTCTACTCCCACTCTCCCCACTCGCAACACTCTGCACAGTCGCCCCACTCGCCCCATTCGCCCCATTCGCCCCACTCGCCCCACTCACCCCACTCGCCCCCACACTCCCCACTCTCCCTCCCTAAATTCTCTACTCCCACTCGCCCTACTCTCCCCACTCTCCCTCCCCAGATTCTCTACTCCCACTCTCCCCACTCGCCCCACTCTCCATACTCGCCCCAATGAAGTTTTCACTTCAAAAAGAGTAGGCTCTATTATTCATGGATTTCCCTGTGAGAGAAGGCATCTACCCTGAGATATGTCCTACTCCAGTCAGGAAGGGCCGCTTTTCAATGCCACCTTTCCTAGCAATAGATCTGCAGTAAGAGATACAATGTGGTTTTGGTCAGTTCGATTATCAAAATCACTATATGGTATCCTCGGCGGTGTAGTTTCGACATCCAAAAATGTAACATGGGACTATTTTATCACGTTTGGAAATACAGTGCACAGTCTATTGAAGGTCTAAGTTCAATAAAATAGACTGTATATTGTCTGTCAATCAGAGAGATTATAACAATATTTGTTTAAGTGATCCCTCAAATTTCCATGAATTTGATATTTTGTTTGTAGCCCTTATAAAACTTCGCCGTATTACACCCACACAGTAATATCACTTGTATGTTACTCAGTAGCAGATAAATACAGTTCTACACTTTTAGTGCTATGATCTTCTGTAGGGCTGATTTGGGTCGTTCCAATTTAAGCAAAAATCGACCATGGCGTTCCAAACCTAATCTCACCATCCGATCATAAAAGTTGTAGCTACACCATACTTCTTCTGAACTCCAAGAAATGGAAATGATAACTTCAAAAACAACCTACGCACGTTCACCTTGATTAAGAGTAAGTATAAAGAATAAATTCAAATTAGATAAAACATTACAAGTTCCTTTTCCCTAAAGTTAACTCCCCAATGAAAATAATAAAAGATATCATATAACCAAAAACAAGAATTAAAAAGTGACCGTAACTATCTTGCAGTTTAAATGACTTATGATTGTTGTTGTCACGTGATTTGCACTTTACCCCCTCAAAGTGTTGTATATCTCTATGATATTTACTTAACAAACCAGCTAAGGCCAAATTTATTACGAATTCGTTTAAACGATCAAGCAAAACAGAACCACGCCGTAAGTATATCACTCGTAGTTCCATGTTATATGACTCTTTCAGTTTGTATATCTTTGAATTGCACTGATCGTCTTTCAATTTTGAAGCAAAAGCAATATAGTGAATGTATGAAAGTACAGTCAATAAAGACTTCGTCTTGCTATTTTTGACTTCTAATAAACAGTTAAGGGGAGTTCCACATTCTTTTTCATTAAAATTACGTTGATTTGGGCCTCTTGATAATATAACAGGTGTATAGCTGGCAACTTCTGTTACTTCTTGTGGCTCATAACCTCGGATTGGGTGAGTAATTGAGTCGTATAAGAAGCCTTGAATCATATTCGGTAACAATAGTGCTAACCAAAGTAGACTTAAAAAAATAAGTCTCTGTGGTAATTTTGGGTGAATATTTGAGACACCGGTCTTATTCAAGATATATCCCAGTACAAGTAGAATATCGCGGGTAACGTCTCTTACTTGAGATGGAAAAATTGTTAACAAACTGGCTGCACTACACAGAACCATAAAAACAATACCTATCAGAAAAACAGCATATGGTGTTCGTTGCAAAACTCCTGTCCAGGGTCCTAAATCATTTGCATGAGCCAATATCACTGCAGTTCCATCAGGTAGAATGGGATACGTATATGATAAATGTTTGTCTCGATTAAAGAAAATGGCTAGACCTCCAATTGTTCCTTCAAATTCATTGTTTTCTACTTTTTTTAGCATACTTTCAATAAAATTTGGTAAAATATCTCCATATTTATCAAATTTTCTGTCGGTTACTTGTAGTTCAATGTGTACTCCTTCGTATTTTTCAAACTCTTCTGAAATACGTTGTTTATACCCTAATATATTAGTATTATCAGAATTAATGAAAGGCCATGTTATGTGCGTAATGAATTTGAAGTGACAATTACGAAGAAGTATTCTACTCCCTAGAGCCGGTATTTTTTTTGTATTAAGATATCCGGAACACGATGATATCATAATCATATTTTCAACTTCTGACAAAAACTGCTAGATGTTTTATTAAGTTTATAGATGGTGTCGTGTCCGTGATTGTGGAATATAAAGATGATGTTAAACATATTGTATTGAAATAATAGATTTCTGAAATCTAGAAGATCATGCTCTCTTAGTTTTTGGATTATTATTATAAATCTTCCTTTAGGATTCCACAGGACATCGGTAGTCACTTGACTTAATCCTCCTTTTAGTTCTTCTATTTCTATATATTTTACTCCATGTAAACTTTCCAGAAATAAATCGTAAGCCTTTAATTTTGTGTAATTCTGAAATTTCTATTTCATCATCAATGTTCATGAGAGTCAGATCCAAAACAGACGATTCAGATCTCCACTCTTGGACCAATTCTACAACGCAATTAGTAAGTGTATTATCATTAGGGGTTTTGGTGAATTTTTCGTAGGCCGTTACAGTTGAAAGAACAAGAATTCAGAAAATATTAATAACGACTGACATATTTTTTCAAATCAAATGTTGTTCACTAAATAAAGGCAAGTGGCAAGGTGAGTTTGTAGCAAAGTAATAAAGACTAAACTTTTTTTTCCTTAATGGACCATTAATTTTGAACAATAATAGCTATTAGCATTAGCTTTTCATAACTAATAAATCCTACCTACCTATCCGTTCATAGGATCACTGAAATGAACTTATTGTCATCATAATCAATCATCATAATATAAGGCATTGTTATATGTACAATAGAACACCCCTTGCTTTCATTGTTACATGTCGCAAGAACTTCCTCTATTGTCATTAAACCATCGGTCAAGTTGGGCGGATTCGGGTACTTCTGACCTACCTTTCTTCAGAATATCACCAATTTGATCAGGATAAATTCTGCACGGTTGACCACTACCGGCCTTCACCCTTATGTTCGCCTTATATACTTGTTTAACCATTCGTACCGCGCTTTATCGTTGTACGTGCCAGAACCACCATTATTGTTGTAATCACAAGAAACAATTCTTCTCTTCATTTAAATACACTAAGAAACATATGACTTGACCGAAATTATCTCAGAGTTTACCTCGGGGAATTCTAAATTTTCGATTAACTGTCCGTCAGTATAGTTATTTTAGTTATAGGTATACCTATAACTAAAATACCTATACTCCGTTAGTTACTATAAATATAGTTAAAGCTATAGCTTTAACTATATTTATAGTAGCTTTTCCCCATGTGATTGCTGAAAAGGTGTCTGTGGATTAGATAACACTGTTTTGATAGTTTTGTATCTCTTCTGTTACCATACATTAATTATCGGTGCTGTAAATGTTTTTTTTCTCACTAGTATCATTCAATGGACTGATTTCTTAATATTATTACTGACCACTATAATCATTATGCCATCCGAGCAGATAGCAAATGGAATGGAATGGACATTTCCAGATACCAAAGACGATAACACTGTGACATACATGAGTGAAACAACGCGGTCGGTAGCTAACTGGCTTTTCTTTCTTGTACTTGGTACTTACAAATATGCATAGATACATCACACATCTCTACATAAAAAGGCCTTAATTTAAACATTCTAGTTAGTAATACATTATTAACTACAAAACAATCTCCGCAACGTTCTATCTAAGGATCTATCTTTAATACTTAAATTAAAGATGTTACACCAATTTGTTACATGAGGTGTTTATTATAGCACTATAAACAACATAACAATCTCCATAACGATATACCTAAGTAATCATCTTTAATACTTAAACTAAAGATATAAGAAGTACCTAATTAGGAAATAACATACAACTTAATTAGCAAAAAAAAGAGTACGCCCTATTATTCATGGCTTTCCCTGTGAGAGAAAGCCTCTACCCCGGGATATGTCCTACTACAGTCAGGAACTGCCACTTTTCAGTGCCACCTTTCCTAGCAATAGATCTGCAGTAAGAGATACAATGTGGTTTTGGTCAGTTCGATTATCAAAATCTCTATATAGTATCCTCGGCGGTGTAGTTTCGACATCCAAAAAGGTAACATTGGACTATTTTATCACGTTTGGAAATACAGTGCACAGTCTATTGAAGGTCTAAGTTCAATAAGATAGACTGTATATTGTCTGTCAATCAGAGAGATTATCACAGTATTTGTTTAAGTGATCCCTCAAATTTCCATGGATTTGATATTTTGTTTGTAGCCCTTATAAAACTTGAATGATATTTTACAGAGCCGTATTACACACACACAGTAAAATCACTTGTATGTTACTCAGTAGCAGATAAATACAGTTCTACACTTTTAGTGCTACGATCTTCTGTAGGGCAGATGTTCTTTTCTATTTGGGTCGTTCCAATTTAAGCAAAATTTGACCATGGCGTTCCATACCTAATCTCACCATCCGATCATAAAACCTACACCATACTTCTTCTGAACTCCAAAAAATGGAAATGATAACTTCAAAAACAAACTACGCATATGCACATTCACCTTGATTAAGAGTAAGCATAAAGAATAAATTCAGATTAATTATTACATTACAAGTTCCTTCTCCCTAAAGTTAACACCCCAATGAAAATAATAAAAGAAATCAAATAACCAAAAACAAGAATTAAAAAATGACCGTAAGTATCTTGCAGTTTTAATGACTTATGATTGTTATTGTCACGGGATTTGCACTTTACCCCCTCAAAGTGTTGTATATCTCTATAATATTTACTTAACAAACCAGCTGATGCCAAATTTACCACGAATTCATTCAAGCGATCAAGCGAGACAGAACCACGACGTAAGTATACCGCTCGTAGTACCATGTTATATAACCCTTTAAGCGGGTATATCTTTGCATTGCACTGATCGTCTTTCAATTTTGAAGCATAAGCAATATAATGAATTATGAAAAAACAGTAAATAAAGTCTTCGTCTTGCTATTTTTCACTTCTAATAAACATTTAAGGGGAGTTCCACATTCTTTTTCATTTAAATTACGTTGATTTGAGCCTCCTGGTAATATAACAGGCGTATAGCTGGAAATTTCTGTTACTTCTTGTGGCTCATAACCTCGGATTGGGTGAGTAATTGAGCCGTATAAGAAGCCTTGAATCATATTCGGTAACAATATTGCTAACCAAAGTAAACTTAAGAAAATAAGTCTCTGTGGTAATTTTGGGTGAATATTTGAGACACCGGTCTTATTCAGGATATATCCCAGTACAAGTAGAATATCGCGGGTAACATCTCTTTTTTGAGAAGGAAAAATTGTTAAAAAACTGGCTGCAATACACAGAACCATAAAAACAATACCTATCAGAAAAAAACGATATGGTTTTCGTTGCAAAACTCCTGTCCAGGGTCCTAAATCATTTGCATGAGCCATTATAACTACAGTTCCATCAGGTAGTATGGGATACGTATACGATAAATGTATGTTTCGATAAAAGAAAATGGCTAGACCTCCAATTGTTCCTTCAAATTCATTGTCCTCTACTCTTTTTAGCATACTATCAATAAAATTTGGTAAAATATCTCCATATTTATCAAATTTTCTGTCGGTTACTTGTAGTTCAATGTGTACTCCTTCGTATTTTTCAAACTCTTCTAAAATACGTTGTTCATACCCTAATATATTAGTATGATCATAATTAATGAAAGGCCATGTTATGTGCGTAATGAATTTGAAGTGACAATTACGAAGAAATTGTCTTCTCCCTAGAACTGGTAATTTTTTTGTATTAAGATATCCGGAACACGATAATATCATAATCAGATTTTCGGCTTTGTGACAAAAACTGCTAGATGTTTTATTAAGTTTATAGATGGTGTCGTGTCCGTGATTGTGATTGTGATCCGTGACTATCAAGATGGTGTTATACATATTGTATTGAAATAATAGATTTCTAATATCTGGAAGATCATGCTCTCTTACTTTTTGGATTATTATTATAAATCTTCCTTTAGGATTCCACAGGACATCGGTAGTCTCTTTACTTAATCCTCCTTTTAGTTCTTCATAATTTTCAGCCCCAATAATAACATTTCTATATATTTTATTCCATGTAAACTTTCCAGAAATAAATCGTAAGCCTTTAATTTTGTGTAATTCTGAAATTTCTATTTCATCATCAATGTTCATGAGAGTCAGATCCAAAAGAGATGATTCAGATCTCCACTCTTGGACCAATTCTACGACACAATTAGTAAGTGTATTATCCTTAGGGGTTTTGGTGATTTTTTTGTAGGCCGTTACAGTTGAAAGAACAAGAATCCAGAAAGTATTAATAATGACTGACATATTTTTTTATTTCAAATGTTGTTCACTAAATAAAGGCAAGTGGCAAGGTGAGTTTGTAGCAAAGTAATAAAAACTTAACTTTTTTTTCCTTAATGGACCATTAATTTTGAACAATAATAGCTATTAGCATTAGCTTTTCATAACTAATAAATCCTACCTTTTTTTTTTACGTGTGGAAACCCCCACGGGTCGTCACCCCACCTGGGCTAAGCGGTAGGGTGGAATGTTGGACTCGAACCGACTAAAACCACACGGTGTTCCATCACAGTCCATATTACCAGGGCCTCAGGTGTACCCTTAGAAGGAAATCCCTGTGTACCCTGGCAGACTTGGCCGCCTGTTAAACAACAGGCGACCCCACTGTGTTGTGGGGGATTTTGTCCCCTATCAGTAAGAGAGGCACGCGCGGAACACGGCGCCACCGTCTCGGGCCTGCTTCTGCTAGGGCGCCGGATAACCCTGTCCGTCGCCCCCAGGCAAGCGCTCATGGAGGCCGAAGATCCACTTGTTCTCTCCGGCGCCTGGTGCGCCTTCTGCGGGATGGGAGAGTATTAGTTCTCTCCCGTTCCATTTCCGCCGCCTCCTTGGCATACATTACCTCCTCGCAAAACGAGGCGGCGGAATCCCACGATCTCTCGCTCTGGATCATGGACATAATCATGGTCTCCAGCGAGAGGCTACCCATACCTATGGCCGTCGCGAGGTCAGCACGCTGCTGCGTCCATGCAGGGCACTCCACTAGAGTGTGGAGTGCGGTATCCTCGCGGCAGCCCCCGCAGTGGTGGCACACAGGCGTTGGCTCCCGGCCTATCCGACACAGATACTTCCCAAAACAGCCATGTCCAGTAAGTACCTGCGTCATCCGGTAGGAGAGGCTGCCATGCCGCCTCCCTAGCAAATCCTGCATGAAGGGTCTTACCGCCACGATCGTGAATAAATCCTACCTACCTATCCGTTCATAGGATCATTTATCAAATGAACTTATTGTCATCATAATCAATCATCATAATATAAGCCATTGTTATATGTACAATAGAACACCCCTTGCTTTCATTGTTACATGTCGCAAGAGCTGCCTCTATTGTCATTAAACCTTCGGTCAAGTCGGATGGATTCGGGTACTTCTGACCTACCTTTCTTCAGAATATCACCAATTTGATCAGGATATAATCTGCACGGTTAACAACTACCGGCCTTCACCCTTATGTTCGCCTTATATACTTGTTTAACCATTCGTACCGCACTCTATCGTTGTACGTGCCAGAACCACCATTATTGTTGTAATTACAATGAACAATTCTTCTCTTCATTTAAATACACTAATAAACATATGACTTGACCGAAATTATCTCAGAGTTTACATCGGGGAATTCTAATTTTTCGATTAACCAACGGAGTATTTTAGTTATAGGTATACCTATAACTAAAGTAACTATACTCCGTTAGTTACTATAAATATAGTTAAAGCTATACTAGCCCACTCGCCCCATTCGCCTCACTCGCCCCACTCTCCCCATATTCCCCACTCTCCCACTCTCGGTCCCTAGATTCCCTACTCCCACTCGCCTCACTCTCCCCACTCGTCCCACTCTCCCCACTCTTCCACTCTCCCTCCTTTGATTCTCTACTCCCACTCGCCCCATTCGCCCTACTCTCCCCACTCGCCCCTCTCGCCCCACTCTCCCACTCTCCCACTCACCCAGTCTCCCCACTCTCCCACTCACCCAGTCTCCCCACTCTCCCCACTCGCCCCACTCACGCCACTCGCCCCTCTCGCCCCAATGGCTCCACTCTCCCTCCCTTGATTCTCTACTCCCACTTGCCCCACTCGCCCCACTCTTCCACTCTCCCTCCCTTGTTCTCTACTCCCACTCGCCCCATTCGCCCTACTCCCCCCACTCGCCCCACTCTCCCCACTCGCCCCACACTCCCCGCTCTCCCTCCCTAAATTCCCTACTCCCACTCGCCCCACTCTCCCCGCTCTTTCACTCTCCCTCTCTTGATTCTCTACTCCCACTCGCCCCATTCGCCCCACTCGCCTTACTCTCCCCACTCGCTACCCTCGCCCCACTCTCCCCACTCGCCCCACTACTCCCACTCGCCCACTCGCCCTACTCGCCCCACTCGCCTTACTCTCCCCACTCGCTCCACTCTACCCACTCGCCCCACTCGCCCCACTCGCTCCACTCGCCCCACTCTCCCTCCACCCCTTCCGACCTCCCTCCCTCTACATGTCTCTCTGCCACTGTACTTGTAAATATAAGAAACTCACCTCCGTCTTAAGAGTTTTTGATTTCGTCATAATTTTTTTTTTTTTTTTAATGTTACACTGGGACACATTTTCCATACATTTTCGATCAGGGTCCACGTGACCCTGAAATCTGACACGAGTTTAACATTTTTTACCCATCTTAAAAAGTGACCAGCGTCGCTAAAGAAGTTTTGACTTCAAAAAAGAGAAGGCCATGGCTTTCCCTGTGAGAGAAGGCCTCTACCCTGGGATATGTCCTACTCCAGTCAGGAACATTATCACAGTATTTGTTTATAAGTGATCTCTCAATTTCCATGCATTTGATATTTTATTTATAGCCCTTATAAAACTTGAATGATATTTTAAAGAACCGTATTACACACACACAGTAATATCACTAAATTGTACGTTACTCAGTAGGCAGCAGATAAATACAGTTCTACACTTTCAGTGCTCTTCTGTAGGGCAGATGTTCTTCTCTATTTGGGTGGTTCCAATTTGAGCAAAAATCGACCATGGCGTTCCATGCCTAATATGGCCATCCGATCATAAAAGTTGTAGCTACACCATACTTCTTCTGTACTCCAAGAAATGCAAATGATGACTCCAAAAACAAACAAAATCAAAAATTATAAAGAATAAATTCAGATTCATTATTACATTACAAGTTCCTTTTCCCTAAAGTTAACTCCCCAATGAAAATAATAAAAGATATCATATAACCAAAAACAAGAATTAAAAAGTGACCGTATGTATCTTGCAGTTTAAATGACTTATGATTGTTGTTGTCACGTGATTTGCACTTTACCCTCTCAAAGTGTTGTATATCTCTATAATATTTACTTAACAAACCAGCTGAGGCCAAATTTATCACGAACTCGTTCAAGCGATCAAGCAAAACAGAACCACGCCGTAGGTATATCACTCGTAGTTCCATGTTATATGACTCTTTCAGTTTGTATATCTTTGAATTGCACTGATCGTCTTTCAATTTTGAAGCAAAAGCAATATAATGAATGTATGAAAGTACAGTAAATAAAGACTTCGTCTTGCTATTTTTGACTTCTAATAAACAGTTAAGGGGAGTTCCACATTCTTTTTCATTAAAATTACGTTGATTTGGGCCTCTTGATAATATAACAGGTGTATAGCTGGCAACTTCTGTTACTTCTTGTGGCTCATAACCTCGGATTGGGTGAGTAATTGAGTCGTATAAGAAGCCTTGAATTATATTCGGTAACAATAGTGCTAACCAAAGTAGACTTAAGAAAATAAGTCTCTGTGGTAATTTTGGGTGAATATTTGAGACATCGGTCTTATTCAAGATATATCCCAGTACAAGTAGAATATCGCGGGTAATGTCTCTTGCTTGAGATGGAAAAATTGTTAACAAACTGGCTGCACTACACAGAACCATAAAAACAATACCTATCAGAAAAAAACCATATGGTGTTCGTTGCAAAACTCCTGTCCAGGGTCCTAAATCATTTGCATGAGCCAATATCACTGCAGTTCCATCAGGTAGTATGGGATACGTATATGATAAATGTTTGTCTCGATTAAAGAAAATGGCTAGACCTCCAATTGTTCCTTCAAATTCATTGTCCTCTACTCTTTTTAGCATACTATCAATAAAATTTGGTAAAATATCTCCATATTTATCAAATTTTCTGTCGGTTACTTGTAGTTCAATGTGTACTCCTTCGTATTTTTCAAACTCTTCTAAAATACGTTGTTCATACCCTAATATATTAATATGATCATAATTAATGAAAGGCCATGTTATGTGCGTAATGAATTTGAAGTGACAATTACGAAGAAATTGTCTTCTCCCTAGAACTGGTAATTTTTTTGTATTAAGATATCCAGAACACGATGATATCATAATCAGATTTTCGGCCTTGTGACAAAAACTGCTAGATGTTTTATTAAGTTTATAGATGGTGTCGTGTCCGTGATTGTGGACTATCAAGATGGTGTCATACATATTGTATTGAAATAATAGATTTCTAATATCTGGAAGATCAGGCTCCCTTACTTTTTGGATTATTATTATAAATCTTCCTTTAGGATTCCACAAGACATCGGTAGTCACTTTACTTAATCCTCCTTTTAGTTCTTCATAATTTTCAGCCCCAATAATAACATTTCTATATATTTTACTCCATGTAAACTTTCCAGAAATAAATCGTAAGCCTTTAATTTTGTGTAATTCTGAAATTTCTATTTCATCATCAATGTTAATGAGAGTCAGATCCAGAAGAGACGTTTTAGATGTCCATCCCTGGACCAATTCTACAACGCAATTAGTAAGTGTATTATCAGTAGGAGTTTTGGTGATTTTTTCGTAGGCCGTTACAGTTGAAAGAACAAGAATCCAGAAAATATTAATAATGACTGACATATTTTTTCATTCCATATGTTGTTCACTAAATAAAGGCTAGAGGTGCGTTTGCAGGAAAGTAATAAAAACTTTACTGTTTTTTCTTTTATGGATCATTAATTTTGAACAGTAATAGCTATTAGCATTAGCTTTTTATAACTAATAAATCCTACCTACCTAACCGTTCATAGGATCATTAATCAAATGAGGTTATTATCATCATAATCAATCATCATAATACGAGGCACTGTTATATGTCCAATAGAACACCCCTTGCTTTCATCTTTTCATGTCGCAAGAGCTTCCTCTATTGTCATTGAACCTTTGATCAAGTCGGACGAATTCGGGTACTTCTGACCTACCTTTCTTCAGAACATCACCAATTTGATCAGGGTATATTCTGCACGGTTGACCACTACCGGCCTTCACCCTTATGTTCGCCTTATATACTTGTTTAACCATTCGTTCTGCACTCTATCGTTGTACGTGCCAAAATCACCATTGTTGTTGTTGTCATCACAAGCAACAATTCTTCTATTCATTTAAATATACTAATAAACATATCACTTGAACGAAATTATTTCAAAGTTAACTCGAGGAATACTAGGTTTTCGGTTAACTATAGAAGTACAGTTATTTTAGTTATAGGTATAGCCTTAACTATATTTATAGTAGCTTTTTCCCATGTGATTGCTGAAAAGGGGTCTGTGGATCAGATAACCCTGTTTTGATAGTTTTGTATCTGTTTTGTTACCATTCATTATCTGTGCTCTAAATGTTTTTTCACTCGCTAATATCACTCAATGGCCTGATTTCTTAATATTATAACTGACCACTTTAATCACTATGCCATCCGGGCAGTTAGCAAATGGAATGGAATGGACATTTCCAGATACCAAAGACAATAACACTGTGATATACATGAGTGAAAGACCGCGGTCGGTAGCTAACTGGCTTTATTCTTGTACTTCGTACCTTCAAAAATGCATAAATACTACATTACACATCGTTCCTCTACATAAAAAGGGCTTAATTTAAACATTCTAGTTAGTAATGCATTATTAACTATAAAACAATATCCGCAACATTCTATCTAAGCATCAAATCTCTCTACCTTTAATACTTAAATTAAAGATGTTACACCAATTTGTTTCATGAGGTGCTTAGTAATACATTATAAACAACATAACATGTTAGGTCTTTTCACGGTTATACATTAATATTCGTAACGTGTTTGCTTGTATATTTTTTATACTTAGTTTTATTTTTATTTCTTTATTTAATTATACATCTTTTATCAACGTATTTATTAAGTTTACTCTTGAATAAAGACATTCATTCGTAAACCTTTACATTGTCCGGTAATATGTCGTACAGCTGCACTCCCTCAAACATTGTTGTTCGTCCATAAAGTAATATAAAAAAAAAACAAAAAAATTGCAGAAAAGAAATCGTTTTTTCAATCTTTTAATTCATTCTCTAAATGATAATAGCGGACTTCTCTCAATTATGAAATTCGTGGAATCATTTTATATAACTTTAAGTGTGGCTTAAATAAACGAAAAAATTTCGAGGAAATGAGTAGTGCACTGAGGGAAACCCGTCCATCTCTTAAGACTATTCTACTTTATGGTTATTTACAATTTAATACTAAGTTATAATTAAATTAAGTAACATTTAAGTATTTTATTTTTGAGATAGAAACAAAATTTCATGAAATAACTTACTATCGCAAAATAATCCTTTACCTCAGTTACAAATGAAGGTAATAAAAGCGTGTTAAAAAGAATAATAAACAATTATATGTTATGAAAAATACTACCTTTATTTAGATAATGCTAATTTTACATTTCACAAAATTTCCTTGATCCAATGCCAGAAAATGTGTAGTGAAACACCAATGTGTAACTTAAATTACCATGGTAATGTAAGTAGATAAAAACTTTAAGATATTCTATCCGATTTTAGATATTAAATTGTTGAAAGAACTTTTGGTGCGATTGATGTAACCTGACATAAGCCCGCCTGTGTTCAACCTAATTAGCATATAACATAAACTTAATTAGCAAAAAAAAGAGTAGGCCCTATTATTCATGGCTTTCCCTGTGAGAGAAGGCCTCTGCCCTGGGATATGTCCCACTCCAGTCAGGAAGTGCCGCTTTTCAGTGCCACCGTTCCTAGCAATAGATCTGCAGTAAGAGATACAATGTGGTTTTGGTCAGTTAGATTACCAAAATCACTATGATTTTGGTATATGGATGTCGTCACTATGGATGTCGAAACTACACCACCGAGGATACTATGTCCTCGGTGGTGTAGTTTCGACATCCAAAACGGTAGCATGGGACTATTTTATCACGTTTGGAAATACAGTGCACAGTCTATTGAAAGTCTAAGTTCAATAAAATAGACTGTTTATTGTCTGTCAATCAGATAGATTATTATCACAGTATTTGTTTATAAGTGATCCCTCAAATTTCCATGCATTTGATATTTTATTTATAGCCCTTATAAAACTTGAATGATATTTTACAGAATCGTATTACACACACAGTAATATCACTTGTACGTTACTCAGTAGTAGATAAGTACAGTTCTACACTTTCAGTGCGCTTCTGTAGGGCAGATGTTCTTCTTTATTTGGGTGGTTCCAATTTGAGCAAAAATCAACCATGGCGTTCCATACCTAATATCACCATCTGATCATAAAAGTTGTAGCTATACCATACTTCTTCTGTACTCCAAGAAATGCAAATAATGACTTCAAAAATAAACAAAATCAAAAATTATAAAGAATAAATTCAGATTAGTTATGACATTACAAGTTCCTTTTCCCTAAAGTTAACTCCCCAATGAAAATAATAAAAGATATCAAATAACCAAAAACAAGAATTAAAAAGGGACCGTATGTATCTTCCAGTTTAAATGACTTACGATTGTTGTTGTCACGTGATTTGCACTTTACCCCCTCAAAGTGTTGTATATCTCTATTATATTTACTTAACAAACCAGCTGAAGCCAAATTTATCATAAACTCATTCAAGCGATCAAGCAAAACAGAACCACGACGTAAGTATATCACTCGTAGTTCCATGTTATATGACTCTTTCAGTGGGTATATCTTTACATTGCACTGATCGTCTTTCAATTTTGAAGCAAAAGCAATATAATGAATGTATGAAAGTACAGTAAATAAAGACTTCGTCTTGCTATTTTTGACTTCTAATAAACATTTAAGGGGAGTTCCACATCCTTTTACATTTAAAATACGTTGATGTAGGCCTCTTGATAATAGAACAGGTGTATAGCTGGCAATTTCTGTTACTTCTTGTGGCTCATAACCTCGGATTGGGTGAGTAATTGAGCCGTATAAGAAGCCTTGAATTATATTCGGTAACAATAGTGCTAACCAAAGTAGACTTAAGAAAATAAGTCTCTGTGGTAATTTTGGGTGAATATTTGAGACACCGGTCTTATTCAAGATATATCCCAGTACAAGTAGAATATCGCGGGTAACGTCTCTTGCTTGAGATGGAAAAATTGTTAACAAACTGGCTGCAATACACAGAACCATAAAAACAATACCTATCAGAAAAAAACCATATGGTGTTCGTTGCAAAACTCCTGTCCAGGGTCCTAAATCATTTGCATGAGCCAATATAACTGCAGTTCCATCAGGTAGTATGGGATACGTATACGATAAATGTCTGACTCGATTAAAGAAAATGGCTAGACCTCCAATTGTTCCTTCAAATTCATTGTCCTCTACTCTTTTTAGCATACTATCAATAAAATCTGGTAAAATATCTCCATATTTATCAAACTGTCTGTCGGTTACTTGTAGTTCAATGTGTACTCCTTCGTATTTTTCAAACTCTTTTAAAATACGTTGTTCATACCCTAATATATTAGTATGATCAAAATTAATGAAAGGCCATATTATGTGCGTAATGAATTTGAAATGACAATTACGAAGAAGTGTTCTTCTCCCTAGAGCCGGTAAATTTTTTGTAATAAGATATCCGGAACACGATGATATCATAATAAAATTTTCAACTTTCTGACAAAAACTGCTAGATGATTTATTGAGTTTATAGATGGTGTCGTCTCCGTCATTGTGGAATATAAGGATGATGTTAAACATATTGTATTGAAATAATAGATTTCTAATATCTAGAAGATCATGCTCTCTTACTTTTTGTATTATTATTATAAATTTTCCTTCAGGATTCCACAGGACATCGGCAGTCACTTTACTTAATCCTCCTTTTAGTTCTTCATAATTTTCAGTCCCAATAATAACATTTCTATATATTTTACTCCATGTAAACTTTCCAGAAATAAATCGCAAGCCTTTAATTTTATGTAATTCTGAAATTTCTATTTCGTCATCAATGTTCATGAGTGTCAGATCCAGAAGAGACGTTTTAGATCTCCACTCTTGGACCAATTCTACAACGCAATTAGTAAGTGTATTATCAGTAGGGGTTTTGGTGATTTTTTCGTAGGCAGTTACAGTTGAAAGCCCAAGAATCCAGAAAATATTAATAATGACTGACATATTTTTTCATTCCATATGTTGTTCACTAAATAAAGGCTAGAGGTGCGTTTGCAGCAAAGTAATAAAAACTTTACTTATTTTCGTTTCATTAGCATTAGCTTTTTATAACTAATAAATCCTACCTACCTATCCGTTCATAGGATCATTAATCGAATGAGGTTATTATCATTATAATCAATCATCATAATTTAAGGCACTGTTATATCCTTACTATCTAATATTATAAACGCGAAAGTTTGTAAGTATGGATGGATGGATGTTTGTTACTCTTTCACGCCAAAACTACTGATTTGATTACGATTAAACTTGGTATGTAGATAGCTGGAGACCTGGATTAACATATAGGCTACTTTTTATCCCGATATTCCCACGAGATCGAGACTTACGCGGGTAAAACCGTGAGGCGCTGCTAGTGTACAATAGAACACCCCTTGCTTTCATCTTTACATGTTGCAAGAGTACATGTACCTTCCTTCTGGTATTCTGCACGGTTGACCACTACCGGCCTTCACCCTTATTAATATGTTCGCCTTATATACTTGTTAAACCATTCGTTCTGCACTCTATCGTTGTACGTGCTAAAATCACCACTGTTGTTGTTGTCATCACAAGGAACAAGTCTTCTCTTTATTTAAATAGGTACACTAATAAACATATGACTTGAACGAAATTATTTCAGTTTACCTCGAGAAATTCTAGTTTTTGATTAACTAACGGAGTATAGTTATTTTAGTTAAAGGTATAGCTTTAACTATATTTATAGTAGCTTTTCCTCATGTGATTGCTGAAAAGATGTCTGTGGATGAGATAACACTGTTTTGATAGTTTTGTATCTGTTTTGTTACCATTCATTAATTATCTGTGCTGTAAATGTTTATTTACTCGCTAGTATCATTCAACGGACTGATTTCATAATATTATTACTGACCACTTTAATCATTATGCCATCCGAGCAGATAGCAAATGGAATGGAATGGAAATTTCCAGATACCAAAGACAATGACACTGTGAGATACATGAGTGAAACACCGTGGTCGGTGGCTAACTGGCTTTATTCTTGTACTTGGTACCTACAAATAGAGATAGATAGATACATCACACATATCTCCTGTACATAAAAAGACCTTAATTTAAACATTCTAGTTAATAATACATTATTAACTACAAAACAATCTCCGCAATGTTTATCAACGATTATCGATTATCTAAGGATCAATCTTTAATACTTAAACTAAAGATGTTACACCAATTATAACACTATAAACAACATATCTTCTATCTGTAATACTTATATTAAAGATATAAGTAGATATTTTCACGGTTATACATTAATATTTCTAACGTGTTTGCTTGTATATTTTTTTTTACTTAGTTTTATTTATTTATTTAATTATACATCTTTCATCAACGTATTTCTTAAGTTTACTCTAAAGAAAACTAATTTGGAGAAAAGGCATCCTTTGTTTGATTTTTAAATTCATTCTCTAAATGATAACAACGGGCTTCTCTTATTATGAAATTCGTGGAATTATTTTGTATAACTTTAAGCGTGGCTTAAATAAACGAAAATGTTTCGAGGAAATGAGTAGTGCACTGAGGGAAACTCGTTCATCTCTAAGGACTATACTACTTTATGATTATTTACAATTTAATACTAAGTTATAATTAAAGTTAGTAACATTTCAATATCTTATTTTGAGCTAGAAACAAAAACTCATGAAATCAGTTACTATCATGAAATAATCATTTACCTTAGTTGCAAAGTACGGTAATAAAAGCGTGTTAAAAAGAATAATAAATAATTATAAGTTATGAAAAATACTACCTTTACAGTGCTAATTTAACATTTCTAAAAAATTTCCTTGATCCAGTGCCAGAAAATTTGTAGTGCAGAAGACCAATGTGTAACTTACCTTACGAGTAAAACTCGTCCATCTCTAAGGACTATAAAACTTTATGGTAAGTACAGAAAATTAAAATAATAGTAGCTTGTGACAAAAATAAAATGTTCATTTGACACAGTTCTCCTATCTTCTTTATCAAACGGTTACTCATAAAAACAGAGATATTATAGATAAATCCATAAACTAAGTATTCTTTAAGTTAGTATACTAAGTTTATGGATAAATCAGCGCTGAGGTGCGAGAGATATGCATGTAAATTGCTGTCTTCTTTCTCTTTCTACCACGTCGCAAGATTGTGGCTTGCTCCCCGCCTCTAGCTATAATACATCTATGATTGCACCACGCCCAGTTGTGTTCTTCCGGTCATAGAATAAAATTCTGTTTTGTAAAGTCAACATCACACAATACATCAATTACAATTGTTACAATTACATCAATTTAGTATTCTGTAACAGTTATTTCCTTTGTACAGACAAGACCTAGACAAGCTGACCAATAATCTGACGATTATGCAGAGGGATTTTCTTAATATCTAACGATTTGAAAAAAAATTCATGTATTTTATCATTAAATTGAACGGAACTATCCATATACATATATAAAGGTGAAAAGATACTCACTCACTCATCTTCTGATTAATCACGAAATCTGGCAAACTACTTATCCTATGAAAATGAAACTTGGCAAGTTTATTTTTATTACGTGTGTAAGTGTAAATAATGTATAGCGCTTTTTTTCCAGAACTGATTTTTGTTTTTATGAAGGTAAAACAGGTTTTCATAAATATACTGACATGCCACCGTCAGGATGTTTATTTCTTTAAATTTCTGCCTAGTGAGTCACGATTACCTGAGTTATAAATTACTCCAAGCCCTCCTCTGCAGCCCGAAGATAGTTATATACGACATTATACTATGAAAATAACTAAAATAGACTAATCTGCCTGTTTCAATATCAGTCTCACGAATTTTTCTAACTGTGTATTTTGCTGAGCTGAGTCTATTCGATAATTTATCAATATGCAAGCCCCATTGAAGCTTAGAATCAAGAGTAATGTCTAAGAATTTTGTGGTATCCACTAGTTCCAACTTGTCTTCTTTACCCATTATAAAGTTTTTCACCTGTTTAACGTTTGGAGTAGTGAATCATAGATTTAGTCTTTTCTCCATTAAAAAAAAGTTGTTAACGTTAAACCAGCGAACTACTTTCGAAATAGCGTCATTTACGTCTTCCAAGTTTGTACTCATAGGTTTTAATCTAAATAAGACACTATTTCATGGTTGCTCTTAACAAGATGATCGAGATCGGTTTGCACAATCACCGCCATCTTTAACTCGGCTCGAAGTACCACCGTTCTCGTTGTCCCGGTGTCCGGTTCTCCAGAACTGTAAAAAAGAACGTAAACCTACATAAACTTATGGACGGAGTATAGTGTGGGGACGGTATGAGAGAATGAGAGATAAAGTGAATGTGCAAAACGAAAGAGTGGCGCGGAGTGGGAAATACATGCTTCACTGGAGCTGCATGCACTAAACTGAACGATTTTTTAGGAACTTACTAGGGTGTACTTATATTAATCTGCCGCGCTGGAGTAAATCCAAAAATCTCGTAATGGGCTCCTCCACTATACTGCAATCAAAACTTTACAAGTAATCATGAACCTATTATTGTATTCATGACTGATGTACATAATCATTTTTAAGGATGTATGATGAGGTTAAATCAGCAGTACATCTATTTATTTTTTGAGGTATATTTTATATCGAAATGTCATTGCCGAATCGTTGTTGTTTGCATTTTGTAATTTTTTATTTCGTATCAGCTATTAGGGGTAGCTGACCCGATGAGTTGCTGTGTATGTACTGGCCCTAATGTCTGTGCCAGCTGGTTGATCAGGGGTCAGGATACCTACCTTTATCGGCCAGCTGATGTCAGCCTTCGTACCGTAGTAAGGTAGATATTACTAGGAGCAAGGAGAGGTATGTACTTTTGACTAGACCGGCTAAGCTATGAGCTTTTGATCCGTAGCTAGTATGAAGTGAAACACCAGGGAAGGTTGGAATCGAACTTATAATTACTTACAATTTTGGTCATACAAGTTGTTACAATACGTGGATTGACCAATAAGATAACTTAAACTATATTTACAGTATCTTTCAGTCGGCAACCAATCAGATAGCGTGGTTGCTTGCGAGAGTTATCGCTGGCTGTGTGCGTGACTATATAATAAAATGGTATGGCACGGTATAAAACTGAAACGTGGCCTGTGACGTGGCCATTCCACTGTTGATTGCGTCGAGAACAGACGTATGATGCTTTGATGTATTTTTAATGACGCATGTTCAAATTACGCGGTATGCATGGCGAACATTAATGAAAAAATTATGTCATTTCGTATAATAATTTACGATTTTTGTTAAAACTAATAAGCAATTTGATACTTACTGAATGTGGCAACAAAGCTACCACCTGATGATTTCGAGACCGGCTGTCGAAGTCACAGAACAGAAAGATATACGTAGAAATGTTATGTGTCATAATTTACAGCGGGACGACTGTCGCCAAAACTCACACAAATGAAAGGACTATTTATTACTACACACTAATAACGAATTGTTTTGATTTGATGTTTTTATTCTGCTCAAAATTAGCCTACAATACATAGTCACACATTTGATAATATATCTTAAAGCGTAATTTTAATAGTTATTTTGCCATAGCGTAAGAAAAACTTACAACGTTTCGTAATCTTGAAAGTAAGAATACTTCATTGCAAGCTATTCAACAACAGGTGGCGTTATTCTAAATGCACGCAATTATAACATTAATCATTTTAAGAATAAATTCGATATTTGTGTCATTCTTCGATATGTACCACTACTCGCTCAGTGTTGTAGCACAGTTTAGAATATTATCAATAATATCGATACCTAACTTCTGTTCTGTTCTTGTTGTAGCTCCGTCCAGGAGCAGAATAAAAAACAGGAATTGAAGGATATCTGGGAAGGTAACATTAAAAAGGTGAAAAAATAAGTACTTGAATAATAATGTTTATTAATTTTAAGAATCTGTATTATAATCATATATAATAAAGACTGTATTAGACACTTAACAAAATTCAAAACAGTGGTTACATAATTAATATTTGGCATAGTATGTATCTCTAGTAGTCGATTTTAGAATAAAATATGTAAAAATATTACTTTATTCATATTTATTTTTTTAGAAAATACATAGTCTCAATAATCATAATTGACTGCAATGAACAAAAATGCAATACGTCTAATTGTCGACCCATTGGTATAGTGTTTAGCGATTCTGACTGCTCAGACAGAGTTCGTGGGTTCAATTCCCACCCAGTACTAATATGACTATAATATGTCTGAATTTAGTAATACATAAGTTTATGAGAATTTTGCTTCCCTAGTGCAGCCTGCCTACTTTGAAGTTATTATTTATTAACTATTATTATTGTAACTCAAATTATAGGAAACTCATTGCAATTTTAATAATTATGAAAAGACATTATTTATTAAAAGCAACTGAATGAATCAAGAAACTTTATAGCATATTATTGATTTTATAATAAATCTCTAATAATAGATCCTTTACTGCCCCTGAAATAAAATATATTTGTTTAAAAATTGACGCTTTGAAAGCCTTGTTTTTAATTTTAACAAATGATGTATTCGAATATTGATATATTTTTCGACTCCTTTTAACCACTGAATGAATGTTTCACTTTCAAGACCACGTAAACAAACAAACAAAATTTAATATTTATAATATTAGAGTAAGTAAATATAACACGTTTAAAGGTATGCATATCGATAAAACCAACATCCTACCTGACTACATCACTAATCGAGTAGAATAGAATATTCGAGAATAACATTGCAAACTGATAAGATCCGATCATACCAAATTGAGCTTTAAATGAATAAGAAAAGGAAGAGTTTAGCTTAAATCTCTAGTCAATTATTAGTTAAATAAAATTTTAAGATTTTATTGAAAAAATATAAAAAATTGTACTTACCGATGGTAAGAAACATCTCCATTATTCATGTTTTTCCTTCTGCTATCATTTTTACACTGTAAAACAGAGCAGTACGCCATTGTGGCGTAAAAAGAACTTTTAATTGGCGACCTACTCGACAAAGTTTTATGACACGACTATGATACCTACAACTCATAAAAGTATGCATTGCAACGCATAGTAGTGGCACGCGCGTCACGCCTGCTAGTCATTTCTACGTATATCTTTCTGTTCTGTGGTCGAAGTCGTTGAAGTATTTTGTGGTTGTGTTTAATTAAATAAATAAAGTGTTAGAAACCACAATTAAAATATTTAAATTTGCCGCAATTACGTGTCCAATATGGTGGATGTGCCAAGTTGAACAGCAGTTCACAGAATACTACTGAAACGTTTAAAGTTAACCACGAATATCTACCACATACATACCATACATACATTATATACCACAACGACATCGGGAACAAAGGTATTTTTTGGAGAAAAAAATTAAAAATGTATGAAGTTTTTGAAAATTCTTTTTGACCGTGCTTTAAGTACGATACATATACTATTTTATCATTTTAGTTTGATTTTGTCAACTTCCGGTATAAATAACATGGAGTTAAATGAGGCTTTAATTTTTAAATATTTCTTTCAAATCATCGGCTAAGTGCCTTTTTCTTTTTTTTCAATTGATGCAGCGTGATAAACTCTATCACATATTTCAAATTTATCTAAAGTTAGACCAGTTGATATATTTTACATACATTTTTGAACTCGGCCACATAACCTACCATACTATTATTCTACTGCGCCATTCGCAAACTAAACGTAATGTCATAGACGTCAATCTGAAAGCGTCAATATATCTGGAACACAACTGTGTCAAATTAGATCATTCGAAATTAATCGAGATCGAGATAGATATAGGTACCCAAAAGTAAACAGCAATGATCTCATAATTATTTAAATGTCGATACTCCTATTTATAGTCTATTTCTAATTATTTCAGTTTGGAATAGGTTTTGTGTAAGTTATTTACAATTAATCGAATAATGCAGCAATCACCTTTCGAGAATATATTTAATTTATTAGGTGGTATAACCGAAGGGAACGAAAAACCTATGAAACATGGGTTTTACAACGCCTTTGCATTATTCATTTTAGCAATATGTTGTGTTGCAGTGTACGTCTTATTTCTTATTCTAGAGCCATTTTTCAAACCTTTGTTTTGGGCTCTCCTCGTAGGTTCATTATTACATCCTTTTAAATACAAACTTTCTAAGAAACTGAAGTCATGGTTCGAAGATCTGGAGAAGTCCAACACTTCTGTGATATTAGGCTTGATGGTTATTCCTGTTAACATCGTAAATTTGGCTTCAGACACAGTTGGACACCAGTTCATTGAACATTATAAGGTAATTATTTTTTATACAGCTTACTCAATTAAAAATAAACTAACTTAGAATATAAGTCTCTCTACTTAACAGAAATTATTGGTATAGATTTTAATACTGTTAACAAACACAACATTATTAAAGTTAACATTTATAAAATTAACATTTGCAATAGCGAATTTAAATGTATTCCTAAGAAATAATTCTTGGTTTTTTGTTGATGAGATTGTTTTATATTCATATGAATGTTAATAAAATCAGCTCTTATATGAAGGGCAGTTTTTTATTCTTAATTTGTATATTACTAGATAGTTATATTGTAAGTATTATTGTAGTATTAGTTTATACCATGGCCTCAGAAAACCGGCCGTGAAGCAATGCTTGCATTGCATTTCGCCGCGTGATTGAGGTTACCGGAGGCCCTAACCCTTCCCTCTCCCTTATTCCCGTCCTTCCCCCCTCTCCTTCTTCTCCTACTCCACCCTTAAAGGGCGGCAACGCACTTGTAGCTCTCGAGTTGCAGGTGCCCATGGGCGGTGGTAGTCATTTACCATCAGGTGACCCGTCTGCTCGTTTGCCCCCTATTATATCATAAAAAAAAAAAAAATTGTTTTATGTATTCAACAAGATATATAAGTTAATATTTTCTCTCAAAATGAGCCAGACATATAGATTACTAGCAGTATTTAGATATAATAAATTTTCTGTCCTTTCTAAATTACCTTTGATATTCATATTACCCCTACAAGGCCTAAGTCACTTGAAGTACTTACCACCAGCAGACCTTATGCGCAATCTCGCACAGTTGGTTGCTGACAGCTGTATCACGGGCACACTCTTATTTTTAAAGTATAACAAACATAATTCAATATTGTATTGATATATTCTTCAAATACTGTAAAATTCATAGTGAAAATTGACATGGTTGTTTATGTGCAGTATGGGAATGTAGATAAAGTAAGGGGAAGAAAAACCCAGCAACACTATTTATATTATTTTAAAAAATAAACCTTTTAACCCCATATACACTTGTTTTCCTGAAATTATTCATTAAAACTTTTTGTAAGATTTTGAATATTTTCCAAAATACAGTTTAATAATTGAGATCTTAGAAATACATAACATACATAAAAATATGTGTGTAGGATTTGTATATTAGTCTAGTTGACAAGTTGAAAATGGTTTAAAATAGAGATACTGCTCTTAAAATAAATAATTTAAAATAATAATTTTTGTACATAATTTTAAGAGCAGTATCTCTATTTTGGACCATTTTCAACTTGTCGACTAGACTATATACTATTATATTGGAATTAATAAATAGGCTTAATAAGTACTTAATTTACATAACAATTGTAATTTTTTACCAAAAAAATTATTGAAGAGGTAAACAAATTTTAAAGCCCAGAAAGAGTAGGCAATCAAAAAGGTGGGTATCAATATTTTTGTAGAGAGTGATTTATCTGTTACATAATAACTACTTAGTAATTTTGAATTTAATTAACTTAAAAAAAATACCCATACCCTCTTCAACACTGCATACAAGTATACAACCAAATTAGATGTTACAGTAATATTACCACCGACTTTGATTTAGAATTAAGGATTTTTATTATTAAAATATTTGATTAGAATAGAGATTGTATAAATATACAATCTCTATTCTAATCAAGTAAATAAATATTTACTATCATAATATATTTTTGAAATATTATAGGTTATTGTCAATTAAGATAAAATCACTCCTATCAAACATCTATCTGGGATAAGTTGTCCAACTTTAGATCTGATTTCAAAAAAGATATCAGCCAAAGGATAGTTTGTTCATTTTTCTCAAAGCCTTTGTTTTAATCTTGTTTTATTGATATATTTCAGACAGTGATTGGGTTGCTGTCAGCAATATTTGTGTTGCCATGGCTGTACAACTCTGTGCCAAGAAGTTTTGCCTGCCTCTTCTGGCAGCTCAGCAGCTTCATCAGCTTTTCCACCACCTTATTAATAAGTGTTTGCAGCAGCTACATTGTAAGTAGTAGTCCTTTGATTTAATCTGATCACTACATATTATAAAACAAAGTCCCCCGCTGCATCTGTCTGTCTCTCTGTTCGCAATAAACTGAAAATCTACTGAACAAAATAGACACAGTGATTCATGAGGAATGTTGAGGTGTATAATTAGTTAAGATTTTGTGTAAGTTGATTGAAATATGTTGATGATTGTTGAAGATATCTCTGCTACCCGTGCGAAGCCGGGGCTTCCTAGCAAGAGTATTTAGTTGCAATTTGTTGTGAATTTCTACACCTGAATTTATCTTGTGCTGACTGAGAACTTGTGCTTAAGAAAGGGTGTACATTAAAGACCTAGTGACCATAATGTGAAACAACACCACAATCAATTCGGCTTATGACACAACTGAAACAGGGCTTCATGATAATACATCGGGTAGGTAATACTTTATATTTATTTGTTGCCAGGTTTTAAAGACCATATTGAGAAAAAAACTAGACAAAAAGACTCAATTTTAAACCATGGCTTCTTGTTTCCTCACCAACAAGATCTTCCTTCATTCTCTTTGGCATAGCTGTACCGCTTTGAATATACAATATTTATGATTTAGATGAACCTTATAAGTCTACAATTATGGCCTTTTCTAATTAAGAAAATCAATAATTAGGCTATTTTTATCTTGTCCGGAAGTAGTAATCTAGTCTAGACAACAATAGGCAACACTGACCTCATCAGTCATGATGTAGATTAAAAAACCTTGGCCAATGATAGGATCTTTAATTTCATGAAAAACTATAACTTTATCTGAACTACATTCTTCATAGAATGGTATATTAGATATCATAGCTTTGAGCTCTACTATGTAGTAGGTAGGCCACAGAGACAGACAAAATTGCTCATATGAATTAGGTACTTTTTAAATTAACTTTTTTATTTCGTTTTTGTTTTGTTTTTAACCTAGGCGGAAACAAGGAGGCGGTTCTTAATTTAACCAAATCCATAGTTTCTTAGCATCCCACACACTTTCACTTTGGACTGTGGACAGAACCATGGCTCCATGGCAAAAAAATAGTGGTCATAGTTTTTTAAGTAGTTTGATGTGTGCTAAATTAACTCAGGCTATTCAAAAAATGTTGACGTAATAGTGTACTATTAACAGTGTCTGATTTGAGGTGCCACCCAAAAACAAATTATTTGTTTTTACTGCTTACTTGACTGTTTTAATGTTATTTCTTTAAAGTACATATTGATTACTGTTTTTTTGTTATGCGCAGACATAAAATTACTCACCTAATTTTTTTTTTTAATAATTTCTAGTTCACTTCATTTGCGGAGTGCCCCGTATTACTTTTTTATTAAGCCAGAATTCCCCATATTTTTACTCTAAATCTTCAATGTTTCTTCGCAAATCAATCATCAACATTTGTTTACGAATTTTACATGTGCATTTATATATTTGTCTCGATAGTTTATTTCAAAGGTTTAATGACAGTAGAGGCATGCAAGGATAACCTTTTTTTATGGTTTGGGGGGCAAACGAGCAGACGGGTCACGTGATGGTAAATGACTACCGCCGCCCATAGGCACCTGCAACTCAAGAGTCACAAGTACGTTACCGCCCTTTAAGGTGGGAGTAGGGGAAGAGCGGGAAGAGGGGAGAGGGAAGGGTTAGGGCATCCGGTAACCTCACTCAAGAATAGAAGCAAACTGTTTACTCTGCCTACCCCGAAAGGGTAAAGGCGGGAATTCATGTAAGTATGTATTTATATGTATAGCCACATACCTTTGTTTTTTTTTCAGACGCTAACCATAGTGTTAGCTTACCTGATCAGTTTATATATCTTATGGACACCAGAACGAGCTAGTGTCTTCCGCTTTACATCGCAAATGCTGTGGCTGGTGATCTCAAGCTTTCTGGCCAGTCTCACAGGGTCTCTCCAAGTATATACTTTTGTTCTAATACAAGCAATCTGCATTACTGGATTTGCCTTAGAAGTTTTGGATATACATAAGAAACTGTTGATGAAAGGTATGTTATTATTTTACGAGGTTCGACTAAATAAATTTTTCTGTTTTTTTTTTAAATTAATTAGTAAGAGTTAGAGGTGATAAGTACAAAAATATACAAGAGGCACAGGGGCGGCCCTAGGGCGGTGCGAGCGGTGCGGCTGCACCGGGCGTCGTTATGCGGGGGGTGCCGAAATTTATGCAGGGGGCGCCGAAATCAACCGGAACATTACCACCTACTAACGTAACTATAAAGTCCCCTACTTTAGTCCCCGGGGTCCAAAATAGTACTTGAGGACTAAAAAAAAAAGGTCATTAACTTTTTATGGCGACACACAACATATATTTTTTATGAGGACTAAAACAAAAGCTCATCAACTTTATAGGGGCGCTACTTTGGGGTCTCGCACCACCTAAAAATGTAGCTAGGGCCGCTACTGAAGAGGCACTATAACTGACACGTTAAAACACTTCTCTCATACTACATTTTAAATAACTTTTTACGACAGCTTTGTACTTCCAAGTTTCTTTTTGCCAACGCAGTCATGAAATGTAACATTTATCAATTTTTTGAGGGAATTTCTTGGAATGACCTGAAATTGGAAATGATTTGTTTAGACTTCAAAGATATTCATTACCACGTTATTCGTAGCCAGCCATCACTCCCGCTCGGTTACTCAGATAGAGTGTAAAGCTTTACATGTTCTGCTAGGCTTAGATAGGACCTGAAAGTGGCAACATTATTTTACCAACTAATCGTCCGTCCGTCCGTCCATCTATCCACCCAGCCGTCAGTCCGTCCGTCCATCCCAAATGTTCCAATTGAGTAGTAACAAATATGTAAAACTACGCAATTTTTCAATGTATTGGTATTGCACTCCTAAGTTTAATAGTACTAGTGGGTAAATTATGGGTAATTCAAAGGCCTCTTTTAATTTTTTCAGACTCAGACGCGTCAATTATACAAGCACTACACAAAGCCATTAAAAATGATGAAGTCATCAAAAAACCCACAGACGAAAAGCCACCAGAAGTAGTGCAATCAGATGCCAGCGACCAAGAGGTTACACCCGACAAAGATACCCCATCTCCAGTCACTCCTGATACAGTACTCAAAAGAGAAAGCTGGACTGGCAATGAGCCAATACAAAGTTCCCCAAGACATCCAAAAATGTTGTTCAAAACTAGAACACTATCTGCCTTGCCTTTGCCCGGCAACAAACAAAAAACTGAATGTCGATTCATTCCAACTTATAAACATAGATCCCTTGACGAAAACTATATGAAGAACAACTTCGATAATGATGAAGAAACAGCTCTTTACTTCAAGTTTTTGTTCTTTGGATGTCTCTGTATGCTTGTGTGGAAACATATCTGGTTGCTACCAGTGACGCTGTTCTTTTTGGCTATTCACGTTCTAAAACGTCTTTTGAATTACTTTGGCGTTTGGCTGTTCTTTGAGAATCATTTAAATAATATCAAGAGCAAAGTGAATAACTGGTGGGAGCTCAGGCAAGTAATTTTAATTCGCAATTTTGCAGATAAAAATAGTACAGACACTGAATGAAAGATGAAATTCCGTAAATGGGTAAACAAACGAAACTCTCGAACATCGATACCTTGATATAAGCTTTGTATGTGACACAGATAAGGTACCTAGAAGAGTATGCTAGTTTGTATATAGCTAATTCCTGTAAACCAGAGACAGTTCTAGTTGAAATTACCTTTGAAATTACCTTTGAAATATTTTGAAGGACGTAGTAAGAGCCCTAAACTTTAGACTTTTAATAACTTCCATTAATCACCACTACCAACGTGAATAGGGTTGTCACAGTTTCATTTATAGTTCCATAGATAGACACAAATGATAGCACTAGTATTAATGTTTATACACACTGTAGATCGATAGTCGTACGCGCGTTGTTGATAGGGTGGCGCAATAGAACAGGCATGTTTGGAAAATAGTTAAATTTTTATTTAAAATTAAAAAAAAAGGATTTTTTTACTTAGAATATCCTCGAATCGCGAGCGAAGATGAGTGAATATATTCTTCAGTTATGCTTTGTATAACCGCTGCCATTTCACTACGGATTTTCTCCTTGAGCTGATTTATATTTCTTGGATTGTTTTTGTAGTCTTTGTGTTTGACTACCACCAGAAACGATGTCCTCAAAACGAATTATCCATATTTTAATTAAATTTTCACTCGGCGCTTCACGAATTCGTTGTTATCTATATTCAGTGCAATATAGTCGCCTAGTAGAGACCGTTCTCGTAAAACGCGCTTACACTAAATGCGCGACGCTTCCCGTCGAATTAACTCATGGCTACAAAAACTGCACGCGTACCTCTATCTAAGGCTACTTATTATCCTCCTCCCTCCCGCGTGCCACATACATAAAATGCACGTTCGATTGCAGGGTGGCTCTGTATAAAAAAAACTGTCAGTCGTAGGACTGCACGTCAGAAGTGAAAACTCATTTTTTAAAGATTAATTAATAAGGAGCTGACAAAACTCAATGTTTAGATTACTACTAGTGGATCTATATCATATAATACATAAGTATATATCAAATTACAGTAGCACGCGCAGAATCCACAGATGGTCCACAAAATATTTTTTTAAATATAAGAAACTCGGCTCCGTCTTACAAATTTTCGATCAGGTCACGTGTCCTGACGCGAGTTTAACATTTTTTACCCATCCCAAAAAGTTTTCACTTCAAAAATGTAACAAATACAATATCAGTTCCTTCTATGATTACAGGCAATCGGCTCTAATGCCTGCACATGTCCGCGGTATTGGCAAGATGTTGTCTATATGCAACGCGAGTATCCGCGAGATGGCGTACAGTTCTGTAGATACCGTATCCACTTGTATCGTGATCGTTGGACTCATTCTATTCCTCATAGTGGCTATCGTGTTTATTTGTATACAGGTAAGTCCTATAATATATTCTTTTTCTTGTAGACGTTGTTTATGGCAGTGTAGCAAGGCATATTACTTTATGAATACTGATTCAACTATTTCGCGGAATAAATACATAATATTGGCGTAGTGTATCTCTAACTTGCCGAATTTTACCATGTAGTGTAGTAATATTTACAGCTTCACTTTTTTATGATTTAACAAAATAGTAAAGTTACGTATATTCGTGTGTTATGTGGAACAATTTCAGTTGTACTCGATTTATTTTACTAGAATTAAAGACCCAAATTCCTAATCAACCTCAACCTAGTCTTTCGATTTGTTTAAAGGTCACTCAATTTTTTTTTTTCAGATATATTCTGAGGCTATAGTAGTAGTACAACTAAGCGGCAGCCTGCTGAACAGCACGTACGTTCAAAACAGTGAGCTACACGCATACCTGCCTAATGGATGGGAGGAGAAACTCGATTCCCTTATCGACAATGCTTACACTTATGGAAGAGAAGGAATCTCGACAGCGGTAATTTGACCATAACTGCACTCAGTCAAATCAAAATCATTCATTTTAATTAAACCCATTATAGTTATTTTGAATTGTCAGGAGTAGTAGTCGGTCAGACTAAGTCAGTCGTGAACCTAGTTGCCTGTTCCAATAAGTAGATCCACTAACGCTGAATCCAATGTACTATATTGGTATTGGTATAGGGCTCTGTTTCCGCATTTAGACTCATAGGCGGTCCATTATGCGTTCAGATAGGCTGACTAGTTGAGCCAGGCTAGCTCCTTCCAGAAGCACAGAAGCCTCCTGGGGCGTTCGTAGGCTTCTAGGAGCGACTACGCACCCGCGAGGATACTTGCCCGTTGTGTGGCCACTCCCTCGCACTCCAGGATAACGTGGGCCGTTTCCGTTTGAAACATCCTCTGCATAGAGGACTGTCTGTGAATAGGTGCCGGTTTAGGGCCAAGTGGCCTGTAATGGTTCCTACAACTATTCTGATTTCGAGTCGGTTGATGATCCAATGTGGAACATTTAGTTATCTGTACTAATGTAATAACTGACGGGCCTGTCGGTCTAGTGGTTAGTGATTCTGACTGCTAAGCCACAGGCCGTGGGTTCGATTCCCACCCAGGAAAATGTCAATGATTTTCGCCTCAGAATGTCGAGCTGAATCCTGAATCCACTATTTCAGTATTCGGCACGCTGTCACTTACACCTTGTACTCGTATTTTTATCAGCAGTCTGGTTACTATAGTACAGGCTCTGCCTAATTTGGGATCAGACTTTTAAGTACTTTCTGGAAGTACCAGTGTGATTTTCAGCCTAATTCTTTAGCAAGCTAATGAACTTTCAACAGCAAAGCCGGCCATAACCGTGGGTTAAATTGCGAAAACAGCTGGTCATTATTATTTATGAGGGCATTATTTAGCTACAGTGACGTAGTGGGAATTGTATACAACATGAGCGATAAGTTCCCGGATTCGATGCCCAAGTTAGGAGTAATACGGTTATTTTGGCCAATAAATACTCAGCGAACTTACATAAAAACAAAAGGCAAAACAGAGTCCTTCTGGACATGCCTATGTATACTTAGGGCCCTGAAGAAAGTCCTGATGGATGATTGCCCATGAGACACAACAGTGGATAGACAGTAACAAGATTATCTGACGTCACTGATCTGGTATTCTATGTCACTTTTATATTATAACGTAACTTAGTTTGAACAAAAAGAAAATGATAAAAATCTGTTCAGCTGTTTTTGAATGATGCTCACACCAGTATTTAATTACTTATTTATATAATTCAACGACAATTGTTCTAAGTACAATCAAGCTACTTTGATTATTCTTATTTCATTAATCATTGTTTCTTTTTTTGGCTTTCCATTGGACCTTTTAAAGATTGAAGGACTAGTAAGTGCAATATTCACCCCAAGATATTATTTTCTTAGTCTTACTGTATCACCCATACTTCTAATGTAGTGCCTCTGCTCAAATCTTGAACTGTCTAACATAGATCTGAGCCCAATAATATAAGTAGAATTATCATGTTCGAAAACAAATCTTAAATAGATATTAGAAATAAACTGTTTCACTGACATGTGCGTTCAATAAAACGCACAACCAGACTAGCTTCGGCCTGATAAGGGGCTTTTCTCAAGGAGCGAAACGACCTGTGGCCTCTGTTTCAGGTACTGCGTGAAATTAGTCGAACTTCTCTGAAACACATACGAGAATGACCATGTATACCTTCAATTCCTTTCTACAAATTAACACATAAAATGTTATGTGAGAAGATTAGGCTATACTTAACTTCATTATTAAATACTTGTTTTGTTTGTTTATCTTCTGAATAAGTGGTTCTAATAATCTAAAGACTTGGTAGATACACCCATCCACCAAGTTTTTAGAATACCAGAATCACTCACATCACTAATTTGATTGTTTTATTATTAAAAAAAAACATTTTCTTCAATCAAACTAATTATAGTTATATTTGAATTGTCAGAAGTAGTAGTCAGTCAGACTAAGTCATTCGTGAAGGTAGTTGACTGTTCCAATACCTAGATCCTGTGGAGAAGAACAGGCAATAAACTCTAAGGACACTATTTCTTTACAGTTTGTAATGCATTTTTATGTCGCAGGTAAAAAGCATCCTTAAAGAAGGCGATCCAGAAAAAATTAATCGCGTAGAACAACAAATACTGGAGCTTTGGGACCGGGTGTACCAGAGCTGGGTGTCGGGTCACTTCGCCGCATCCGTTGGTGGGCCGCAAGTCGACGGGTCTGCCATACAGGACTCTTGGGACAATTTTGTCAACGATGTGTCTAATACCCCTGGTAATTATTTGTTGTAATATTAAGAATTCAAGGCGTAAATTATTGCTGATTACTGCACTCGTTTTTTTTTTTAATAAGAAATAAAGAAAAGGTAGGGTAGGGTGAAACTAAATCATAGTTCTAATGATGAATAATAACTTCACACATCTCACACACGGCCGTCTGATCCCAAACTAGGCAGAGCCTGTACTACTATGGTAGACTGCTGATAAACATACTTATATATGTCTAAATACATACATGTTATAGATAAATCACACCCAGACACAGAACAAATGACCATGCTCGACACACAATTATTTGTCCTTTGTGGGAATCGAACCCAAGACCTCTGGCTTAGCAGTCAGGGTCACTAACCACTAGACCAACAGGCCAGTCTTGTACTCACTGTGGGAATCAGTACTGCGTGAGCCGCGGGCGAGAGCGGACGTGTAGCCTTCCTATCTATAGTGTGTTACCAAGTCAGTGAAGTGTTCATGTAACCGCGTGCCATAGTAATACTCTACAAGTATGGTTTTCAAAGCCAGTTCAATTATGATCTTTTAATTACTCAGCGATGCATTGGCCCTGTATATTATGTATTAAGAAATCCATACATACATAGACTCACGCCATTCTTCCTTCGGGGTGATCAGCGACAACTGCCCGTTACTTGCTATCCTTACATACGAAGGAGCTTCCTCGGCTATCATTAGCTCTTTCATACAAGCCCGCCGGTTTCGGTTACTTCTAACTAGCATTTTCTTCAGAACCTCACCAGATTTAGAAAATTATTGCTCTTTAATAGTGTAAGCCTCTATCTTGTTTTTGATTGCAAGTCTTATTTATTTATTTCATTTTCAGTGAGAGTGTTGAGAGATGTTTATATATTTCATGTATATTTCAAATAATTGTATCATAAAAAAATGTCAAGAAAGATATTCATTCATTAATTCATAATGCTTGCTAATGATGCTTACAGATTTGGTCTAATTATGAAGTTAATTTCTAGCAGAATTTGAATTAGATGTGTTATATTGGCAGGTATCTTTGACTACTCTGGTGTAGTGAATTGGGTGCAAGCCAACCTGGGCACGTTGAGTGCGATAGCCACGAGCATGTGGGCGCCACTGGCGAGCAACGTGTCGCTGCTGGCGGGCTCGGTCGGCGCGCTCACCTCGCTGCTCCTGTGCGGCGGGAGCGCTCTCATCAACATCTTTATTAACTTGGTCATTATTGTATGGTTTTCTTCTTATGATCAGTGCGAACGTGCATAGAAGACCGAACTGGAAACTCTATACACACCATCTTGATACTGTTGATATATGCGAAAACACTGTAATCGTAATAACGACTCAATGTCACATGTCCTGGATATATTAAGCGATAATAAGTACCGGATGGAAACATTAAAAAAAAGTGTACCATTGATGTCTAGACATCAGTTGTACACTTTAATTTTTTTGTGTTTCTCATTCGTTTTTCTTGAGTTTTTCATAATGAAAAACTCGGAAAACAATTGAAGTCTAGACATCGTTGTACACTTTTTTGACTTTTTGTGTTTCTAGTTCGCTTATATGAGTTTCTCGTAATGAGAAACTCGGAAAACAATTGATGTCTAGGCATCAATTGTACACTTTTTTGGTTTTTTTGTGTATCTCGTTCGCTTAGTTTCTCATAATGAAAAACTCAAAAATCAATTAAAATCTAGACATCAATTGTACACCTTTTTGTGGTTCTCGTTCGCTTTTTTTGAGTTCTCGTAATGAGAAGCTTCTTTTGCTCTGACGACCTGTACTCTACAGCTAAGTAATATGAAAGCGATGCTCGACTGATGAAAGTGCTAATGTCTAGTGAGGCAGTTACAATACGTTTAATTCTATTCCCAGGTGGTGTTCTTCACAACATTATTCTATTTGTTGGCGTCCAGTAACGCCCTCTACAAACCCGTCGAAGTGATCACACAAGCGCAACCAAATTTTGGACCAAGGGTCGGCATTGCCCTTTCTGTTGCTATCAATCAGGTAATGCTAATAAATTATTATGCTTTTAATAGGCGTACTACACATAAGTAGAATTAGGACTTACTCTAAGCCAAAATGTACTTCAGTTACTCTCAATCATACTCTAATAAAGTGAGTCAAATTAATGTACTTCGATTCTACGAATGTAAGGGGTCAGAGAGATGTTTACTCATGAACTATGTGAGTCAAAAGTGTGTATATAAACCTGACCCGACAGACGTTGTCTTGTCTTAACTATGAATATTGAATTCGATTTGTTATAATTAATTTAAAAAAAAATCCAAAAACTGTTCCGACCGATGCATCTGTTTTAAACAATATTCGCAGAACGCATTCTGTCAATCGCGCCAACGTTCAAACGACTGACAGTTATGTATGTCAAAAGCGCTATGGTAAACGTTGTCCTGCCGGAACGTAAAAAATATTTTTCCTGTAACCCTATGGCAGCGCCATCTACCGGGTCCAATTGTAAATCTAAACCATTCTCGAATCCACCTGAAGACATACAAAAAATTTCATTAAAATCTTTCCATCCGTTTAGGAGCACATGCACAGAAGAAATATACTTATATATTATAAAGATATAGTACGAGGGGTGATCAAAAAGTAATGATAAACGGGTATTTCTAATAAAGATAAAAATCCAAAAAAAATTGTTTTCACTTCTTCGGTCCTTCACTACTTCCCACCTAAAAAATTGTATAAATAGGACATCATTTGGAGGAGCTACATTCATTTGAATACCAGCAGTCGGAGCGACAACACGAAAATGGAGAAACACGAAGTGAGATGCGTCATCAAGTACCTCTGTTTGAAAAAAATGTCTACCAAAGAGATACACGCTGATTTGGTGGAGACACTGGGGGACTCTGCTCCTCCATATTCTACGGTGGCACGGTGGTGCAAAGAGTTTAAGCTGGGTAGAACATCCACAGAAGATGAACATCGCGAGGGACGCCCAACCTCGTCCCTCACTGAGGAAATCGTGAAAAAAGTCGAAGATATCGTATTAGCAGACCGAAGAGTAACCATCAGACATTTAGCTGAGGTCACAGGGATCTCATATGGCAGCATCCAAAGCATTTTGACCGGCAAAATGAATATGAAGAAGGTCTCCGCGCGTTGGGTACCGAGAATGTTAACGGACGAACAAAAGAAAAAGCGAGTTGACATTTCAAGAGCCAATCTTGCAAAGTTCCAGGCTGACCAAGAAAATTTTTTGTCTCGATTTGTGACCATGGACGAAACATGGATCCATCATTTTGATCCTGAGACCAAACAACAATCGATGACTTGGAAAAGGCCATCCTCACCGACGCCGAAGAAGTTCAAAGTCTCGAGCTCGGCGGGCAAGGTTATGGCGTCCGTTTTTTGGGATGCTGAGGGAATCATAATGGTTGATTACCTGGAAAAGGGAGCTACTATAACGGGCTCCTACTACGCTGATCAAATAAGACGACTGCGAGAAGCCATAAAGGAAAAAAGACGGGGCAAACTCCGAGCGAAAGTCCTGTTTCATCAGGACAACGCACCTGCACACAAAGCCGAAGTTGCGACGGCTGCCATTCGAGAAGCAGGCTTCGAACTGGTCGAACACCCACCCTATTCTCCAGATTTAGCCCCCAGCGACTTTTATTTGTTTCCTCGGCTCAAGGAACACCTCAGGGGCAAGAAATTTGAGGATGATAGCGAGGTTATGGCTGCTGTAGAGGCATTTTGGGAGAGCCAAGATAAAGATTTTTTTTTAAAGGGTATTTTAGGCTTAGAGAAACGTTGGACTAAATGTATCGACTTGTTAGGAGACTATGTAGAAAAATAAATTAAATTTAAACTAGAATCGTTGTTTTATTATACTCATTATCATTACTTTTTGATCGCCCCTCGTATAATAGGATAGATGACTCAAATCAGTATCTTTTAGAAACGTCAAAACGATAGGTTTGGAACATTTTTGTATGAAATACTAAGGCATGAATGACGTCACGCTGTACTGCTGTTAAATCATCCACTTGTTAATTAAGCGATTATAATCGAAAATTAAAAACGTTAAAATAAAACTGGACGACAATTTTCACAGTATTTTAAGTTGTTTATTGCGCCACTTCGCGAAATAATATATTTTGAGTATAGGCATCTACCCAATTATACCCTCCACACTTTTTTCTTTAATCAAGCTAAGCATAGCGTAAGCTAAGTAGTGGCTATAGCACACGTCAGGATCAGTGACTGGAGTACGGCCAAACAACAAACTCTACGTACGTTGGTATAATTAATCATTTTATTATTTGTCGATGACTCAAAATACGATTATGAAAAATGTATAGTTTATCTAAATAAGCTCAATACTCGAGACTTAAAAGGTTTATTTATTTTTTACTTTTTAGTTCTTTTCATCGGTTTATTTTTTTGTAAAAAAGATTTTTTAATAGATGGCGATGTGTGGTTGTGTAAAATTTATTAAGTAAGTTTGTAGTTTTTAATTTTTTCGTAAAAAAAAAACTTAGATTTTAAGAAAAGATTATAAGATAGTTAGTGAAGTGAAGATCTGCCATTCTATCTACCTATATTGAATTTTGGTACATACATCTAACCAGAAATTTAAGTATTCATGTGTTCACTACAATGCCCAGGAAAATACGAGATGTCATAATATGGTCGGAGTCAATTAAATGAGCGAGGAGTTACCTCATGTGCAAACCGCACCGATAACCAGCGAAGGACAGATATTGATAATAGTCGTACTCAATTTGGTAGGGAGGTAGCTTATACATAGGTAGGAGACCTTAGCCAACGAATTTGCGACAGAACTTCTTAATCCAGTTAAGAAGTTCTAAGGGCTCTCGCAAGTTTATATGAAAGTTCTGGGCTGTTTGTACTAGAAACCGCAATTCACAATTTTATGTATACATATACAAATGTAAATACATACAATACGGTTATTGAGTTTTATTATATTCATTTTTTAAATATTAGTTTGCGTATACTAACCGCAACAAATTTACAGATTCAAATGATATCATTTAGAGTTCAGTTTTAGAGTATAAATACGTACTTACATGTGTGGAGCGGATATCATTATAGTGCTGGTGTTGATAAATTTAATCCTAATGTGTACCTACGGAAATGTTTAAATACATAAAACTAAAATAAAATTGCAAAACAGAAGTAATTTAAAAAGATGCATTCGATATTAAATGTACAAAAAAGAAGTTTTATAAAATACGGAACTCGTTCCATTTTTTCTAATATAGGTACAACGCAAGTTCAAAGATTTTGTAGTCTACTTTGATAGGCACAAAGGTTATCGAAGTAAGCTCTTAATGTCGTGAAAAAAACGAGTACTAATGAAACGATAAGAATCCAATTTTTGATGATTGTCAATGATACATTAGGTTAGTTACATCAGGCTGGTGAAGATGATGTAAAAATATAATCAATAAGGGACCAGTGTATGTCACAAGTTCACGATATCGAATATTTGCAACTTGCGGCTACTCATAACTTGGTGTGATTTGACACTCTTCTCGGCACGCATATACTTCCGCGTTACTTTATGCTCACAAAGCGATGTATAGATAATAACTATATATTAATTTGCTCTACCACTGACCTTGTTTGGTGTCTACTTCGCTCCTATAGGACGTAGATAATTTATTGTCTAATAACACGTTCAAACAAACTCCTTAAAACTTAGTTCCCGTATGCATGTGTTAATTCAAAATGTTATCCATCTCTGTGCTTCGAAATTCGTTTAACGTTTAAGGTGTACTGTAGTACAAAACTATCATTAAGACTAGCTTTCGCCTCCGCGTCTCTGCCCGCGTGGATCCTAGCACAGAATACATAATAGTACAGGTACAGAAATCTCACTCCGCAAAATTATTTAAATAAATAGCGACTCTTGCTCCAACACAATAAAGTCGCAATTCAGGTCGCACAGTTATATTCACCTAGAAGTTGCCTCTCTTTCTATTTGTGTAACTCTTATCTGTTCTGACGACACCGCCATGTTAGGGTTGTCTTTTTTTAAAGAAATAATTTGAATATTTAATTACTAGTCGGTTATGTGCCTTAATCTCTATATTTGTGAACAAATTAAACAAGGCTAGGTATTAATTAAATCTAGTCTAGATACGAACGAATGTCGCGACGCAGCATGCAAGTGAGCATCGAACTAACGTGCGACCCGGCTGGTGCGTGGCAGCCCACTGAATTATTTAGCACAATTAGTCGAGGCCGCCGCCTACTTGTAGTTATACCTAAAGTTAGTAGCCGCCTACTTGTAGTTAGTTAGTTTAGTTATTTATAGGATAATCGAACCTAACGTCGCTCCATATGAAATCTGATCTGGAAAAAGGTCATTTAACTAATCGATAAGTAAAGAATTACAAAAGCATAAGTAAAACTTCCGAATATCTCAAAATACTTCGAGTTCTATAAACATAGAATACCGTTAAACGACCTGTAGAATAGCGTGAATTAGGAACTGAATTCTACTACGCAAAGGTTTACAAATAAAAAATAAAATTCTGTTTCTAATTCATACATTGCAATGTTAATTAATTTATAGAAAAAGATAATTACATTTTATAATGTTAGTGCTAATGCTAGTTAAATAAAATCAAATTCCAAAGAAACGGCTCTGATAGAAAAACTATTTAGTTTTTCTGATTACTCATATCATAGACGAAATTTAAAAACATATATTTAAAAACGCGCAAGGTATCTTAAATATACTCGGTAGGAACGAAGTTCCTTTGGCTATATGTATATACATATAGGTATTTCATGGATTAAAAAAAATTATCAACATATAGTAAATTAAAATTGCGCCATCTGTGAAAGTTGCCCTAACTAATATAGGGATAATTACTATACGAGATATTACAGTAGTATCACGCAGAGTCTACAGATGGCATTAAAATAAAATAAATCAACTCGCGGTCAGCATTTTTCGTTGCGCTAACATTTTTTTCCAAAAATTCTTATTTCTTGATCTAAGTATATTTGATTTTCGAGAGCTCTAGTCTTATGTTTGATAATCTTTATTTTAAAGAACAACTAGTTTTTGCCCGCGGCTTTGCTCGCGTGGTACTAGTGTGGTACGTGGGCGTGAATGTAGATATATATCTATATATATAGGTACCTTTCAACTAGAGAAAAGTACCACATACCACAATATTGTGGTATGTGGTACTTTTCTCTAGTTGAAAGGTACCCTACATCCTTTTTAACCCCCTGACAAAGCGTGTGTAAAATTTCATATTCATCTGTTGAGCAGTTAAGGTTAAGGAAATATTAGTTATAAAAATGAACAGTTTTTCTGGTCATATATTTTATGCGATAAAGGTTTTATTCAAATTCAAACATTCGTGTATCTTTTTTGAGATTTTATTCGATTTTTTCGCAGGTGTTTAGGGCTTCATTCAAAATGGCACTGTTCTACGGCTTGTGGACGTGGCTAGTACACAACTTGTTCGGCGCGAAAGTGGTGTATTTACCATCAGGTAAGATTCTTTTTGATTTACTTCAGACTACACTTATCTTTTTCAGTTCATCTTTATGTTATTTCATCAATACTGGACAAATCCTTTGTCAAATTGAATTTATTCCAAGATTATTACATCGAAAGTGAAAAAAACCTGAGGTAGAAACTATTAGAGATCTCGAGTCTTGGATAATATAATTAAAAAAGCAGCCAAAATGAATGGTTTGTGCTTTGAAATAGAAAATGTTTCCGCATTAATCACACAAAAATTTTGGTGTAAAACAGTTCAATTCGAAGCACCCTAGGATACTGTAGTATTATATGGCGTCCCCATTTTGCGACACACGCTCGCGCTTTGAGCGTATCCAAAAGCGTTTTTCTTGGCAACTAGCGTTTTCAAACGGCCTAAGTAAAAAATTAAGTTCCTATCAATGCAGACTCGAGCATTTTAGAAGGAAATCTTTTGAACACCGTACAAAGCTTAACAAGGCAATATTTGCTAGTAAAATTCTTCAAAAGCAAATTGACAATCGAAGGTTGTTAGGTCCCTTATGATTCAATGCCCCAGCCGGAATCCCTCGCAGATCAATCACACCATTCTGCGTACCTTTAAGAAAGACAGTTTAGGTGCCAATTCTCCTTACACCAAAATTATTTATATAATACGACAACCTTTGTCTATTACTTCTTAAAGGAGACAAAACAACGCATTATAACTATCAACTCCTTGTTATCTAAACGCCAGGGACAGGAATAGCTCCAAATAATTTTAGTAAAGTTAAACTAGCGCTACCTTAATAGAAAATTACTCGTATCGATAATATGTATTTATACACAGCATTACTAATAGATAATAGACGTAACTAAATCGAAAACGTAAGAAAACCCCTACAAAATTTCGTCATTTGTTATTTGTCTCGAATTACAAATGCCGACTAAGAAGCCTCCACCTCCACCAAACGGGTGGTATTTCTGTTGGTGAGTTGGGCTGCAGTGAGAGGGAAATAGAGCGTGAGAGAAGTGGTCATTTTAGGAAAGTGGTCATTATCGACCTAAAGACAGAGTTAAATGTGATAATAGCGCAAGTGATATCACTCGTGAGAGATGAGAAAGAGAGGGGAGCGGTGGGGAATGGGCGCAAAACAGAATTTGTTCTTGTTTTCTCTCTTAAGTCTAAAGAAAACCATAAAAAGGTATTCACACGTAATCTTGTTCGATCGTACCGCAGTTCTCCCGAAAGCTGAACTGATGATTTGGAATTATGTCATTCAGATGAACTTTCATTCTCTTCAGTAAAATTTTTTCGAACAGTTTACCTATTACGGGCAGAAGACTTATAGGTCTGTACGAAGCGACGTCACTTGGTGGCTTATCGGGTTTAGGTAACATTATCACTTGCGCTATCTTCCATTGTCCTGGGAAGTAGCTAAGTCTTAAACAAGCGTTAAATATATTGACTATTGCTACAATTTCCCTTTTTGGCAGATTTTTCAGTAGAATGCTGTCAATAAGATCGTAACCCGGTGATTTGCTATCTTTTAGATGTTTTATTTCATCCGATACTTCGGAAGGGGTCGTATATTTTAATGGGAGACACATTTGTTGGGCACTTTCTAGGTAGCTTCTAATTTCAGTATCGTGCTCAGGTCTTAACTGGGGAAAAGGTTGGAAAACTTCACTTAAATATTTAGCGAATATTTCTCCGTGTCTGATCTAGCCCAGTTCCCATTATTTTGTCTGACAGGTGGGATTTGGTTCTTGGGACGTTTTAATTTATGCGTTGCTTTCCAGAGAGAGTAGCCTGTGTCCAAACTTGGAGTCAGGTTAGAAAGAAACGTATGTAGGTTCAAGTTCACTGCATCGTCGACGTTATAAGTAGATCATTGGAAGAAAAAAAGTATTGTTCCGCCGTCTTCTTAGACATTAGTCAAGCCTTCGACAGGGTATGGCACGAGGGTCTACTATACAAGGTTAAAAAGATGCTACCACACTCCTTTTACCACATATTACATCTCAGTATGCGATGTTTCGAAGTTAAATTTCAAGAAGAATTTTCGGACTTGTACGAGATCAAATCTGGAGTTCCTCAGGGAAGTATACTGGGGCCGGTTCTTTACACCATATTTACTTCTGATCTACCAACTACAGACAATACTACGGTTGCAACATATGCGGACGACACCGCCTTACTAGCTACACACGAATCCACACACTGCATCTGAACATCTACAAAAACACATTGACAAGATAGAGGAATGACTAAAAACCTGGAGAATCCACGCAAATCAAAGTAAATCGACACACGTGACATTTACTCTCAGGAGAGACACCTGTCCCCGGTGAAAATTAACAACAACGAAATCCCGCAAAACGACAATGCAAAATATTTAGGCATGCACTTGGACCGAAGGCTGACATGGCAAAGACACATATGGGCCAAGCGAAAGCAACTCGATCTTAAATTGCGCAGTATATACTGGCTAATAGGACATCACTCTCAAATGACCACACAGAGCAAGCTGACAGTAAACAAAGCTATCTTGAAACCAATATGGACGTATGGCATTCAGCTCTGGGGTACGGCCAGCAACAGCAATATATATATACTTGAGCGATTCCAAACTAAAACACTAAGAGCTATCTTCAGCATTCCTCAGTATATTAGTAATAAACTCATATATCATGACTTAAAACTACCAACAGTCAAACAGGAGATTGCAAGATTTAGTACTAACTATCAGGAAAGACTATCCAAACACAAAAATGAGCTTGCCATTCAAGTGAGCGGACACAAGGGTCTGCAACACAAGAGACTGAAGCGACATAGTGTACCAACTCTAATGGATAGATTTATCAGGATGGAATGAGACACCTACCCGAGAAGAGAAGTGTCTCGCCACGCTATAAAGCCATAAGCAGATATAAAGTTATCAGACAAAGCAGTGGCTTATTGTTGTATCCAACAGATTGCCATGGTGCAGAAAGAAGAAAGAAAAAAAAAAACACGTAATCTCTTGTGTGTAGAAACAGAAAGACCGAGAGCTTTCTTTAGTATGCCTGCGATATGAGCAAATATCGCGACTTCTGACTCTAGAGTTGTGTGAAAATAAACAAATGAGAACATGGCACTTACATCTGGAATCAGTATAAAGTGCATAACTGCTCAGGAACAAGTGAGACAGTCCTGGCCACTGACTCGATATTCATAAGTCGAGTGGGCCCGATTGGATAGGATAGGCGTCGTCCCGAACTCATGGAAGACAGCTTTAGTGCACCCGGCCCCTAAAAAGGTAACGGCTCGGATCTGTCCAATTATAGACCTATAGCCTATGGCTATAACCGCCTTGTTCTCCAAGATAATGGAATCCATTACTTATCAACCGCCAGCTCCTTCGGTACTTAGAAGACCACCAGCTACTCAATGTCCGACAATACAGTTACGGTACGGTATTTCTGACTCACCGGTGGGCACAGGCGATCGAGACCAAGGGTGAGGCGTTGTCAGTCAGTTTGGACATGGCGAAGGCCTTCGATCGGGTCTGGCACAAAGCGCTTCTCTCGAAGCTTCCTTCCTATGGGTTTCCCGAGAAATTGTGCAAATAGATCACCAGTTTCCTCGCAGATAGAAGTATCAAGGTCGTTGGCGACAGTACATGCTCCGACTTCAAGTCTGTGAATGCTGGTGCCCCATAAGGCTGTGTGCTATCACCCACGCTGTTTCTTCTGCATATCAATGATATGCTGCAAATCAGCAGCATTCATTGCTATGCTAATGATAGCATGAATGATGCCTTGTATACCGGCCGAGCTAACATTTCTCGGGAAAACGTCACTGAGAGTCGATCCAAACTTGTGTCTGAAATAGAAGCCTCCTTAGAAGGAGTTTCAAGGAAGGAGAATCTAGTCCAATTTAACCCAACGTAGCCAAAGGTTTGCACGTTCACCGCCAAAAAGATACCGTTTGTCGTATCACCTCGCTTTGAGAGCACTTCCCTAACTGCCACAGCCAGCATCGGAATCCTTGGCGTCGATATATCGAGCAAAGTCCAGTTTCGCGGTCACTTGGAGAGTAAGCCCAAATTAGCCTCGAAAAAGCTTGGTGTGTTGAACAGATCAAGACAATATTTTACCCCGGCCCACGCCTACAACTTTATAAGGCGCAGGTTCGGCCGCATATGGAATACTGATATAATTGGCAATCTACTACTGTGCGGTTCTCCAGAAGTTTTTCGCCTCGCACAACCAATCTCTGGAACAAATTTTCGCCTGCGGCATTTCCGGACGTACGTAAATCCCTACTTAATAGGTCGTCTATTTTAGTACCTATATTTAATATGATATTGGACTGCAAGTGGTTTCACTTGTAAATATCTTTATACAGGGTGTATCTGACAATGGAACACTTACTTAAATCACTAAAAGGGCATGACTCTAGCATGCAGATACAAAAATAATTTTTGAAAAAAAACTATCTGTTTAAAAGTTATGATCGTTTGAATTTCTACCTCCTCCGCTACTATCACCTCCTTTTCTCACAAAAGCAGGTGGAATGTGTAAAGTTAAACTTACTTTTTATGGATTTTCTCTATAACACATTGAATAATTCCAAAATAAAAGATGTTTAATTTAAAAATTTTAATCTTTAACTTTACACATTCCACTTCCTTTTGCATGTTGAAGTCGTGTCCTTTTAGTGATTTAAGAAAGTGTTTCATTATCAGGTACATCCAGTATAAATCTGTCATCGCAATGATTCTCCATTGCATTATCAATATAAATTTTTATTTATCGAGAAATATGGAACAGAAATTAAAAGAAATAACAAAAAGAAAAGAATAAGACATACCATTACAACAATTTTCACCGTTCGCCGTTCTCAAAGTTTAAATATTATGTTCATTACAGACAGATATTAAAATTATAACATGTGACTCCTGGTGAGTCAGTCAACTTTTCGATAAAATTTGATAATATAATATTCATAAATTGTTTACGTCGCTTAGGATTTATCACGGGATGATATTCAGTTAACGCTGTTGTATTTTTATTACGAACGTGTTATTGTGAAAGCTGTGTTAAGATTACAATAAAAAAAAAGTAAAAACTGTAACTAATAATGCATTAATTATGGGCCACGGTATTATTCTGTTGTTCACTGTACTTGTGCAGTCTGTTATGAGTGTAAGGATCAATTTCACCAGCTGCCAGAGCCCTCAATGGTCTTGTGTGAATAATTTGCCAAATGAAATAGTCTATAGTTGCACCGGTGTCAGGAGTAATGTAAGTATTATTTGTTTTTATTTGGGTTATATTTCAATTGAGAATACAGTTTTTGTTAAATGAATTTATTTTTTGGTAAATTTGAACCACATTCACGTACTTAAATAGCTACCTACTGGACGGACTTTAAGCACCCATTGACACTTTATTCTGATTTTTCAAAAAATATGTTATACTTAGGTAATTGTTTTTTTTTGTGTGTGATGATATCCATATTTTTGGATGGGTAGGCCATAGGTCAATGTTATTGTTGCATGTAGGTTATTTAATTGTAGACAACTAAGTACAGTAATATTTTACTGTAAATGATTGGACAAATAGGTTAAATATCTAAACAATTTATCAGTACTATCAACGTAGGAAGCATGGGCGCACCGAGATTCAGCTGCCCCCCGCCCCCTCCCCATGGTTTTAGAAAGCTTATGTAGTACTAAGGTGAGTCAAACTTTTGATTTGCCCCCCTGCATCGACAAAAACAAATTTTGCCCTCCTCTCTGGGCTAAAAGCTGGGTACGCCCATGGCAGGAAGGATACTGTTTGCGTTAGTTATCTAATAATTAAACTTTCATATTGTTTTAGGAGTTCATTATACACTTAAAGGATTACTACACTGACCAAATAACGAGTGTCACAGTACAAAACTGCAGAGATTTGCGCGTAGTACTCGATTGCCCTATACTCCAGCGACCATCACAGCTACAAGCGTTTAAAATTAAAGACTGTGAAAGACTAGAGTTTGTATCGCTTTCAAGTCACTCATTACTACAGACACCGTCTGAAGTGACCATAGAAAATGTAAAGGAAGTGGTCTCATTACCAAGAGGAATATTTAAATCTCCTTCAACTTCCACGGAGCTAAAATGTCTTGGTGTTTCAGCATTAAAACAAATACGTATCGTCAACACCAAAATAAACACAATTCACACTAAAGCATTTTATAATGTGACTGGTATAAAAAATATTAAGTTTGATAACGTTACAATAACGAATGTACGCAATCAAGCGATAGCGGCTATTATGGGCTCTGATGCTGTGTTTACAATTACAAGCAGTAGAATAGACAATTTGGAATCGAAAGGAATTGTAGTACTAAGTAACACAGTATCCATAACTCAGAACATGTTTAACGATATTGGCAGTGGCTGTATAAATATCACTGCAGATAATGTTTATATTGTTGGTAATAACTTTAAAGAAATAACTCCAAATGGTCTCGCTCTGAAAGCTGTCAAGATCGATATATCTCAAAATAACATAACCAGACTCAAAACCAATGCTTTCAACAGCGTCAAATGTCTAAGGAAACGAACGAACAAAAAGGATTTCACTTTCTCTAAAAACAAAATTGAAATCATTGAACCGCATTCCTTAACTTTCGATTACTCCAGTTGCAAATTTGCTGGGACTGTAATTAACTTCACCAACAACAAAATGGATTGTGTTTGTCAAAACATAGCGTTTCTAAACACACCAAAGACAAACTCTGAACTCCATAACCTTATTCTAGATCCTTTGAACAATAATACTTGTTGGTCAGCGCCTTGTACGTTACCAGTAGATATCGTGAAGATATTGATGGAAAGTGATATGTGTCAGATAGCGCTCGACCCGCAAGTCATGTGTTTGTTGTACACCGACAAACATTCGAACAACGAAGTCACACCTGATGAGGAAATCACGGAGCCTACGCCGACATTCTACTTGATACGACAGGCAAATTCTCTTAATGGCGACGCAAGCGCCGCTCTAACAGCCGTTGACAAAGACGATCTTTTAAAAGACAGTCATTTGAACATGACTAATAGAACTATCATCAAAGTTGTGTTTGATTCGTCGAAGGATTTCGTTGAGACATTAAGGAGTACGAGTACATCACACAAAAGACCAGTTGATGAATCAAAGCCAGCTCCCAGAGAGGAATACGTGAACCGTTGCGTAGGTTCACAATGTAGAAATAATTTTGCGTATGACAAACAAAAAGCTCTTGACTTCTACAAGTATGTGTACGCGCAATTGAGACCACCGAGGCAGACTGATAACAAAAAGAAGAAAACTTGATTATTTTTATATTTATTAATAAATTTTATTTCATTACTTATCGTTTTATTCTGACCTGTACAAGTTTATAAGATTGTAACGTTACACTAAGTAAGTACTAACACATGTATACTTGTATTTGTGTTAGTATCTCATGTTGATACTTGAAGATTATACAAGCGAGTCCAAATGCGAGTTGAACTCGTTCCGTACGATGAATATGAATGTACCAAAATTTTTTTTAACAATCTTAACGAGCATGTTCTCCCATACGTTCCAACTGCAAATGTAAGTTTGTACGCACAATATTGTGAGATTTAATCTGTTATTTTAAGGCCATAGACTTCTGTTAAGATTGTTGTGATACTACCGATTTATACAATAAGTACTCAGTTGAGAACATAATTCCCTTCTTGCTGCCAATACTGCTATTTGCTGCTTCAACGTGCTGCCTGTAACTATTGTAGCACCTCTACTAGTTTGAAGTTGGTTGCAATGTTTGTAGCCTCTGGCTTCTAATTTTCTGAAAATCCAGATGCTACCCCGTCTCCAGCTCCTTTGTCCTTATCGCCCAAATAAATTAGTTTAACTCGTTGCTTATTATTTGTTTCACACTGAGTATCGGGATAAACTCCAAAGCTACGAAAAACATTAAGTTGCGGATCATTTCTGTGATAGTATCCCACATTGAACACATAGATATTTTTTTGTTGAAATGAGTTATTACACGATAAAATTCGGAATTTCCAGATCGTCCTATCGAATTATTTCTAATTACGTCTCATAAACCGCTGATAGGAACGGACCTCATTACCAATGATTGTGATTTTGTCCTAATTCTTATCAAACTTTGAAGACAAATTGGTAAGATGTAACATAATAATTATTGTGTTAACAAGCGTTTAAGTCGACTACAAGAAGCCAATTATCAAGATTCTTAAAACAAATAACTAGTCGCCTTCAGACATTTGCAACGACTTGCGATGATCCTTCCACATCTGACTGAACAATAATTTTATTGCAGTACTTGCTGCGGTATTAGGAGCAGCACCGTTCTTAGGTCCGTACCTGGCTGGCATACCAGCTGCATTAGACGTGTGGTTGCAAGGACGACCCATGGCGGCTCTTCTGCTACCTATAGCACAGGCTGCGCCTATAGCATTCCTTGACGCAGCTGTGTACGCCGAAATAAAGGAGTAAGTTCATTTAGTACTAATACTCTAATCTTACTATAAGCCGCAATTAGTGTGGGTAAAGGAAAGACAGTGATGTCTCAAAATTTATCAACGTGCATCATCAGCATATCTGATAACTCCTGGCCCGGCACAATAGACGCTGTAAAATACCGAATAATGGCCGATGTTCTACAAGAGTTGTTCGATTACTGAACACTGAACGACATTAGTCGGTGTAGCATGTGTCCTCTCCTACAAAATCTATCACTCCTGTAGATAGTCAACGGGCACAATCATGGTCTACCCCTAATAGGTACCCATTTGTAAAAGTTGGTCTTTACTACGTTGTCACCTAAAAACACAATAATAAACCCGCTTTGATGTCTAAAATGCTGGTGAAATCTATAAAAGTAGATTTTGTGACCAGCGGCACGTCGATTCTCTTAAAACTGTTGACCCGCGAAGTCTTTGCAGATCAGAAACCAACATCTAACATGTTCTATTGCGAGGTTCTCGCTAGCCATCGCCAAGAGGTTTCCTTTATTTTTCGCGTGCGTCTTTTCCTCATTTTAATAAAAGTATTTCCAACTTTCGTAATTAATGACCGAAATTCAACAAAATTAATGACATTGCAGCGGCGGTCATCCTTACGTGACCGGTCTAGCTATTGCGGGTGGTATATTCTACTTGGGCCCCGAGGGTGCCATCTTGGGGCCACTGCTACTTTGCTGCTTGATGGTGGTCTTGAACCTCTCGTCCACCTTCTTGCGTGACACGCCGTCTGAAGAGCGCGCCGCTTTGCATTCACGCGTCAGGTAAATCAATGGTTTGTACGATACTGAAGCATACCATAGTACAAAAAAAAGTTATCTTTTAAAATAGCCATATAGTCAAGGTCAGTAGAAGGTTGTTTATTCAACTAGTTGATATTAAAAGTACATATATTTTGTACTGTGACACATGTTTACAGTAATTTCTCAATGAAAAGGTGATCTGAATTTGTGCTATGGTAAACAAAGCAACTATGTACAAACCCCCTTTGGTTTTGATTTTGAGTGAATACCTGTTCCCTCTGTGTTGTGAGCTGGAATTTTGAATTGTTTTAAACTTTTATTTTGAGATGTGAATACGATCGTGACGGGTAGTTGTTTAAATATACAGTTGAACTTTTCAACACAGAAAATAGATAAATATACATTTTTTTTTTTTAAGAAACTGTCTTCAATAGTAAGTTCAACCGTGTATTCAATCTTACATTATCCTCGAATTACAAACGAAATCAATTATAATAAATTATTTAATGTACCTAACAATATGGTTTATGATTTTAATGTAAGACACTGCAACGACACTTTCAACTGAACTTAATCTACTTCTTGTCTTGTGCACAAATTACTTTTTAAAACAATATTTTTATTTAGTGCCATTATTATAATGTTCTATACTATCGACTTATTACCTGTCTGATGTTTTTTTTTTAACTTAGGTCATTATTGGGATTATTTTAAGATAAGGTGTGTATTTGTATGACCTAAGCCTTGTATATTTTATGTTTTGCTGCTCATTTATAGACATAGAAGCACCATAAATTGCTATTGTTAGATTAAAGACGCCATTTTTACTGTTGTAATAGTTTATGAATGTGGATTAAGGTGTAAAAAAGTGATTGCTTGAACATGTTTTTTTATGGTAAGTTTGTGCACTTTATATGCATGTTTTGTGTTTATTATGCATGCACTATCTATTTCAAATATATCATAAAAGCCAAGGTGATGGTGCCATACACCTTATGTAACATTGAAGTCTGGTTGCACAACGAATATAATTTATACCTCCTTTTTTGCTAGTCATAGACGGCCCCACCAGAACAGTTTCTTTTTTAGACGGCCCCGCCAGAACAGTTTTTTTTTATGGGATAGAGGTGAAACGAGCAGACGGTTCACCTCATGGTATGTGACTACCGCCGCCCATGGGCATCTGGAACTCAAGAGTCACAAGTGCGTTGCCGGCCTTAAACGTGGGAGTAGGGGAAGAGGAAGAGTGCGGGGAGGGGGAGATAAGGGTTAAGGCCTCTGGTAACCTCACTTACTCGGCGAAACACAATGCCAAAAAACAAAGGTATAAAGCTTGTAGCTTTATACCTACTACAACTACTACACTACTGGTCGACTAATCGTGCCAAAATTTAGTGGGATGCCGCGCGCCGGTCGGGCCACTCGATAGTTCAATGCTTACTTACGCGCTCCGTTCGTAACTACACTCGAATTATTAGTACCTAGCCTAGGTTATTTGTTCACAAAAATAGAGTAATAGGCACACAACTTGGTGGTAATTAAACGTTCAAATAAATTAAAAAAAGACAACTCTAACGTCCCGGCGTCATCAGAACAAGTGAGTTACGCGATAGAAAGAGAGGTAACTTCTAGGTGAATATAACTGTAATTAGCGCTGTGAGACCTAAATAGCGACTTTATTGTTTAGGAACAAGAGTTGCTTTTTATTTAAATGATTTTGCGGGGTGAGACTTCTGTAGGTACCTGTACTATTATGTATTCTGTGCTTTTACGCCTCTTCTATATTTGAATCTGGTCTGTGAATCTAATCCTACAAACTATAAATTTATTGCACTATTATTTACTTAAAAGCGCGGTCTTTTCTTATCACTATTATTATTTATGCTTTTATTATTTTCTATTATGTTAGAAATAACAATATAAGTGATGATAATCTTTAATTTATTTATATACCTATTTTATAATAATATTATATTAACGTTTCTTTACAGGCTCGGTGCTTATCTCTGATGGGCTTGCATGGACCACTAACATTGTATCGAGATCATGTCATTTGTCATTTGTCGAAGCAATAAATGTTGTGTCATTATGAAGTAAAGCCATTTGCTTATACTTCGGAACAAATTAATTTACTAAATACTGATTTTCTATATTTTTTCTAAATAAATAGGTAAACAAAACCAAAGGCAACTATCAATATCTACAGCTTATAAACCGACCCACTGTTGGTCATAGACCTCTCAGTATGAAAGGGGTTGTTACGTCATAGTCCACCACACTGCACTGGTCTAGAACTGAAGGAGACTTCTTATACCTTTTTTTTGAATAGTCTATAATATTCAGAATTTATAGGTGGGCAGGTGTTTGCACCTTTTGGTTATTTAAATTAAAATAATATCCTTTTCCTAGATAATATTCAGTATTATGTTTTAGTATGTTCCGTTGTATATACTACACTGTTATTTAAAAAATACTTTATAACTGTCTATTTGCTATTTGAATGTCTTGTCTCCCTTTTTCATCCATATAACATTTTCGGCAACAAAAAAATCTAACTTCTAAAATTAATTCTAACTACTATTATAAATGTGAAAATGAGTTTGTTCGTTTATTTGTTACATTCTCACGCCTTACTTAACCGATCATTATGAAATTTTGCATATTGTCAGGGGTACAAAAATTAATCGGCTGACAAAATCCTAATTCACTCGAGCGAAGCCGTGGGTGGCAACTAGTTTTATTGTAATAAACAATAGTTGCACTGCTCAAACCAAACTGTAATACAGATATTTTACACTGCATTGTATTTTTAATAAATACTATTGTGCTTAGGAAAGTGTGTGACATACTGAAAAGTACGCGAAGTAATAATTATCTAATCCCTATTTAAATAGAAATACTACAACGTAATGGTTTGTTTACTTTATAGTCCAACGCATGACGGTCTTTGGCTTCCATTTAAAAAAAAAAAAGATGGATTTTGCTGAAATTTTGGCAGTAAGTAAGGAATACCTCAAATAGTAAAATCAACCCTAATGCCGATATATGCTATCGCTAGGGGTAAATACCACCCTAACTAATGGGTGGTAATTAAAAAAAAACCCAGGAATCAATAGAAGAATGAATTCTAAGCTAAAATGTTCTATAGAAGTTTTTTGTAAAATCTTACATTAGCTTATAGGCTATAAAATTCTCTACAAAATGTTTTTTTTATGATCTCTCTAGTCCAAAATGCAACCGAGAAAATATCAAAAAACCAAACGGATTTTTTTTCAATTTCGGAGTTGCTAGATTTTGGAGCAGAAAAATGCGTATACTATACATAGTGTTCTCATCATTGGCACCTGGTGAAGGGGTCTAGTGTGTGTGTGTGTGTGTGTGTATGTATTATATATGTGGCGTCTCCCCCCTCACAAACTCAACGTGTGGCGAGACCAACATCTTCCAGCCGAGCTTCCATAGCTAAATAATAAATACAAAGATTTAACATTGTATTATTTTTAAATTTTACCCTTCTACCTTTATGAGGGGTAGTTTTTAAGAGATGAAAATTTGCAAATAAATGTTTTGAGATAATGAACTCAAAAAATTAATATATTGTTTAAATGAAGCATTATATATTGTACAAATGTTTATTGGATATTTTTTTTATTTAACTATGTATGTTTTTAGGGGATGAAAACTAATTATAACATTAAGTTGTACACGATTTAAATACTAATTTATCTAAACAAGAAATTAAATATTTTAAAAATGTGTTTTTTTCAATTTTATGGCAAAAGGGGTGTTTGAAAAGGGTATGAAGAATAAAATAGGGGTGGCAAACTCACAAATAGTATTTCAAACTATAAAACTATCTTTAATCAAAAGCTATAAAAAAAAATTTATTTGTTAAATGCCTAAATTTATGTATTTACCAATTTTTGTCAATTAGGGGTAGTTTTCACCCCTAAGAGTCATTAGCACACATGCGTTAGGCATAGGGTAGATTTTGAAGTAGAAGGTAAGTAGAGCTTAATTCCAAATTTACAATAAGATCCATCTTTCTTGAAAAAATTGGGAGGCTGTAAATGTTATGTATACTGTCATTCGCTGGACTATTATGAGTAATTCAATGAGAGATGCAATACACTTTTACTTTTTTTGTCAGTCAGAATATTATACTTTTTAAGTGGCACACGGTATAACAAATTTTTCAATCTAAAACACGTTTTGCCACTTGTTGCAAACTATATACTAGGTCTTTAAGAAAGTAAATGACTGATGAAGTATAAGAAATGAAATACACGAAAAAAAAATTATATTTTTTATTGGTAGTAACTCCTCACGTGGCTACTCTGCTTAGACTACACGAGTTTACATAATATATAAAAATCTTTTTTGTTTGGCTTTTTTATTTTTTTTTTAATTTTACAGGTCATAATTAAAAATGTATTGCACTATTGCACTTTAAGTAACTGAAATCAAGAAAGTCGTGCTGTTATCAATACTTATGTGTTATTTAGGAAATGTATTGACTTAATTAAAGCCAAATTACTTACGTACGGCTTTTCGTATTGTGTCGGATTGACTTTATCGAAAAATAATTATTTATTTATGTGTTTTAAAATATAATATTTATAAAACGATGTAATTATTTTAACTTCATTTTGTGAAGTAGTTATTATATTTGTAAGAAATCGCAAATTAAACCAGTCAATATAGTTTTGTAGTCAAAAGTATTGTCATAAATAGAATGTATTATAATATAATTTATGTTTTAATAATTTTACGCTTCAAGACCGAAAGTATTTGTGCCGCCTTAATTTAATTGACAAATTAACGTTATAATGTATATGTGATGTAATATGATTATCTACGTCTACTGTATAGAGTAGACGTAGCGTTGATTCTGTTGACCATAGACTATTCTGTAATAATTTAAATATAGAACGTTGGATTTTTTTAATTGTCAGACCTATTTTGAAGTTAAAATAAATAATTATGTTTAACGCTACATTAATAATAATTATTTATATTATATTATATTTTTGGTATTAAGTCATTTTTGAATTATTACAATTAATTTAACCAACCAAATTATGACAACAGGATTGACACCCATATGTTAAAGTATTTTGTTCAGAGATTTATTTTAGGCGTTTAGTATTTATTTGTGTATCGGTGTGTTTAATTTATACAATCAATGGTCAGAACAGGTAAAATGATTTTATGCACTTGCATTGCCCTTGCATCATGATATCTTAATATGGACATGCCTTTTTCCCGGCAAATAACGATATTTTCCTATTTGACTTAATTATTAAAGTAGCGATTACTAGGTGAACTACTGTCATTGATTAGAGAAAATTGTACTAAAACGTGTTGAATTGTTTTTTTTTATCTGCTAATAAATAAAATAAATAGTACTTTTTGTTTGCTCCCTCACATTCTTATAAATACATCGCATTGATCCATAACAACGCTTTGATAAATGGTAGTGTACAAACTTCTAAGAACTTCATATTTCTATTAACTTTATTATAACACCAAGGTTCCCAAAACAAAGTACTTGAATACTAATTTACCAAACACTGTCAAAAACATACAAAATAAACGGGTTGTTTTATTTTTGATTACATAAAAAAACGAACTCGTCCGAATCATACTGTTCTGACATATTATTAACTATATCTATTAAAGGCTTTGAACATGGCAGACTAAGTAAATGGTAAATAGACTACTATACTTGTTGTTGTATACAAAACTGGTGACTTATTCCCGGGTGACATTTTGGTTATAACTTTACTTGATTTGTTATGGTCTCCTAACACATAGCTTCACGTAATCATTTGTAAATTCCGAAAAAAAGTTTTAGTAATTATAGAATACCGAAACCTCGAAGGAATGTTCATATTAACATATACATTCGAGTTCGTTCACCTTAAAACATTCTACCTATTCCTATATTAATAATGCAGGTTTATTTATTCAATAACCACTAGGTATAGTAATAAATTATCCTTATTTCAATTAAAGACATATACAAAGAGATAAATGCACAAGTCTGCTCTTCCTGGCACTTGGAAAGCATTTAAAGAAGAAATATGTACAAAGAGAGCGACTGACTTTGTCTAACAGTTTTACGTTTGAAATTGTTGTCTTTTTTAAGTTAAAAAAATATTTTTATTTACTACAAATGCTTTTTTTTTTTGTATTAGATATGGAGGAGTTTTATAATATTGCTTCTACTAGAATAAGTGATCTTGAACTCTCTTCACTAGTATTTGTATTATTACAAAGAGAAATTGGAATCATGCAATTATATGAATGGCTATTACGTGACTAGATCCATCCGCCGATACATCCATACGTCCATATTGTACCTATTTTGATCCAATCATACCATTTGGTTGAAACCTGAGATTATATTTCTTTTAAAAAAGTGTTTAAGTTAATCTTAATACGACGTGATGACATGATAACAATTTGACTTTGTCATCTCTAGAAAATTCCATTGAAATGAGCGTGTTTCAGCACTGTTTTCATATACTTCTCTCGGTCTTATAATATAACATGACAATTCCATCATATCCAGTTCGCAAATCTTTTAAACAGGAACCAGTAGTATTCATACCGCACAAATTTATGTTGTAGGTAAAATTTAAATCTTTTCTTCGAATGATAACCTAGTTACATAGTAATTACATATTTCTGCTTAGAAGTAAATTAGAGAAAGATACACCATATTATTATGCCATGCATAAACATATCGCTGGTTTGCGAGAATATCGACCTAATTCAAAATTCAGTCGAATTGAACTAAGTATGCCAAACGATCATAAATCTTTGATATTTTGTGGCGAACAGAGATGCAACGCCGATTTGGTGCTAACGTTCGTTAGAAAGCGACAAGTTCATTTTATATCTAGAACAAAATACTCTAACGGAAATCACAAAACATTGCCATTCTCTAAAATCAATCATTTTAGTGCTGTCGCTATTCTCGCAAACCAGCGATATGTATTATAAAAAAAAATACTTATCTAAAGGAAATTTATCTACTGCTACCTCAACTAAAACCTTTGAATCAGTAAAACTGACTTTAGTTTTTTAATTCAAAATTAACGATCAGTTCGATTCACAAAGATTGTTGTGGTCTAATGATATTAGTGTGTGACTACGGCACTGTAAATTTAGAATTTTTAAGTAGGTTTATAAAAATTGAAAATTTATTTATTTAAAATTTTCCGAATTTGGATAAGACCTAGATTAACATGAAAAATAAGGTTATTGCTTTGTTATCTAAAATGGTGAAACATGCTCTAAATGTGATGAATACTTTATAAAAATGGTGCTTTTTGAGTAAAAGTGTTATTGAGACGAGTCTCATTTGCAATAACTTTTGTTGTGGCCTTAATAAAAGGTAAGGGCCTTTGTTTTATGACTTGTTAATGCTCTATGAAGCCAAATTGTGGTGAAAATTGTTTAGATATTTTTGTATGCTTTTATATTTGCACCAATGTATTTTTGTATGTTTGCAAGGACGGTCAGTTAGCAAAAATGTAATCGTTCAATATAAGGGTAGCTATAATCAAAAAGTATACGAACAGTACATTACCAGAGTCGGGACTCTCATACTAAAAAACTTATGTACTCCAGGACCAGGAGCAAATTTAATCTACCAACATAAAAATTAAATTTTTGTTGGGGCCACCAATGATGGGCAACCTTCAGGCAATAAAAATAGTGCTGCTCATTCCAAAAATAAGTCTAATTTTGGCCGCCATTAATTTTGGCACCCGTTTCATACATTTCGCTGGTTTGCGAGTATGCCAAACGATCATAAATATTTGATATTTTATCGTGAACAGAGATGCAACGCCGATTTCGTGCTAACATTCGTTGGAAAGTGACAAGTTCATTATATATTTAAGACAAAACACTAGTGGAAATCACAAATTCATTGCCATTCTCTAAAATCAATAATTTTTAGTTTCGTCGCTATTCTCGCAAACCAAGATTTGTTTATTTGTATTGGAGTTTCGCCAGCCTGGCTATAATTCTGAAATCATGGATCTCAAATAACGTTTTCCGTTGTATCGGTCAGTCTGAATAATTACTCTCTTATAATAGATATACATACGTTGCGTTTAGCTTAATGTATGTTTATATAATTTTGTCGTTCCCTGTTATTTACTTACAGGAAAAGAAAAAATATGTTATAGGTACTTGAAAAGCCTAAGGCTTCACAAGATTCTATTACTTGACTAATCAAAGTTTTTAAGGTTATAGCTCCCAGGAATTATTTTTATAGTAAAGTAAATATTGATTGATACCATAAAATAAAATTATTTATGGGTACTTTATAAATAGAACATTTTAAGAGATATATACTTGTATATCTCTAAGCAGGTAATACATGTATGTATAACAGAGTAAGCACAGTCGTTGACATAAAGTTAAAGGCCCTACACACCTTCGTGCCTGAGGTACGTCCCGCCAAGGACGCGGTGTCCGACGTAGCATACACAGCATCGTGCCTGACGTACGTCCCGCCAAGGACGCGGTGTCCGACGTAGCATACACAGCATCGTGCCTGACGTACGTCCCGCCAAGGCCACGGTGCTGTTGCAAATGCCATTTTCCTAAACCTACCCCAAAATAATGGTCAAATTCCCCAGTTTGGGGAGAAAAAACCTGGAGTTGTAATGTAATTAATAAGGCAAAAAATTCCCGATTCCCCGCATTTTCCTCGCATTGATGGTCTCCCCATAAATTCTCCAATCATATAAGATCATTTATTATTTTGCAGAAAGCACTGTTACAATGGTGTTGTCAATCGGTTTGAAATTCCCCGCATTTTGGGGAATTCTCCACAAATTGGCAATATACTGTAAATTATATACATAAGCATGTGGTAGGGGTACTCGCTGGATGCAAAACGCATCGTGCAAGTCCAGCAAGCAATTAATAATAATTATGACGTACGTCAAGACTGTTCACGATCGTTTTGCATCGTGCATCGTGCGTGTCCTTGGCGGGGCGTACATCAGACACGATGATGAGTAGGGCTTTTTAATAGTTAGTATATTAAGTTTATGGTCGTTGACTAAATTATCATGAGACGCATTACTGTCTTTGTTCCACTATATAAACTTATGACTCATTATTTTATTGTATCGTATTTCATCAACGAATTGTAGTGACGTCATATACGACGATTGTTGTGTACATGCTATAATTTCATTATAAATAGTGTTCTTAAAGTACGGTGATACTACGCAGTCTTCCATTTCGTTACAAGTATCCTTATCGATGTCGATACGGCAATTCCACATCATTTAGTTACCTTTCTGCACCTAAGTATTCATGACTAATTCATCTCAAAATTGTAGCTACCCAATCCACCTTTACTATAAAATAAACTACAGATATTATCTTAATATATACCTAGGGCTCTTTCAAAATGTCTAAGTAACAGTTATCCCATAGACAAACATTATTTCATGGTACTTTTTTAAATTCCATTCGAGCCACCGTTATTTCCAAACACTATCTGTTTCTGAAAAGACTGCACGATTGTGTAAAGCATATAACGGTTTTTAGTCATTTTGAAATAGTTCATGTGTAAAAATATCGGCTAAGGATAAAATTCAGCAAGCCCTTACCAGTTCATGAAAAATCGTCCAAAGATTTATTTAGGAACTCATTATTGTACTATATTGTATTGCAGGTACTTATAATTAGTTTATAAATGTGCACGCAATTCGCATTGTTAACTCAAATATAAATTAATTTGCTTGTATTACCTGTGTTTCATTTTTCAAGAGTTCATTCTTTAAATGGAAAAATGCTTGCTAGCAACTATAAAAGCTCCTGGGTCTTGGGTCCCTACACCACATAAGGTAAATTTTAACTCATTTCCGTTATTAATCCGGTGGTATTTAATTATTTGAATTGTCAATCTTAGCCTTATGAAACTTTCGCCTGTGGGAACAATACTATTAGTAGTACTGTTTAACCGCATCATCATCATCGTTATTATTAAATAATAATAATTTTGATCTTTGCAAATAGGCTTTCTTTCTTTTAAGGCCGGCGGCCTGCCTGACGCCAACCCTCCTTGGGAATGTAGTCGTTTTCAGACGTGATAAAGGAAGAAGGTAAATCGGGGTAAGGGAAAATATAGGGCGAGGGACCTAGGGTAAGGGATACCTACCGCAAGTCTCGGATGGGGAAACGGGACTGAGACTGCAGTACCTCGAAGAGACCGGGGTCGCGAGCCTGTATTATATGTCCGTCCTGTAGTTGGAGAGGCCACTAGGACAGGAACATCAACTGGCCAATGCTGTTTAACAGCAGTCTTCTGTAATAAATATGTAAGTATATCCTCCCCAAGTCAAACGAATCCAATTCGAACGGAAATCTAGAGGTAAAGGTAGGTCACTAACCTCCGAATGTCTTTATTTATACTTAATAAAATCTGTTCCCAGATCCCTCCTACTTTAAGCACAGTATGGCACACCGTGTGGTTTTAGTCTGACTCACCACCCCACCGAAAACTCCGATGGGGTGACGGCGGCACAAAAAAGAAAACAAGTAGTCGCGCGAGTTGAATGCAGAGCTCAGGAAAGCGCTAGTTACTAGTACATTGCGGGCATGGGTAGCGAAGTTTAAGGGCGGCGGGGCGGTTTTGCGGACGCGAGAGACAAGGTTTGCGGTCGGCAGGGGGAGATGTTCCCGCTCTTCAACTCAAGCTCCGACTCCGACTGCATTAAATTCGCGAATACATACAAAAGGGTACATACAAAATTTAGAGGTAGAGGTATACCTCTACCTAGGGCTGCCATCCGTCCGGGTTTCCCCGGATTTGTCCTAGTTTAGAGGGCGTTGTTTTCAAAAAGTGTCCGGGTAAAACCGGGACACTCTGTGCCAGGGAACAATTATAATTATTTAAATGAAATCGGCCTTTATTTTAAGGTGTGCGGGAAAAAATCTCGATGTCACCTATGTGTCCGGAATTTTTTTAGTTTTTGTCCGGCCTCGGCAATTTAAGTGATGGCAGGCCTACCTCTACCTCTAAACTATCTGCTACTACCCTGTTAATTTTGTATTTGCCATATACAATAGTAAATAAAAACGAAATAACATAATTATACCTTATATTTAAAAGCACTTATACAACAAGGTTTATTTTACATTAAATTAATCAATGCATATAATATTGGATCTTAAGGGAATTACGCAATATCTGTGGTGCTACATAATGGTCGCAGGTAAATAACACATTAAAAGTTTCCTCTGTGACAATGATTCCATTATCATGAAACATGCCTTTAATATCTGTTTCCAACCATAAAAACAGTACTATTGTGTCAACATTAAATGTGAAGGAATACTCCATTTTGCGCTCCGGTGTCCTGATAATAATATTTGAGACATTGAACTGAAAAAAAAAGTTAAGTGTAAAAATATTTAAACTTTGTTCATTGCCATATTTAGGGCTACAATCTAAGCAATATAAAGACTGCTAAAAACAACTGGTGTTTCAAGTCAACCCGTTTTTTTTTTATATAATATATAACCACGCATAACTTCTAAAAATTTTTACCGCATCAAAATTCTTGCAGCCCTTAATTAATAAGGTACGCTTGTTCACACAGGCATTCTTGTGTGTACAATCGTGCCTATTGTTGTATAACTATTAGTGATGTGCCGGATAACCGTACCCATATCCGAAGGATAAAAAAGATCCGTGTCCGTATCCGTGGCTTTTTGACGGATCTTAAACGGATCATTTACGTAAGTTTATTTTATTACATTTTTGAAATTATAAATTTATTTTGTTAAAATTAAATCGTTGATGTAGTGAGTTACTAATATTATTGACAGTTATAAGGTACTATTTGATTATCTCTACAACGAGATCAATCCCAAATCTTTGTGTATTAAAATAAGTAATTATTTAAAAAAAAAACACGCGCAGTGCAAGTTGAAACATGTCGTATTAGTAGCCCTCAACATCCAACTGTCAAGGTTACGCGAATCGGCATCAACTGAGAAAAAACTTAAGATCCGTATTCGCGGATCTAGCCACTAATAATCCGTATTCGTATCCGCGGATATACATTTTTAATGACGCGTCACTTCACTGATAATTATGTATACGGGAATTAACACAATCACGTAAGTAATAGATATTACATTCCTACCTTTGAATTGTCTGACGTTTCGACCAGGTTTCACTGGTAATTCAAAGCTGTGTACGTAATCCCGTTAATACCCGTATCATGGAATGCGAAAGTTCAAACGTTAATGCCTATTGTCATTGGATTTGATATTTAATGTTTAAATTATAAATAATTTTTCAAATTTTACGTGTTCAACCTAAAACGGTAATAAAATCCAAGACAAGAAAATTGAGAGGTTCAAATTTAACTTGCTTTATAGTAAGGTGTTATATATCTTTGTCTACAAAAACTCGTTACTCCAGTAATGTATATCAGCAATAATACAACACTGCGCTAGTAGTAGGTACTTCCTTAAATTCTGCGTCCCAGATTCAAGCACAAATGTGCTCTACAGTACCTCCCAGTGCATTGTTATCACGACTCGCACTACTGACCCAAGAAAAACTGGCAAGTACTAGCATTATATTTGACATCACAGTGACTATGTATAAGTATTACAAGTATATATAGGTATAAGAAATAAAGCGATAAAAAATAAATTTAAAATGATTTAAAAATACATAATCTAGTAGTCATAACATCAAATAAAACTCACCTGAATATTAGGCTCTTTCAAACCCACAATTGACTTCAAGGGCTTAGGAAACACATAATTCGGTGGGGAATATTTTACTCCTTCTGCTTTCAAGGAAAACTTCAAGAAAACATTTTCTTGCTTATGATTTTCCCAATAATCTGTCTTAATATCTTGAAACTTAGATGATAGTGGTCCAACACTAGCAGGAAATGTTTTCGTATAGGTTGGTATTAAAATATTCCAATGAAAGAGTTGCACGATTATTTCCGATTTATCTATTGGCACGAACCTGTCGTTTATTAGATAAACGTCTATATCACCAGCTGACCTCAGGCGTGGTGAAACGAGAACGGGCGCGAAAAATGATTTGGCAAAATAATGGAGCATCTTCCATTTGCCTCCGTATTCTGTAAAAATAAAGTCACATTACGTTAATGCGGGGACTGTAGTCCACATACAAGAAGGTCAATATTTCGAAATAGTTGATAAAGTTCGAGAAAACTTGTTGCAGTTAAACCATCCATGTTTCGTCATGGGTTCTTCTGCCCCTAGTTAACTTAGGAAGGAAATCCCTGAGAACCTCGGTAGACCGTGGCCACCTGTTTAACAAATGGTGACCCCTATCCGTACTCTTAAATTCCCTTGGCCCTACTCAACATTTATATTGTTGTATGGCTCTGTTCTCTATAAGGTATAAAAGTTACTTGTAAGTGGCCTTTTTCGTTCAAGGCGTTCAAGTGTACCTTATTGTATTACCTAAAAGTTTATGGGTATGTCTTTAACACCTTACCTATGCTAGACCAAGATGGTGCCTGCCAAACATCATTCAGTTGCCAATATAAGGCTCCCATTGTGTACCAGTCAGTTTGGCTCTGTCTGTAGAATTCAGATTCGACTTTTATTGACATTGCTTGTGAAATCTAAAAAATGAAATTTTGCTAATAAATAAGTTAAGTCTTAAATTTAAATAATGCTACTGTTCATTTTAGAGGAGAAAATAGAAAAATAATTATAGCATTAAAAGACCAAAAAGAATTATGAATGTATATAAGTTGGATAGATAGCTGTTATTCTAGGTGAACTGAGAACTTTGTAGTCACAAGTATTAAGTTAATTTTCTATGTTGCCAAGCAGATCTGTGATTTTCTTTTTCATTTTAGAACAATATTATGTTACATTGTCCTCACATTAAATTGCTCTTATAAGCAATTTAGCAAGTAACTTTGTAAAAAAAAAGACCATGTTGAAAAAGAGTGTCCTTGGAGTTTCTTGCTTGTTCTTCTCGATAGGATCTACGTTTTGGAACAGGCAACTAGCTTCACGACCGACTTATACTGACTGACTCTTCCTGACAACTCAAAAATACCTACAATGGGTTTACTTGAAATAAATAATTTTGATTTTAATTTGATTTTGGTGGCAAATAATATCCCTTATGACTTTTATGAATTAGTAGAGACTCACGCCTCAGACCTGTTTTATGTTAGAACAATGCTCAGTCCAACCGTCTCCGTAATGCCAGTCCCAGCACATAATATTTTGGCGCTTTCTGGCGGCAAGTGTGCCTTATGTAAAACGGAAAAGTACACAGTACAAAACTCGATAATTTGAAAATAGGTGCGCACGTAGTCATCTAAGAATTCCAAGTACCTAAGTAGTAGTATATCAAAGTCAAACATGTACCTGGCTATAAAAAACGAATTTTTCAAAATAGTTAGCATCCGTTATTTCTAATTTCAGACGTTCTTGCAATTGTTGTTTAATGAAACCATATCCGTTGGGACTGTGTTGTCTATGCACAGAATATGCACTATCCAAACTAAAATCTTCTGACTTATTGGTTGCCGTTTTCATAGTGGCAACCGATGGCAATGATTGGAAACCATATTCAGATGCAAACCTTGTATTTGGGTATATATTCATATCCCAATGATCAGACATATAATTGTAGTAATGTGTGTCACCGTAATGAGCGTTATACGGATTTAATGCTATGTAACCTTCCTTCTCTGACTCTAAACCATTTGATGGACTGGATATTAAGAAACGTCTTCCAGGATCCACATCTTCAACAATTGGTTTAAGCGTGTGTACATACAATTTGATGTACTCTTTTTTATATCGCTCGAACTCATATTGAGTGTGGTACCAACTGCCTCTCAAGGCTGCTTCGTTTTCATTGTTTCCGGCCCAAACAGCGATGGAGGGATGGTGCTGTAGACGTATTACAGTTTGTTCTATTTCATCCTGCACCGAACTGTAATGTAAATATAAATTGACGGATGTAAGTAACTATAATGTACTTTAGACTTTGAGCGTAAGTTGATTATTAAAAAACTACTGCCTAACTTACCTAATGAAATCGCTGTCTACAGGATACATAGAACAAGCAAACATAAAATCTTGCCAGATCAATATACCATACTCATCGCACTTCTCATAGAAGTAGTCTGACTCATAAACACCGCCACCCCACACGCGGAGCATAGCCATGTGAGTATCGCGAGCATCTCGTAACAATTTATCCACTGAACAAAAGAATTGTAGATTTATTACAATACTTGCCCTAAATATACTTTATTGTCAAATTAAAAACAAATTAACTTGTAAGATACTTTAACAAAGGTATCAACCTATGATTTGGAACTGATTAGTTGAAGAGTCACTCCAAAAAGTAAGAAATACCAAAACATTATATCAATTAATAATTGGTAGAATTAAATCCAGTGTTTCGGAATTTAGAAAAGGATCCATCTAGAGGTTGCTTTCAAGTCCAAATAGAACATAGAATATTTTAAGACAAAGGTAGAACAGGAATAAAAAATGTTCATTAAACATACCAACGTCAGTCTGCTTTTCACCAAGTTCCGGAAGAATGTTGGCCGGGATCCAGTTTGAACCTTTCATAAAGATGGGATAACCGTTGACTTTAAAGTAAAATGTGAGACCGGAACTAGCGGAAGTAGTATTACCTACGAATTAAAAAAAAACATATTTTAACCATTCGCACTAAACATTTCCAGGTGTGGTTTGTTAAAAATCTATGCCAATATAATGAAGATGTAGTTTGTTTTTCTGATTAAACGCATTAATCTCTAGAACTACATACAGATTATAAGTCAGATTTGAAAAATTCTTTCTTGCACTTGATATTATATTGCATATTCTCGATTTCACAGCTGGCCATGAATCTTAGGAACGGAGAAGTATATAAAATGAAATTTGAAAAAAAAAAAAATTTAAACAAGTCGGTAAAATTCCTTCAGTTAACTAACGAGTAATTTGAAGGAGTTCTTAATCTGAGGAAATCGCAGACTTGCAGGATACCACTAAGAAAATAAATCTACCTTAAAAAGAACGTAAGTAGTTACACTTTGGTGTAACAAACACTTATGAATTTTTGGGGTATCACTACCAACATAAACCTACTTCTAACACAAGAATTGGTGTAGTAGCTCAAAACAATCCCCGATCTCCATCAAGGGCTCTTAAACCAGCAGCCAAAGTCTGCCAGGATACCGAGGAATTTTCAGGTAACTTACAAGGACTCGGCAATAAGTCCCCGTGACGGGTGTATTGGTCACCCGTCCCAGCTGACGACTTCTAGGGGTTTAAATAATTCAAAGAAAAAGAAAATGCTGTTACTCTCTCAGCGAGAGCAGCAAATAACTTACCCAGCTTAATTGAAGCATCTTCTTCTATAAGCTCAATAGTTCTGAAGCCTATCTTCACATTTACATATGCAATTTCATTATGGTTGCTTTCCGTGCTTAACTGGACCTTCAAGTTATATAGTGCTTGCTCCCCGTACCCGTTGGGCCACCATAATCTTACCAAGTTCTGTAAAGATACATGAAATATAAATAGAAAATACTCAATATTTAAAAATAATGATTTTACATTAGATCCCATTAGATTAGATGCTGAGATAGGATATTGTAGGCGCATTATGAAATGATATCTTCCTGTAATACCTATTACTTACATGTCTTACCATAATAATTATTATATTAGAAGCTGCAAACTTTTATCTTAAACGTGATACGGTTAGAGGAAATCGTGATCGATCAAGGTGGAAAGCGTTATAGAAGAGTTTGTGTGCTAGAGCCCATAATAGTAGCTACGCTTAGTTTGGACTTAGCGTTGTGCGATATGTCCCACAAAATTATCAGGTACCTACAAGTATGACTGACTTTATGCAAACGAGACACTGTGACAGTGATACCTACCTCGCTAACTGGCAGATCTACATCAACTTCAGTAGCTCCGTCCTCCCTTGTGAACGTACTGAATTTCAGCCACCTTTTCAAGGTCTGTTGTCCCTCTAATTGCAAAGAAGTAATCAATGTCCCTTTGATTTCAGATGACTTTAAATGGGTGTCCAAATAAGCTCTTATTTTTAAGTTCCAGGTCGACCCATCTTTGTTTGTGTGTGTGGTGATTGCTCGTATAATCGCTGAATCATACATTTCTATGTAGACTGGTTTCCTGCAATAATATAATATATTAAGTTTCCCCGCGGCTTCATTCGCGCTAGTGTAGATGTCAATCAATTCACCATCGGAAATAGCGATGAGGCCTATTTACGATACTAGGGTTTAAAAACTGGTTTTTACTTGGAAGTCGCAGACCTGGTACGCTTAGATAAACTAGCAAGACGTTTACTTAACTACGTAATCGGACTGAGGGGTCGTATTTCTCGCACCTGAAATAACTTCGAGGTTTTTGTTTGCAAAATGCAATTATGTTCCCTATGTTTAAGTCGGCAGGGATCAATATTCGATGCAAGTATTTACATTCGGAAACAGTTTTTTTTTCTAATGAAAGATACCCTATGTCGTTATTTGTATCCCTGACAACGTGTACGCAAAATATTATGATTACCGGTTAAGTAGTTAAGGCATGAAAGCATAACAAACAAACAAACTAATATTTTTAATATTAGACTTTTTATATTTTTTTATTAGGTTTACTACGTTGCAACGCGTATTCCGTATATATATCTTGTCCTGGGCTCGTGAGCTAAGATTGTTATTTGTTCATACAGCGAATGACTGGGACCTAATGTATCGGGTTGTTACAAATTGAGGAAAAGGATCATATTTTTTTCTCTTTTTCATAAAATACAAAAATCTAAAATGCTAAGTACCTAGTCGTTATTGTAGAAGTGGACTCGTGCCAGCAACATAGTGACTGCAAGTAACTTTAGACTCGATCGATTATTTCAAGACATAATTTACCTTATAGGTATGCTGTCTTTTTTTTATAATAATAAGAACGGAACAGAGACATACATGACAAGATAAGTAGTCACCGGGATTAATAAATAATTGCGACATCAGGAATATTATTTACTAGCGTGTGAGCAATCTGATAAAGCTTTAACAACCTTACTTAAGAGCAACCACACTATACGTACTATTCTTTACTAAAGTTGCCAATAGCAATAAAAGTTTTAAGTAACTAAGGAAGCGTACCAGATCCCAACGGACGGGAAAGCGGGCCCCCAATCCCAACTGAAGGAAGCCTGCATTTTCCGCAGCTGGTTGACATGGCATTCTCCTTTGTATTCACTCGGTACACAATCCGGCGCTGTAAACTGCTTCTCAGAACGAATGCGCGCAGCTTCCACTGGGGATATAATTGTAACTTTCAACGCATTTTGGCCAATCTGGAAATAAATAAAAATTAGTCACGGAACGACACTTTGCTTACGAGAAATATTCTATTTAATGGCCTGTTTTATATGCAAATCCTGCAACGACACTGACCTAATGTTCGAAGCCCAGCTGGGGATCGAAACCAGCCCAGTGTGGATTGGAAAATTATTAACGGGAACAAGATATTCTCAAGATATTCATCGAGAAGTGCTAGAGACACTTGAAATTAATCAAATGATACCATATCCAAGTATTTCGTGGCAAGTATTTTAATAGCATCCAACAACTTTTCTACCACTGCGCCTCACTGTCAAGATACAATGTATATTATCACAATGTTTACTATACCTGAATTACGTTCTTAATATCATACACGTAACGCACGAACATGTTATTGCCCGTACCAATAGGAATGTCGTTCAGTTCTACGAAAGCGACTGTGTCAAGTCCTTCGAAAACCATTTGGCATACTCGCGTGTTTAGTTGCTCGGCCGATACTGAAAACAGATATATTTATTATATAACTTGAGACTTTGATAAAATACTGTGCTTTGTGTAGCATTCAGAAATACATTTTCTAGAATTCCGTAACTGTTAATCCATGTACCGTTACTGTACTGACCGTTACTTTCCGGTGAGCAGTTAGCGAGTATGATGCCTACCATATGCATTAAAATAGTGAAAACGTTTCACCTATCCGCTCTATGTTCAAATTTACAAATATTTTAACACTGCTGTGGATATTGGGCTGGCAGTGTCATCGGTCCATATTTCTTTGAGAACGATGTTGGCCAGGCCATCACCGTCACCGGCGAGCGCTATAGGTCGATGATTACCAACTTCTTTTGGCACCAACGACATGTGGTTTCAACAGGACGGCGCTACGTGCCACACAGCTCATGCCACATTCTGCGAGCGAGCGACTTGAGGGCATGATCATCTCGCGTAGAGGCAGGCGCGGCTCCAAGAGGGGGGCGATAGGGGCGATCGCCCCCTCCCAAATTAAAAATCCAAAATGTTAAACCTAAGAATTTAATAACCCAACAATCTTGTGACCTAAACTTTTAATATATTTATTCCATATCCTGGAGATAGCTATCAAACATATGGAAAATAATTAATTAATTATTTTTCAATTTGGACTGTCTTGGAATATATCAATGGAATGGTGTAGGTAAATTTTTATTGTTATTGTATGATGTGAACTGGCCACCGAGTTTTGATTTGGTCAGAATTAAAATTTCCAAACATGTCACTTAAAATATACTAATATAGTGTAGTGTAATAGCGAATTGATGAGCAGAAATAGTTGGAAAAAGTGTTAAGCACAATTAATAAATTGCTTAAAAGCCATTTAACACGTCCTTAGTACCAGCATAAGGAGTTACTGGTTAACACCATGTAAGCACTAGTGTTTAATACGGGTACGTACAGTATTCTGTGATAGTGATAACATATGAACTATGTGTATATTATTTTTATTTGTTATTTAAGTGGTTAACGATGTGCTGAAGTGTTTCTGACGAGGGCCAAATATATGATGCCGTAGTACAAAACAAGATAAAGATAAGATATGTGAGAAGACACTTCTGATAAAGAGTATTGTTTGTAAGTGTTAGATTTTTGTACTAAAGCTAAAACTAAACGCGTTAGTGAGAACAATAGATATTAACCTAAATATGTAATTACTATAATTTAAAAACATCTACTAGTATGAATACAGAGCGTTGTTATGTCATGGCGATGGCGGTACATAATTCTTTAGATCTGATTGTTGTGGTTTTAACACTATTTATTAATGAAAATTCACCAATATTTTCGAAGGACATCGGTTATAAACGCGCAGACGGGTTGCCAGATAATATGTAAGTGACTACCGCCGCCCAAGGGCACCTGCAACTCAAGAGTCACAAGTGCGTTGGAAGAGAGGGAGTGGGGGGCGGAGGAGAAGTGAGTAAGAGGAAGAAGGAAGGGTTAGGGCCATCGGTAACATCAAACACTCCTCGAAACACAACGAAAGCATTACGTCACTGCCGGTTTTCTGTGAGGCCGTGGTATCACTCCGGTCGAGCCGGCCCATACGAGAAGGGGAAGGGGAGAAGAGGGGGAGTGGAGGGACGTTGTGTGCCTGGACGACGCTTAATTGAGAGGAATTGTGGTGGTGGGTGGTGCCCGCGCTATTGCGGGTAGGCAGTCAGGAGAAGTCCGTATGTCAGTAGCATGCTTAAGCCGGTTCGTTGCCACACACACCGCCCCGCCGAAAACCCCGTTGGGGTAGACCGCCCGAGAGGGTTTCCACATACTTACACAAAAAAAAAGAAGGTCACTTCGGTAGTGCACTTGGTGGGATGCGATCCCGCAACTACTTGTTCCTTAATAGGACGACCACTTGTGAGAGTGTTTGCAAGTATCGCTAAGGGCGGTATCAAAAAAACTGCATCATATGTTGACTGTGAAACCTAAGTGCTACACTTACCATTGAACTTGACACTATAAGTCCATGTGTCGTAGGCCACCCACCGCGTGAGTATGTCATTACGATCCCACAGGATGTCGCCAATAATGCTGGCATTCTTCAAGTCTGAGTACACCCCGCCTGGGACGGTCGCATGCCCTGTAATTGCTGTAGGAACGTAATATACATTGTAGCTATTACTGGAAATAATTGTATTTAGTACGACTACATAGATGTGTTGTAATCTGATGTATTATTTACCATAATACATCGGTAGTTAAAAAAAAACAATCAATGTTAAGTACCTTTTTAATTTGTATAAGTTTGAGTTTGTTACATTGTTCAAGATTGTCTAATTACCGCGTGGTAATTGATTAATGTTATATGTTACACTCTGAATGAAATAATATTCTTTTTATAATTTTTTTTAGTAATACAGTAAAGCCTATGTGAGTCTAGCCTCGATAAGTCGAAAACCTAAACAGCTCAAAAAAAATGGTTTGTTTGAAAAGTTGGTAGGTTAATGTATTAGTGTAAGTCATTGTTGGTTTACCAAAAAAATATTTAAATAGTAAAGATGCCTGTCTTTCTGTTCTCACGACTTGCCTATTTGTCTTTGCCTATTTAGTAAATTATAAAAATTTAATTTAGATTATTCACAGAGTCACTTTTTTTAGTAAATAAACTGTCTCATTATTGTAAAAAACTTTCATCTTTCAAGCAAATATAATTTGTAATGACGCCAATCAAGTTAAACAATCTTTATACTTAGAAAATACTTAAAAAAATATGTAGGTATGTATATCCTATCTATTCAGGACATTCAGGCTCAATTGTAAAATACTAATATATTTATGAATAAATTCTAAACAAACAAACAATAGTTACTTACATCCATTGCCGTTTGAAAACGTCCACACAACTTCATTTGATGATAATTGAATGTTTTCCGCGTAAATAACTGTTATCGCTACACAAAAATATGCGAGGACCTGCATCGTTCACACTTAAATATGAGTTTATTCACTTTGTATCACAACATAGATATTTTGTTCGGAACGTTAATCACTATCAACAGCGTGTCCTTTACTCCATCGTAATGATGTTCGTATACAGACCATTCGTTGTCGATAACAAAATTATAGGTGAGTTAATCGACACGTCGATTTGCCTCCACAGTACACAGACGCTCATTAATTATTATACTTCGTCTCTTATATTAGTGACCGTGTTTACAATTTCGATATGGTGGCGTAGCAAAATATACTATTTTCGCCGATTGTTGATTGGTCAACAACACTTGTAATTGGATCGGTTATTCAATTTCAAAATGCCGCAGGTCAGAATGTCTTGATAACGCGGAATATTATCGAGAGAGTGCTGAGGCGCTATTAATAGATACAGGGCACAGCAAAGTTCATACACTAGATTTATAATAATGGAATTTATTCACGAATAAATATGTGTAGTTTATGTAAAGGTAAACTGATAAATGAGCTAATATCGCATTATACGGATAGCGAAGCAGTTGGAAAATGCGTCAGAAAAATAAATACCTAGTTGTTGCCAAAACGAAACAATAGATGTACTTTAATTGAATGGAAGCACTGATGTCACATCACTAACAATCCACCGATTATCCTCTATTTGCACGATCGTATGGATTGCTTGTTTGTGTGCATTCATCTCTAGTTTCAAAATTCTTTCATGTCGGTTTAGGTACTCGCATTACATAAATACGCTTTACGATTAACTAACTTTAAAAGTAGAGTAGTGTGCTGTAGATATCTAACGATTGATAGATAGCATAGGTGTATGAGTTATGATCCTCAACTAACGGAGGTAGGGCACAGATTTATTCTCGAATTAGAGATGCCAAATTGAGGAAGAACTTTTAATTAACAGAAAAACAATCCAACCCTCTCTGGGTTGAGTATAGAGAATAAATTTAAGTCAATAATTAAAAAAGCCGTCAGTCGAAGGTCTGCACGTCAGAAGTAAAAACACGTCCACGTATATATATACATATAAACACACACATCTGCATATAATGTATATTATGTCATCTGAATTATGTCATATGTCACGCGAGTTCAGTGCTTTTTCCCCATACCAAAAGTGCCCAACGTGCTTTAAGAAGTTTTCACTTCAATAATTGCGATGTGGGCGAGCCACGCGCGTCGAAGCTACGAGCAGACGCTCATATCGTCGGCAAACACGTGAAAACATTTACGTACTGGCAGATATGCTTCCGCCGGGGACGTATCTGGGTGAAAAACCAATAATTACGCCGAGTTGCGCTGTAATTATGTGTCGAAAAAGAAGTTAAGACTGCAGTGTTTCTAAAGTTAGAACATCATTTCGTTGGTGAGTCCAAAAACTTTTGCTTTTAAGTACCTAATATTGACAAAAAGGCCCAAAGTATTATGTGTGTTAAGAGAAAAAATCGTTATGATCTAATCTACTAAAACAGGTATACATTGCGTATCATATTTGAGTACTAACTATATTGGAACTACGAGAGTACGCAATAAACTACATTGCTTACAAGAATGTTGATATACATTTGGCACGAAAGGATTTGGTAAATGTTAAGATGCACACTCGTTATCTCTATTATCATACCGCTGTCTCGGACGTGACTGTTGGCAGGTATGTATACGAAATGCTACCTTATAATAATCAGCATAAGGGTGTATTTCGTATAATTGAATTGGTTATTTGAGAAACAACATAACTACATAGACCTTGATTTTACAGGAGACACAAAAAGTTATCTACTGAAAAAAAAAAATTACCAAGCAGTAAAAACAATCAATATAAATATGAATGTTTAGTGATATTAGACTTTAACCTCTTTGACAGATGATTTAAGCAACATCACCATTGCACCATTGCACATTGCATTGCATTGGCTGAATAGCCTGGAGGGAGGGAATATCTGGTCGGCCGTTCGTCGGTCGGGGTTGGCGGCTCGTTTGTGACGCCTCATGCATTTTTTTTAAGAGTTTGAACCAGGTTTTGACTGGCCCTCGTGAACAAAACTATGCCACGTGGCACGGTCTTCAGATAACTCTTTCCATTGATCGCTAGGGATGGTAATGTGGTGATGGTGTAACCATGATGCTGTAAAGTTGCACCTAGAGCAGACTCGTTTGCCATGCGGTAGTTCCAAGTGATGCCTAGTATCAGTACCGTCTATGGTAACATAAGGGCACACGTGGCACGTGCCCAGGGCCCCCGACCTCAGGGGGCCCCCCAAAGTATGACATAAAATCGCAAAATTCAAATACAGTTTCTGTGTCGCAATATTTTATTTATTTTATATTTTTCAAGTAGTACGTAGTTAAATTAAGAATCTGCTTGTTAAAAGTTATATTTGTTTCCGATTACATTATTTGAAAGTTTTGGTATCTCTATTTATGGATTGCCGTAGACAGAGTTTTGTTAATACATCAAATATGGCTGGAAAATTTTCTGCTGTTCAGGCTAAAATAAAATATAAAATATGTATTTACAATGTTTTCCTATGTGCGGCTAATTCATTAATTTAGTTTCAGGCTTTTGAGTGAATTTCTGAAGCAGTGGCATACTTTCGTCCAACTCGGCAATCCGTTCTCCAAGATTTTTACCCGTTATTTCCGAGTGACAAACTTAACTTGACGTTCTAATACTCTGCCAGACATCTATATAAGCCACCGTATTTCCCAAGCTCAAAATATGAGTTTGTAATCGCAAAAAATATTTTTTTATGTGATTAACCTAAAAATTTACGATTTTTAGATTTTTTACTGAGACACTTTGGTTCTCGCCAAATATAATGATTTTAGGTCAAAGTACCCTATAGGTTTTGATTTACCTGCGAAGAGTCAAAATATATGGCTTAAATGGCAATATCTTTCGATTGCTTTTGAGTTATTTCGATCGATACGTATCGGCTGCTAAATAAAAAAACCCTCAATATGATTATAAAGATAACTATGAAAGAAAAATAATTCGCAGCACACGCATCATGTTTTTTGAAGGATCATCAGTCTGTTAAATGGCATATAATAGTTTCACAACAACGCCATAATTGACACATAATAAATACGCATTTAAAATTAATAGCATACACATCACATTTACAATCGATTCTGAAAAAGATGCGAGAAGAAATTGCAGAATTTTGTTGTCGAATAATGTTCTCATTTAAGGCATGAGGATATAATAGATTTCACACATCAGAAATCCCGAAAGAAACCACTATAATAATAACATAGACCGACCGTTATTTTTTTATTAGAAAAATAATCACTATTTAACCGACTTCAAAAAAGGAGGAGGTTCTATGTTCCACTGTATATTTTTTTTATGTATGTTCACCGATTACTCAAAGACGCCTGGACCGATTTGGAAAATTCTTCTTTTGTTTGAAATGGTATACTTCCCAGGTGGTCCCATGGTCATTAGGTCAAGATGTGATGATGAGATCCTGGAGAAATCGAGGGAACTCTTCAAATTTTATAGGCACACTTGAAACGATTTGAGTATTTTGAGGCGCACTGAAGTCGGTGATACTTTTTAAAAGATAATTATTTATTCTTGTTGAGAGACTCATAAAAGCCTTTTTTAATAACAATTAGTATTAAAATATGTTTTATTTCTATTTTATTAGTATACATTAACCATAGTTCATAAATAAATATAAAATCATAACAGGAAACTACGCCGCTCTTTCTCAACATTAGTCCGGGACTGATGTTGTTTCTCAACTACATGTTCAATTTGGTAGTTTTTATTTCCACGTCTAAAAGTGGATTGGTGACGTTTTTCTACGACATGGTGTACCTATTTACATATATTCTAATTCAATTTCAATATATTTATTTCATAAAATTGATCATCAATTATTTGAAATCGTCAATTTAATAAATTATTATTATAAAGATCATATAAAGAACACTTTGGCATCATTAACTTGATTTGCTCAGAATTGTGACTTATGTTCTTTCTCAAATAACCAATTCAATTACAAATGGCGTTTAGGATTCATATTTATTTTAATAGATCCTCTGTGACGAATTAGCGTCGAGTTCTGTATGTATTTAAAATAATGATTATCGTCTAAGCGTGTGCAACTGGCGACATATTTGGAACAGTATATAGTTGATGGCATTTCTAAATACATATTCTCATTCCAAAAAAGATAATAGTCAAATATATATTCTACTAACTGCGCCCTGCGGTTTCACCCGCAGAAGTCCCGATAATGTGCGAATATCGCAATAAAAAGGATAGCCTATGTGTTAATCCAGGTGTCCAGCTATCTTTTTCCCAAAGTAGCCAAACAAAACATCATAACTCCGTATATAACAATTGTCGCTGAACGTAATCAGTTTTCAACAGTAGCTGAACAACATTGTATCCAAAACATCTTAACACTCAACACAGGTTACAATTGTCACTGAGCAGTATTAAATAAATTCCGAGGTTTTTTTTTCAAATAAAACGCAACTAATTGTCATAATCACTTTAATTGTGACACTTAAATGATTTCAGCATTTATAGGCTAATTTAATAAAATTAACACCTTGTGTGATCTCTATTTGCATCTTAATCGCAAATATTAGCGCATATGTCTGATCTATAATCTATCCAAATATTTATAGCATGGATACGGGGACTAGGTACTCCTTGTTCGAGGAGTGCTGTTGTCCCCATAAATTCTGAAAAAGACAAACAAATGCAAATATGAGTAGTCAACATAAAAGTTGTCAATTCGAACCATAAAGGAAAAAATTGTAAAGGAGTTTTGGAAATATGGATGTGGTCAGCTGGTAAGAAAAGAAGCCCAGCACAGCACAAATAAAGAAAAAAATCAGAAAGTCATTAATTTGTTGTTATATCATTTGAAAAACATAGTTTTTGTGATTACAAACTTATATTTTGCGGTTGTAAAGTTGCAAAACAAAACAGCTGGCTGGCTGGTATGCCGACGGAAAACTGGTCAGCTGGTGCGTCTAAATAGGCGATAGATACTCCCGTCTGGCTCCTGCGTTACACCTTTCAGGGTATCAGCTGACAATCTTTCCACCGGGATACAGCTGATATTCTTATTTATTCGCAATAGCATATAAACTGTAATCTTATAAATTTTCAATTGAGAATAAATCACTGAACGTATAAGTACATATTTCTTTCACATTCATGTGACCAGCTGACGTATAATCCACCACTCTATAGTCAACTGACTTTTCTTTTTCTTTAAGATATTGGTTTAGCTATAATTTGATACAATTCTCAGTCGGGAGGAAATCACTAAACATTTTTTTTTCTACGTGCGCGGGAGGCTGCTGCACCTCAACCCCCCGACGGAACCGCAGCTGACGTTTACGAGGCTACATGAAACAACTTTTTAAAGCATTTTACGAAGTATCGCCCGAGAGGAAATTTGTACCTGGCTCGTGGACCAAAACAATTGTGCAAATATTGCGGTTTTATGTGTGTGTATTGGTAGATGTCATAAACTTAGTATAGGTATTAAAGCAATATACTAAGTTTATGGTTAATATCTAGTTTATGTATGTTTGTGTGTGGTTATGTGAGTATGAGTAAGTAGTGCATGTGTGTTTATGTATGAGTAATTCATGAACATATTATGTATGTTTGTGCTGAGTGGTGCCTCTGCCTGTTGTCTAGGTGTATGCAGTATGTTAGGGTGTGTAACCTGTAAGTGATGTCATTTAACCAAAAGTGCCTCGGTATCGTCGTATCATAATTGTTGTAGAAATAGGCGAACAATATTAATGAAGGCAAAAACCTATAAATTATAAAGTAAATTTTCATTTTCTTTAATTACTAAGTATTTCGTTAAAGATTTAATAAAGATTTGCGATATAAATAATATTTATTCTGAGAACTTTAACAGTGGGTCCAAGGTACAACATACCTACGTAATTCCAAGGTACAACATCCCCGTTGTTACTTATTTTTTCAAAAGACTTAATTTTATATGTTTGCCAATATATGGATTAAATTTATAATGGTTTATATTTTTTTTATGCTTTTGTGCTTAAATTTCAATTTCTGCCAAGGCATCGTTATTACTAATCCTGCAGTTATATCTTATATTATGTATTTCGTGCAATTTTTTCTTATTTTTTCAGTTTCCGTATTTTTATAGCCTGATTTTAGTTTACTTACTTTTAATCTTAATTACATAGATACCTAGTTCATTGATTTCAGTTTATATGCTTTTAATCTTAATAGTATTACTAATTAAAAAGTATTGTCTAGGACCTAATTACCTAACAATAAAATAAAATGAGGGCAGTAATTTTTAATTTTACTGCAACTAAAATACCTATCTTTTTATAATGGTTCTTTTTAATGAGTTAATTTAAATAATGTTGATTTTGAACAAATAAAACGTGTTTTATTTGTGCGCCATTTTATAGATAAGGTGTATAATGACGTTAATAAATACAGACAAAAATTTATTTACTTTACACATTGTCGGTGGACCAGCAAGTACTTTAAACAATCCCTAGGTATTGTATAGAATACCCTAATTATATAGATTGCTGATAACATATAAAAATATTGGAAATTTGATGGGGAAAGGAATATGGTAAAATAAATAATATACCGTTGAATGTATTGATAACTAGTTCAATCAATTCTATATCCCTCGGAAACAGTACTTTATTGCATGATGAAAGGTGACAAATAAGTCATTTTCTATAATTATGTATTTCCACGGTAATTAACGCGATCACGAAAAAGGTATTACGTATGTACACGTAATACCTTTTCGTCTCTTCATCTTTATTATCTGTGACAGTAGTAGTCAAAATAAATACCATTAACTTTTATTCATACGCAAAGTGATAAGCTTCCGTCCACTTCCTATATCCTTCCTAGTCCCTCCTTCCGAACTACCTGTAGTCAAGAAAGAGAAAGAAGACTGCTGAAAAAAAAACCGCTAAAATACTATATTCTGTGACTTTGTGTGATCTTTATCTGTCAAATGTAAGTTAAGAACATTAACGTCGGTCATGTTTTTCTTTGTAGTATCATAAAACTTCTTCCTTTTTTTTACGTTATTGTTATTTAACTTGTATAATTATAAAACACTTGACATTGGCGGAATTCCTGCGCTGATTCTTGCGCGGGATAGAGTCCATAATAAAATAATATATATTTAATACTAACGTCAATAGAACATGTTACGCCACCTGTCGTAATCTAACAGATGTATTATGGTACCATAATTTAACAAAAGGTGGCGTTGTAAAATATAGATCATTAGCAGATCTGTATGTTAAGGTCCTCGGAGTACTCTATAAGCATCCTATTGTGTTACACTTTTTGTCCATTACACAGACTTGGAGCGTTCCTCCAAATGGGAATCCTGTTTATATTTTATTTATTATCCCCCTTAACCCCTTGAGTTCCCGGAGGTTAAACACATTAAATTATGGTTATTTTATTAAAATTACCAATAGTCCCCGCGACGATTGCTAACCATCACTACATATTATAAAACAAAGTCCCCCGCCGTGTCTGTCTGTCTATCTGTTCGCGATAAACTGAAAAACTACTGAACAGATTTTCGGGCGGTTTTCACTGATAGACAGAGTGATTCATGAGGAAGGTTTAGGTGTATAATTTGTTAAGATTTTGTGTAAATTTAATGAAATATTTTGGTGATTGTTGAAGATGTCTCTGCTACCCGTGCGAAGCCGGGACGGGTTGATAGTCAACTATAATAGTCACCTAATATGCGCATTGTCCTCAACCGCCTCCCTTTTTTCATGCAATAACATTAAGTAGCGACTAATTCAGTGAAATTCCTTTTATTTATTTTATTTATTTATTTATTTCTCTTTTTTGTACACCTTTAATTAGTAAATAGTGCAAATATAAGTTACAAATGTTAAGGTATAACAATCGGCGGTCTTATCACACACGGCGATTTCTTCCAGACAACCTTTGTACGGATATTGTCAAATATAATTGAGGGTAGTCTGTGGTGTACAATATAAGGTTATGTTTATATACTGTAAACTGAATACTATATATAACCATAAACGTATCACATACATATACCAATATTAATATATATTAATTTTAAAAAATAAATTTTAATTATAATATTACTTACACTTACACTAAAATATATATACATATGTATAATTATATATAATTTAAAAGTATTCATAATGACAAAAAATAATCCTTCACTTGTTTTTTAAATGACTGCAAGGTTTTGGCTTGTCGAATTGTTTCAGGCAAGTTGTTCCATAACCTGAAAGCTTGCACTGAAAAGGACTTGTCTGTGAACTGAGTGGAATGTCTCGGCATTTTCAGCTTTAAATTCTCCGATGATCTCAGGTCCCTGCAATGTGTGTTGTGTAGGAACTCAAAACGTTCCTTAAGATAAGAGGGAGTGTAATATGGAACAGAGTACTGTACAAAAGAGAAAGAATATGAACATTCCGGCGAAAGCGTATAGGTAGCCACTTGAGCTTAGAACGATACTCTGAGACATAATCATATTTGCGTAATCCAAATATGAATCTAATGCAGACGTTTTGGAGCCGCTCAAGTTTGTTCAGCTGGTCTTCGGTGAGATCGAGATAGCTGACATCACCATAGTCAAGGATAGGAAGAAGAAGAGACAGAGCAATTTTCGTGTTGGTAGGAAGGAAATTCCGAAGCCTTCGCAGAGATCCCGCTGTTGCAAATAATTTACGACTGATTTCTCCAATTTGAGGGCGCCAGGATAGGCACTGGTCCATATATATTCCTAAGTTTTTAACCTTCTCGCTATATGGAATAACCGAACCATTGCAATAAATAGCTGGCATTTGCTGAAGGTTTATTCTGCAGTTCAGCCTAGGACTACCCACTACAATGACCTGTGTCTTTGACGGATTTAAAATTAGTCCATAATCCTTACTCCAGGTACATATTTGCGTTAGATCTTTGTTGATAACATCAACTGCTTGTGTTATATTATCAGGATCAGCTTTTGAATAAATTTGAAGATCATCTGCAAAAAGATGGTAGGAAGAAAGTAATCGGTTTGTGATTGAGTTAATAAAAACTGCAAAAAGTAATGGGGATAACACGCCGCCCTGAGGTACGCCCGCAGATGTAGTGCACCAAGAGGAGTAAACATTGTCAATACGAGCACGCTGCTGGCGACCATACAGGTAACTATGAAACCAGTCAATTGCTGATGGAGATATGTTAAGAGAGCATAATATACTTAGCAAGACATCAAAGTCAACGGTGTTGAAAGCATTACTAAAATCTAGTAAAGCAAGGACTGTCAGCTTTCCTTCCCCGGAGTGAATTTTTATGTGGGATAGGTGGCAAACGAGGGATGGGTCACCTAATGGTAAGTGACTACCGTCGCCCATGGACACCTGCAACTCAAGAGTCACAAGTGCGTTGCCAAGGGTTTGAAGGTATCGTTCCGGAATACCGCAGGTGACAATTTGTTAGACATATTGGTTGTGCGAAGCAAAAAGTTTTTGGAGAAGGGTACAGTGGTGGCACCCAATTATCCAAATGATTGGGATGTAAATTTTGTTGCGTTAAACGATGGCGGCAAGATGCGGCTAGTATAAGTCCGAACAATTCTAAGAAGCACTCCCCATAATACAAGTGATAAAGAATGCAGAGTGAAGCTACATCTACATCACGCAACGCCAAGGGGTCGAGCCGATCTGAAATATCCTAGCAATCGATGATTCAAGTTGCTCTCTGACGAATGTGATCTAGAGGGAGAAGCCGATACTAGGGGCACCTGTATAGAGATGGGAACAGTATTCCATAAGCGGCCGAACCTGCGCCTGCGCCTGATAAAGGTGGGCCGGAGTGAATTACCGTCTCGATCTGTTTAACACACCAAGCTTCTTCGAGGTTAATTTGGCCTTACCGTCTATGTGACCGCGAAAATGGATTTCGCTTGATATATCGACGCCAAGGATTCTGATGCTAGCTGTGACAGTTAGGGAAGTGTTCTCAAAGCGAGGTGATACGACAAACGGTATCTTTTTGGTCAGCGGTGACCGCGTAAACCTGTGTCTGCCTGGAGTTAAATTGAACTAGATTAAGTCGACTCCAATCTGAAACTTTTTCTAAGGAAGTTTTGATTTCAGTCACAAGTTTGGTTTGACTCTCGATGACGTTTTCCCGAAAAATATTGGCATGGCCGGTGTAATCATGCTAATTTGCAGCATATCACTAATATACTTAAGAAACAGCTTGAGTGACAGTCCACAGCCTTGTGGGACACCACCATTGACAGGCATGCACTGATCTTGATGATTCTGTCTCCAAGAACGGTGACCCAGTAGCACAGTTTCTCTAAAAGCTCATAGATCTCGATCGCCTGTGCCTACCAGTTTGTCAGGTATACGACAAGATCACCAGCTGAGCGACCCCGACGTAAACCGAATTGTCGGCCATTGAGTAGCTGGTGGTCTTCTAAGTACCGAAGGCAGTTGATAATGGATTCCATAATCTTGGAGAACAAGGAGGTTATGGCTATAGGTCGTTAGTTGGAAGGATCCGAGCGGTCACCTTTTTTAGGAATCGATCTAAGCTTCTATTCTGGATCTTATGCTTCTTGTGTAAAATTATTATTTTGTATAAAAAGTTTAAATACATATATATGTTCTTAAGTTGACAGATGATAAACCGTCAACTCTAGCATGACAGAAGAATTATGTTAATGTGATAATGATAGTAAGAAATATAACTGTAGCAATTTAAATGGACAACATATCCTTATATGAGGAATATCGATTGATTGAACGAAGCGAGGCCAATGTGAATAGAGCTTGGAAAGGTACTTACTTAAGCCTAGCCTGCATTTGAAAGAGTAGCAACGGACGAATGTTTTTCGCGTACAATCTAAAAGATTACCCCACCAGACAAGCCAAGGCAACTAAAACTGAGTAAAAAGCCGCGAGTGACGTAAAATAACCGTCTTGGTCGGGAATAATTGTTCGGGATGTCATTCCTATTGAGGCACTTTTCACTTAATTTTTCTACAGAGCAAGAAAGACAGACAATTATCTAGTTAAGCGGTAGTTCGCAGTACGCTAAGGAGAGGCACAGCACGCTATGTGCCAACAATACCTGTTCTTGGGATATTCATTGTAATAGCTCAACTTCACAAAGCAACATCCAACTCGCAAGCACTACCAGCAAAATACTAAGTTCTTGCGAGGTTTAATCTTTAGCAAAACAATCGGTGTTTAAAGGTATCGTCGTCACATGATCAATACCTCTGATCCAGTGTGCTTGTGTGATACCTTCATATTAAGAAACTGGCTTTCATATTAAATAATCCATACTAATAATATAAATACGAAACTAACTCAAAGGCTCAACTCACACTGGCGCAGAGTCGAAGCGTCGTATTTTTCAACTACAACGCATGGCAACGCGCGCCGACGCGAAACGACGCTCGCATTAGCGCGCCCGGATCACAGTGCTAGACCAGTGCAGAGAGTTTTGAACATTCGTGAGCTTCAGATAAGTTTGAAAATTTCGTAAATATTTTGAGGCCTCACATCCAAAAGCAAGAAACTAATTTAAGAATACCTATTCGTTAGTTTGGTACTGTACTAAGTCTGGTGTGGTCGGTGTCTGACGCGTCACTGCGCGCAAGTAATGCGAGGCGACGCGCGAAACTACTCGACTTTAACCAAGCGTCATAACACAAATCGGAAAGTCACCGAATCAGAAAGTCTGACACGTTCTTGGTTTTTTTTACTACCTTGCGTCTGGCTAACTTAGTTAATGGGAATGTTATACATTTACACCTTATACTATTGTTTTACAGGTGCACATTTACTACTATTCTTCTTGGCGTTTGTGTTCGGTTCTTTTTGCACATTCTGCTTCCACATGCTGATGTACCTGTTCGACGAAAAGTGTGTTTTGTTCCCAAAGCTGCTGTCCCTCACGTCTATGCGTCACAATGTCATCTACGAATTTATGCCATCCAACAATGACCTGTCTGACTGTAAGCTAACTCTTATATTTCTTAAAAAATATCTTGTCCTTTTCTAAGGCTTAAATATGGGACATATTTATTATCTTTTCAGTAATTCAACAGCCCAACAGTAGTGTTAGTTAGTAACGGCAGGAATAACTTTTTGTTAAATATTCGTAAATGATATTCATATTTAATAAAGATGTTTTAAGCTTTTTATTACGTTTGTAAGTCCTGGAATAGATTCTTCAAGCTGTCTTTCTCCTTGATAGAGCCCTGTAGAGTATGGACTCTACAGGGCTGTCTTCACATCGTAGCTCCATAGCTACGACGTGAAGACGGTCCGGAGCCGGTATATCTCTTGTAAATAGTATACATAAACAAAAATGCTTTGCTATGTACATACAAAGATACATGATAGTACGCACCTAGTGACCAGATGATGCAAGCTGTATATCTTTATAGAATGCAATTATTTCAAAATTAAATCAGAGTGAAAATATCCAAAGCTACCCCAATTAATATACGGCGACACTGCCTACTGATTACAGAATTTCCATTTTAGTATATTCAATTTTGCTTTTATATCTCATACTAACATTTTGTCTTTGCTTTGCTATTAAATTTTACCTATGTAATTAAAATAACCTAACATAATATTTGTGTAGTTTATACAATTTGACTTCTCAACAGTACCAGTAGATTTTGTAAGCACGCAGTGGGTTGAGAAGAGTACCTGCGCGTTACCCACGTACGTGCCACTCGTGTCGGGTATCTTTGGCCTGGTGTGGACCACCATGTTTCTTATGTGTTCAACGGGAACAAGAACACTCACTGGGTACTTTATTTTTTTATATGTAATATTTTGTGTCTACTGTGACACCCCTTTAATACGCCTCCAAAAGAAACCCCTGGAAATAAACACTCTGTTGCAAAATCCATATACAATAAAACATACTTCAGCGCAATCTAGCGAAGACAAGCCGAACTATATAGTAATTACGGATCCTGCACCTTGCAATGAAAGTTCTCGCATCGATTAGTTTTTATATGACATCCCTACACCAACCGACCTGTTGGACCTCGGTCCGCCAGACACTCCTCTGATCAACCTAGTCTGGTCGGAGAATATAGGTTATGTTGGAGGTACACAATAACCGTTCCTCCACAGTAAATGCTTTATTTGCTAATTACATGTACACTTTTTCTGACCTATGGCAATAAACCAAACTTGCCGTAACTTACCGAACTTTTAAATATTTAGTGGTCTACTATTATCCACTAATATTAAGTACCTTTTTATGCCATTACAACTGGTGAGGGCCAATCATAATATTTTTTAAGGTTGTGATAGAATGAGTATTGAGTAAACGCTTGTGACCACTAAAAGGTTCGATAGATGGCGTTGTGCCGATAGATTTAATCATGCTAAACTTTTATCTTCGCCGATATTATATAAGGCTGACGAATATTTGTACGCTGGCGATTCCACGATTTCACACACGCAATAAACATTTAGTTGCATTGTTCTAGTGTTTCATTGTGGTTCACGCCCGGCAGACCCTTGGAGCCGTGTTCACAACTTTTCAAAACTCAAATATACCTAAGCTAATTGTGATATCTAATGGCGGTGTTTTTCAGGCAACTTTCATTCATTTAGATACATTTACATGTGCCGCACAGGTTACAGAGGCCTTGGCGAGTGCTGCCCCCTGTGTTCATCTTCTCATTAGCAATGAGCATATTATGTATCTACTCCTCGGTGATGACACACACCGGCTTGCAGGAACTTTGCGTCAAACTCGGCGAGATCACCGGCACTTCCACGTTTGTAACATAATAACTTATCTTTCATACTATCAGGCGCACGCAGTCATCATCAACAAGGCTCAGCCCCGTATATAGATTAGTATCTAGATATTGATGTAATCGTTGTTGTTGTTAAAAGTATACATTATACTTTAATGCCCTGTTAAAGTATAAACTGTCTTTCCAACGTCTTGTTAAAATTGTTTTCGTAACTTTCACTGTGTAGAAATAATGTATACTGGACTACACGGGTCTGATCTGTACATATGTAGGTATATTTATTTACACAAATAGACGGTACGTTTATTGGTCTAATGTGTACATATGTTTCGAGTGGCAATAGTGCCTAGATATATTATAATTTGTAGAGGTTACGGACTCATTAAAGCGCAGCAAATCGGACAGTATTCGTTAAATTCTGACAGTATAATAAAACCTTTTGTCTCTCCGTAGTGCACACTACGATGTGGTAATCGAAAAATCTCAGCATAACTTTATTTTCGAGCGGCTTTCATGTGGTTTTGTAGGTTTCGGTTTGTTTTCAAAGCGCCATTCTGATACCTGTTCTTGTTTACATGTCGTACTCGTATACCCATGTTTCGTTGCCATGTCTGTTGGTCTAGTGGTTAGTGATCCTGACCGCTATGCTTATAGGTCGCGGGTTCGATTCCCACCTGAGTCTGGGTGTTCTTTGTGTCCGTTGTTTCTATGTTTGTAAAGTCCCCGCGACACAGGAGTAATTCCTAATGCGGGAGTTTTCTTTTAAAAAGAAAAAAAAGAAAGAAAGTAATTATGCCTTTCATAAAGGTGGAGTCGATAGTAACTCGGAAAATAATGTCTTCAGCAACCTGCTTTCGATGCTCGGACTAATCGCGCGGTGACGCGTTTCATGCTCAAATTTCGTTCAGACTACTATGAACTTACTTAAAATACGTCATACGATGATTTTCAAGTACGAGCAAGTACCAATGTCAGAGAATGAAGTCAGAAAAAAATAAATTCACTTAATAATACAGGCTAATAATCCTAAGGATATGATGAACTCAATACTACAATTTTAAAAGCATGTTCTTGATTAGATTGATGTTTTCATCTTTTGCAGCATGTCGACGGGGGTGGACCAGAACGAGGCAAGTCAGCTACCACTTGTCGGCCTTCTTTAAATACTTCACACCATGCATATGCCTGTGTTTTTGAGATACACGAATCACCGTAACTAATAGTATAGGCGTTTGTCCTCCAACTCGTCTGATGATGAACTGATTTCAATGTTTTATATTAATTCAAACAAAAAAGTATATTTCATAAAAATACTATTATTGGACTCAATATTTTTAGAAATAGCTACCTACCTAGATGTCAAAAAATAAAAATAAAATGCGCTTCACTACATATATTGTAGTCGCAAAAATTGCTGTTTTGTAAACTGCCATAATTCGAAACCTTCTGTTGTTTGTAAATTTATTAATTACCATATAGACTGTTGTGACTATAAAGAAAAATATTTGAACCTCAGTGCACATAAAATGCAAATAGTGAGTAACAAATCACATCCTAAATTACCCAAGAAATCAAATGAGCCTCTAAAAGGTACCATATTATATTATTATTTTAAACGCCTTACAAAAACCACATTGCGAAACACAAACCCACACAACTTGCCTATAATTACACAGAAGGGTACCACAACGTACGTATTATTTCCCAAAAATCAACAAAACTGACACATTTTTTCGAGCCTAGCAAAAACTACACTAAAGGGGCTACAAGAGGCAAAAATCGACCCAGATGCAATATGTCTCTCTGAATCTTTTGTAAGGAACGGATGTCAAAGATATATTAATGTTGTGGTAGAGGTGGCACATTCATTTTGCTTAAAAGTGACCTAAAATACAAATAATTGCACTTTATTAAAAATTGTTCTTCACAGAATACATTTGAAGTATGTGGCGCCGAAATTACTGATATTAAATTAATTATTATCTGTCTCTATAGAACACCTCAATCAGATCCGATGTTATTTTTGAGCAAAACTAAATAATCTTTTGAACGACATTATAGTAAAATATAAATTTAAGATAAATTTAGTTTTATCAGGTAACTTTAACATATTTACGCTAAAAAAGGGTACCTTTTGTATTAATTAATTCGAACCAAATGAACTACAAGATTTAACTTAAAACTATAACTTAAAAATTCATATTAATTTGTCCACCCGTAGAACTTCATGTATTGATCACATAATAAGTAATATTCCAAATGCCAACGCGACAGTACTACCACTTTATCTCTCAGACCGCGACACAACACAAGTGCTAAGCTTTCCTCTGAAGTGCAAATTACAAAAAAAAAGCCATAAATTACATTTACAAAAGAGACTATAGTCAGAAAATATTAACAAATTTAGAGAGCCTTCAAAACTTGTCGTGGTCTGATATATATATATATATCGAAAGCGATGCGAATGTAGCATTCAATATCTTTCACGAGCATTTATACCTATTCTACAACCCTTGATTTCCAAAAAATTCAATTAAAGTAAATATTGATAATAAATTAAAACAGAGCTGGATAAGTAAAGGCTTGAAAAGTAGCTGTAACACAAAACGAAAGCTACGGTATAGTTAAGTATTACAAAAATTCATTTAATAAAGCTAAGTATATTACGTACTCTAAACTATTAAAAAAATGCATATTTTGTCTCTAAAAAAACGCAAATATTAAGTTTATAAATAGTTATAATAATAAATGTAAAGCCAGTGGTCAGTGATTAACAATGAAATAAATAGTCATAATTAAAAAAAAAAATTTACCAACCCTTCGATATTGCCCCCGCTTTTAATAACCACTATACCAATCTCGTTGGAGTATTTATACAAAATAATAAAACAAAACCTGCCAGTAGCCTTAGTATCAACTCAATATTTGTTGTACCAATGTCACAATGTCAGAGAATGAAGATAAGCAAGAAATAAATTCACTAAATAATACAAGCTCCTAAGGATATGATGAACTTAATACTACAATTTTAAAAGCATGTCCTAATAAAATAGTTCAAGTATTGACATATCTAATAAATCTATCATTCTCTGCAGGAACATTCCCAGAAGCACTAAAACCTCGCTTCAAAAGGAAGAAAAAGACAACATTTATAATATTATCGTCCAATAACATTAACACCCATCACATCTAAAATTGATGAAAAATGCGTGCTTAAAAGACTAATCAATTATTGTAACAAATTTGACATAATTAATAGTGCTCTATATGGATTTTAAAAACATAAATCCAACAACCAACAACTGTGGCAATGTACACGCGTTTAAACGAAATATTGACGGGTCTCAACAATAACCACTTTACCACTGGGTTATTTTTTTGACCTGTCTAAAGCGTTTGACCGTGTATCACATGACATGCTGCAAAAACTGGAAACAATTGGAATCAGAGGTCTGACACTGCAGTGGATATCGCTCCAGACTCGTGGTCACACCAGGTTATCACACCAGTGTGACTATCAGGAGTTTTTTTCTTGTTAGTCACACCGCCACTAATACAACACCTTTTATCGTCACTTGTCATTATCATCTAGTGCTGTTTTATCGATATGTAAATTAAAATTCATTATATTTAATCACACCAGTATGACAAACAGTATTTTTTTTCTCATTTGTCACACTAGTGATTTTTACACACCATGTAATGTATTTATTTATTATTATTTATTTATTAACAAATATTAATTAATCATAAAACAACACACAAATTAACATATATTTCAATTAATTTGCAAGACCATACTTAAAGTTTAATTTAAAAAAAAATCAAACAACAAAATGCATTTTTCATAGATTTCGTAATAATTTCATTAAACTGCAAAACAATGTTTCTAAAAGAAATTTGCAAATTTTACGAAAACCATAATCCACTTCAAAGCAGTCGATACAGACATATGAATGAAAAACTAAAACAAATGAATGAAAAATGAATGACGACTTATGTTTCATTTTCAAATTAGACCTAACATAAAAAAATATAAAGTAACCAGCCAGTGTTATAAAAAAATACATTAATTTCTTATGTTTTTGTGTTCCGCTAATTCTGCCGGTGTATGTGTATTATATTAAATTATTTTGAACTATTTAACGCAATATTTCAAGGAAATATCCCAATGTTATTTCGCCATTTAATAGTTTTAATTGGGACGAAATTATAAAATTATCTTTATCAGTTTGGTCGACCCTTCGTTTTTTACGTATATTAATATCCTTTTCATTTAATAATACTGTTAATAACTTTAGTATGGTTACGTAGTTTTTATTTATCTTTTTGTTTAACTGGGAGTGCCAACTTTCACAAACGTTGTTGGTTCTGTGTCTTTGACCAACTACATTCCAGTCAGCAATATATTGTTCATCATTTAGCCATTGAGGGCCCATGTATGCTATGAACTGTTTAATCTTTTCCCCGCTCAATTCATTAGCTTCAGTTTTTATGTACTCCCATCCGTGTTTAACAAGTTCTAACGGAGTTAGCGGCAGTACCGAACATAATCCCACAATTCTTTTATGTATTTTACTTTTCAAACCAATTGATTTCGCTTTCCGCCATAAGCTCTGACAATAGTGATAGTAACACTTTTTAATCGATATAAGTGGAAACAATATTCTTAAGGCATTTGCTACAGCAATCTCGAAATCTGCGTGAAATACAGTGGGACACCACTCGGGAAATTGAGTTTTCAAGATGTCGAACAATGCAGCGTATGTTGACTCTTTTTTGTCACTCATGAGCACATGAATTAGTGGTACAACTGAAGTTTTTTGAGATGTGCTTCCCAAATCACCGAGGATCGAAAGCAATTGTGAAAATGGTTGTGGACAACTCTTAAAAGTCGCATCAATAAAATATTCTTTTACACTTTTTAATAATAACTTTGCGTCTTCATCACAAAATATTAATAGTCTGGTATTCTCATATTGATAATCAGCAATCAGAAATTTTTCAAATGTAATAGGTACTTCTACGTCTTCAATTTGTTTGAAAACGGTCTTATTCACGTTTAGTTTTCGTTTGCGTGCATTATATAGGCTGCACTTTACGCTATCAAATTGTGGTACTTTCAATCCTTTTTCTTTTAAGGGTCTAATATGTTTCTCGAAGATTTTAGCCATTGGCCCCGCAGAAGTACAAGCAACTTCATGTATTTTGTGTATCGAAAGCGCTATTTCATTATCGCTCTCATCTGGTTGACATGTATTCTTGTGCTCAACTGTTTTTACAATATTTTGTCCCTGTGAATTTTAAAGAACGATTAAATTACGGATATAACTTCTAGAGACTCGTTCATAAAGCGTTTGATGAATCATTAAAACACAAAAAGAGTAGTCATTCGAGGATCGCGAAGCACTACATTCCCTTCTCTCTACCTGCCCCGTTAGAGACATAACGTGAAGATAGATAGTCAGACCAGATCTCGGTATGTACCTATATTTAGATAAGAATACACTAGCACTTACGTTTATTGTGACTGAACCGGAGCACTTTATACTGTTACGACGGTTACGACAAAACCATACCTGATTCAAATTTTTGTAAACTTTCTGTTTATAGTATTGATGTTGCTTAAATAACAACACTTGTCCACGTTTTCTGTTAATAATACAAAAATCCATGATACAAAGCCAATGTGAAACTAATAGACAATCGTTTTTGTTCATATGTTGACGTTTGTCAGTCATTATCATTATCTCAATGCATTTCTAACTGGCCAGTACTATAGATAAGGTTGCAGTACCATATTATGAATCACGGATTATTCACAGCTGAAGACATGCCAGGTTATAGGTCAGTTGCATTACTTGTCGATAAACCGACTACATTATGTTGGCACTGCACTAGCAATTACGGTATACATGGTGTGTGATAATCAGTAGTGTGACAAACAAGAAAAAAATTACCGTTTGTCATACTGGTGTGACAATGTGGTGTGACTACGAGTCGGGAGGGGTGGATATCCTCTTATCCAAGTAACAACAACAAAGGGTTGTAATTACTAGAGTAAATGAAAATCGAGACATGGCACCATACCTTTCTGATTATAAAATAAATAAGTACGGTGTCCCACAAGGAAGCGTACTGGGCCCGTTACTATTTCTGCTACATATTAATGATACAACTGACATAACAAATTATAAATGCATCTTATATGCTGACGACATATCCATTATAGTAACAATAAATAAATTAATTGATAATGTATACAATCATGAAACTGACATTAATAATAATTGACAAACTTATATTTGGTATATACCTACAGTCAGCCAAGGTGAATAAACATAATTGAATAATTAATTATGACTAATGCTCTTATATTCAATTTAATAAATCCCAAAATTATAAATATAATACTAGTTGTACCAAAAATAAATAAATTTGTCTACTACCTAAAGCAAAAAAAAAAAATATAACAAATATGGATACGGCCATTATATCATACCGTGCATATGTAGAATCTGTACCTCGCTAGGGACTCATTGCTGTGGGTCAATAGCACTGACGTACACAGAGCGTTTGTGGAGCAAAACAAGTGCATTAGGGCTATATGTATGGTATGCAACAAAAGGAATCTTGTAGACCAATATTTTAAAGTTATATATAAGTAATTTGTTAAAAGATATACTAAGATCCACCAAATATAATAAGAACTGTTCAGCAAAATGTTGCAAATTTATAATAAAGTTCCTAATAATTATATTAAATTATTGAATACTAGATTATTTAAAATTAAGTTACAGGTTGAAAGAGCATATTTTGACAGTATTAAGGAATGTATAGATTTTAAACACAAGATTAATTTTACATGCTATTTATTATCTGTAGCTAAACATAATTATATGATCTATGTACATATTACCATCTTCAAATACCGTGTTTTAATGCAAATAAATGATGATTATTATTATGAAAAAGTAGGCTTTGGTGAAGGTACCTACGAATATACGACGCCTTACTTTTACATTATAATTTTTAACCTTAAATTATTTTAGTGTTTTATCGTAGGTGCAATATTAACTACATACAAAATAATTGTAATACCTATTTAATTCATCCGTCACGTTAATAAGCAGTAGATGTAAGACGAATAAAATTTCACGGTGTAATAAGTAAATAGAAATGTTATAGAGAAATAAAAATAAGCAGTCATAAATGGCATAAAAATTGAATTCATGTTTACTTAAAATGGCCATGGACAATATAGAAATAGAACTAAGAATACAGTTGATAATTTTTTTCTTCATGTATATAAAATTTTAAGAAAATGCATTAATGACCAGCAATCATTAATTTTTTACTTGGTTTTTTTTACCCCACAGGTCGTCACCCCACCACCGGTGCTAAGCGGTAGGGTGGTATGTCGGACTCGAACCGACTAAAACCATACGGTGTTCCGTCCATATTGCCAGGTGTACCTACCCTTGAAAGGAATTCCGTGCGAACCTTGGCCGACTTGTTAAACACGCCTGTTAAACAACATTTGATCCCGCTGTGTTGTGGGGGATTTTACTCCCTGTTAGTGAGGGAGGCACGCGCGGAACACGGCGCTCATGGAGGCCGGATATCGACTTGCTCTCTCCGGTACCTCATACGTCTTCTGCGGGACGGGAGAGTACTAGTTCTCTTCCGTTACCTTTCCGCTGCCTCCTTGGCATACATTACCTCCTCGATGATAGGTATACTACTTCCAGAAATAAAAAATATACAAAAGTACAATGACTAAGTTTCCTTACGAACTTAATTCAAAATTAAATTTCAAATTATTATTTATTTACTTAAACGTACTACTTAAATATAATTACTTATATTTAAATTATGTCATCATTCATCAGTTTTTGTGTGTTTATAATAGTTTACTTTTTATTCATCCTACTACTCTTTGCCATTTAAAAACTCGTTAACCGAATAAAATGTACTACTAAATAACTAATACACATTTCTGGACTGGGATAAACTTATTTAAGGGCAGTACTTTAAAGTATTCTGGCATTTTATTGAAGACTTTAACGCACATCTATAACATTTTTTTTTTAAATCTCTTCGTCCGACGTACCATGTCCAACATAAGTCCACTTGGATTTTTGATGTTCTTTTAGTGACACCTTTCGGTTGCTTAAATATTTGAGGGTGCTGTTTTATAAATTTGCTTACCTCTAGGATGTACAGATACGACAATGTAAAGATCTTTTTTTTATTAACCTTAACACAGATTCGACAAACGCAAAGCATATGTATATCCATACATGCTGTATTTTGGCAAAAGTATTTTGCCGGTTTGTACAGAGCGAAAGAAAACCCATTTATTTGCTATATTTTCTTTCCAGTTCAGTTTATCGTTAATAATATACCGAGAAATTACGTTTTGTTAGCCATTGTTTGATTTCGTCCGTTGTAACTTTTATGTATGTTATCGTTATTAGGATTATTAAAATGAATTACGTTTTTTCGATAAACTTATTTGTAAATTCATCTAGTTAACAATTAATGTCAAAGTATTATTGATATAATTTTCGTGTTGTGCAATTGTCATATTTTTATTTGCAGTTACTATTACTGATTCATCATCAATAAATAGTATAGTTTTAGGGTGAGTACCATTTGGCAAATCGTTAAGGTAAACTAAAAAGAGGAGCGGGCCCAGAATACTGCCTTAGGGGACTCCAAATTTATTTACATTATAGTTGGATCTCTTTACTTCAACACAGTCTTTTGATTTAATTTGTGACACATCAACACATTGATATCTATATCTTAGTAGATTTTTAATCAATCTATAGCTGGTCCCCTATTGCCGTAATACTCAAGCTTGTTCAGAACATACCACCAATCGAACGCCTTGGATAATATTAATTTTTATTATATTAACAATATTCTTTCGTATTTGTTTACACTATAATTTGTGTTAAGTTACGGTTAGGTACTATAATGTAAATGTTTCATTTCGATAATAATTTTGAGGATATAGCATTTAGCGACATTATTATAGTGTTCTGGGAATGTAATGTTTATGAAATGATTTTTTGGGAAAATGATATTCAGCGATAGAGAAAAGAAGCAATGTGTTACAAACGTCAAAATCAAACGTGAAACGTTACGGCATTTGAAATTTAACGCATTAGAGATTATTTTGTGCTAGACGTTAAACGCATTAGGTATTTCTCTAGGTACATTGCAATTTTCTGTTTTAAGATTATATTTACATTGCGCCTTATAGGTCAGTACAGATAACTTTTAAAATTTCAATTTCATAACATTAAAAAAATAATAGCATGAAAACTGTAAGAAAGGAAAGAAAGTTTAGCGCAAACGACAGGAAAAAATAAATTAAAGTCGATCCGAGTTACGAGGGTGAAATGGAGTGAACTTTTAGTGTGGAACATGGTTTTTCACGATTTGCAACCAAACTAGACCAGTTCATTTTGATCTTAAACCAAAAAAGAGAGCTCAGAGAGAGAACGTTTTAACTGAAAAAAAAAACTGTTTCCTGCTCCCATTTTTAGTTTAAGATCAAAATAAACTGTAAAAATAAATATTAAAATATTAGAAAAAACTACTAAAGCGTTTTCGGTATCTAAAACTTTAAGTACCAAATATCCTGAAAATAAAATTATTTGTGGGAGATAAATATGAAAAACGTAGACTTTTTTACGGAAAATTTGAGGTCATGTGACAAAATGGTTGATACAAAAGTTATAGACCTTTTTATTATCTACAACTTTTACATTTAACTTTTTCATCAGAAACCATGTTCCACCCACCCACTAAAAGTTTACCCCATTTCACCGCCCTAACTCGGATCGATTTTAATTTATTTTTTCTGTTGGTTGCGCTATATGTTCTTCCCTTTCTGTCGCTTTTAATGTTGTCATTATTTTTTTTAGTAAACATTATTTCCAATGGTCTATTAAAAATAATTAATAGGTACAAAAAGCATGTACAGGTACACATCAATATATATATCTATGCAAGGACAAACCAGTTCAGTACCACTTACTCCTCTGTTTATTTAACAAGTTTTTTTATTGACAGCTTTAGTGTCATCAACAACAACATTTTTGACAACAACAATAAAAGTTTTTTTTCATTCGATGCTTAGCTTTTTCAACATTTAATGAATTACGGTCGCATTTTGAACTCAATAGTATTATTTAAGTAGGCACTGTTTGGTCAAATTTTAAATTGTATTCCATTTGTTTTGCCTATTCATCAACATAATTTGAAATGCACCCACTTTTTTTGTCTGCATCACTTAAAGATTGACTGGTAGAAAATGCCTTGGCATTTAGGTCGGCTATGTACTATGTGCGTAAAATTTAAATAAATAAATATCTATATTTCAATATTGCTGTGCTCAGGTGTACGTATGCAGTTAATGTGGTGACCCTGGTTTACGAACGTCGTATCCGCGGCGTGTATCAAGCGACGCGGCTGACAATCGTGTCTGCGTGGCTGCACACTGCCTGTTGGCTTTGCTCAGCACTGCTTACCCTTCTCCGAATCGTGCTTGCCGTCGATTTCCAGCTCGTTCGCGTTAAAGTCAGCCTTCGCGCCGACATTGATAGGTTGATGGTAATGATACTTTTCACTAGTACTTAACACGTAATTGAAACCTTATGTCAAACCCTAAACTCAATATTTAGAAATCTTATTATGTAAATGCTCTGACCATATATAGAGAGATCGATTCCCATCATTGTGCCTTTTTTTCACCGTGATTGTTATATAATACTAGCGTTGCTGTGAACGAGTAATTTGCAATAAAAAAATATTGTGAATATAAATTGAGATAAAAACTATCCTATCTCTCAAGTGGTACCAAACTGCACACATTGTGCAAAATTTCATTAAAGTCGGTTCTTTAGTTTAGAGCGCGAACAAACGTGACACGAAATTTTTATAAATATGGATGAGGTGCATGGTGCTTAAAATAACCCCTGATTTACATAATTACGTGTATATACTGTCATCACATTAAAATGTCTATCGATAGATACTTAGATGAGAATAAAAAGGTGTCTCACAAATCTCTTCTAAAGAATCAACTTCTAATCACAGAAATGAAACAACGTAAAATGAATTATATGTTCACAACTTCTATTCTGTGCCGCAAAAATTATCATCTGTCCTTTTACTTCAAAGTTGTTTTTTTATAGTAGGAGAGCTTGTGAATAATTTAGGGTAGGTTCTTGAGGCAATATGAAACATTTTGTAATAGTCCTCGAAAGACCCCTGAATAATAAAATCTAGGTCTGGCTGAAGGGTAGCGGCCCCCTACCAAACCTTGAATTTTTTTTTAAGGTTTTTTTTAAATGTTTTTGAGGAATTTTGAAATTCGCATATCGTTAAGTCATTATATTTAGGTGAAAAATAAAAAAGACATCAATTAGATGGGTCTAATCTTGATGAAAAAGAATGCCACGGACACTGCTCCTTGATCGCTAGCTATTCAACTCCCCGAAAGCTTGAGGCAGACAAACTTCGCAATACCATTCACTAGTAACTGTTCTACGGTCTTCTAGCGGAATAACTGCTACTGGTTCACTGCGTCGAAAAAAAACCGCTATAATTTTTTTATTAACGCTCCGACCGCGAACAACTTTTGTGGGCAACTCGTCTTCTTCAAACACCCATTGCGTGGATTGTTGCTTCGTGAGATTCTTGTAAATTTTTGTGAGATTACTCGAAGGTTAACCGTTGTTTATAATCATAAAAAATCATAGCACGAAAAGCTTCCCACGAGACGTCCATTGTTGCAAGCAAAAGAGTGCCAGATTTACTTTTTTTTAAATATTAAAAAAAGAACACACGTAGGTGGCCAATAATTTTCAATTAGCCGTCAATTCAAAATAGTTTCTAGAAGAAAAAAATGTATTTATTTTGTAACTAACAATTTTCGGAACAACCTACGTATTATATTTGGACATTCAGTAATGACCGAATATTAAGCTTAGTCTCAGTAGACTTAGCTTACCAATACACTAGATATTTGGTACTAAACCCCCCTGAGAACATAAAGACAGTAGGTACAAATTGCCCAGAATTCGTGCCTGTTTGCTATCTTTTTGTAACTTTATGCTACCTTATGTAAATATGGCTTAAAGTGCATATTTAAGTCAAATAAATTTTATTATTAAGTAACGGTCTAAAAACTATGGGATAAAAGTCACTAGGGGCAAATGGCCTGGTATTAAACAGAACTCGGTACATTTTTTATCGAGGTCAACCCTCTCAACAATACAAAAGATCACGGTTATATACGACTTCTTTCATAGTGTTGTATTTCTAGTAACGAGTAGGATCAAGAGTATAACGGGGCGAGCGAATTACGAATTATAAAAGGTTTCGGAAAGCGAAAACTACAAGAAGGTATCAAGTTAATCCGTTGTCCGTAATTCAATAGGGACAATAGCTGGTGACTACCTCCTGCTTGCTCTGCCTTAAATTTATGACCTGGACACAGGCCTTGAAATTTAAGTTCCATAAGAGCTTGAAACAATTATGATTCACCTGTGTTAATGTGCCTATCAAAAACAAAACCGGAACACACAATCAGATTGCGACAGGTCCCTTCGCCCCTTGAGAAAGGATCCAAATACACACACCTGGGTACAACCGAATACCACTCACGGAAGTTCTAATTCTAATCAGCACCCCTCACTATCACGTGAACCATGGGCTTGTTTGCCAACTTTGTAATATTAAATGAATTATACATACGTAAAATTTTGATTATATAAGTAAATACTTGCGACCTTGTACTTGTGGAAATACTTGCTTTGTTTATGGGTTCATACTAAGTAGAAGTGAATGCTGATTCTGCAATATATTTTCGAGTATTACTAGGATCATCCATATTCGGTACCTTTTCATTCAAACCATCCCTCTAACTCTGAGCATACAATATATAATTCTTTTATTTCCCAGGAGCGGAACGAAACTCACCTTAGAACTGTTTCACCCGATGATCCACGTATGAAAGACGATTACGCAACGACAGTGGAATGCTTCGAGAAGTTAGGCGACGATATGACAGTTATTTTAAAAAAACATAGCGACTCAATATCTTCAGATGACAACCAAATGTCTGAGTTATCGTTAGTTCCTGCAGAACAGAACAAATTGGACAGAATCAGGGCATACCGAAAGGTACCTCGAGATCAAAGATTTATTCTCAAAATACTGTATGATCTATTAGACAAAATATGCTCGCCTGATGTACCTTCTCTTTATTTAGATTCATCCATTATGTGGGATGACGAGATTCGCGACCCTGCAAACTATTATAACACACCTAAGAGTGTGAAGAGAAGTGCATTGAAAAGGCGGGAACGTTACAATATACGAGCTACACTAGAGGAAAACGAAAGTATTGTCAAACAAATACTACACGATTTAATTAAAGGATTAGATGAACAATTATTGGAATTGAAACGACCGACCTCAACAAAGCGATTTGTGTTCAGAACTGAAGATTCTTTTATAACTGCACCTGAATACATACCACCTAATTTGCAAGAAAAAAGTACCGAGACTACCGAATACGATAAACTTGAAGAAGATAAGAAAAAAAAATCGAACTTAAAGAACGCCAGCTCACAAACGGTGGATGAAAAGAAGAAGAGTTTGCAAAAAAGGGTACTCATATCTGAAAGGGGTTCATATAGTCGTATAAACGACGACGACGTAAAAGAACCTGACAAGCAGGAACAAACAAACCAACCAGAATCAACAAACCAACCAGAACCAACAAACCAACCAGAACCATCAAACCAACCAGAACCAACAAACCAACCAGAACCAACAAACCAACCAGGACCAACAAACCAACCAGAACCAACAAACCAACCAGAACCAACAAACCAACCAGAACCAACAAACCAACCAGAACCAACAAACCAACCAGAACCATCAAACCAACCAGAACCAACAAACCAACCAGAACCAACAAACCAACCAGGACGACAATCCGGCCAAACCGAAGTAGATAAGGAGACACAAGTAAGAGAAAAGGAAAAACAAGATTAGTAAAAATATATAACAATACAACTCATATTAATAATAACTTATTTTATTCGTAGACTTTGGACTTAATAGATATAGCCTACATAATATTTAATCTATCACAAAAGCAAGGTATTCAATCTACTAACGTGAAAGTTGTCTCAGGATGAATGCAGCAGGGCCTATTGGTATCGTATGATGTTAAAGTATGTACTATTTTTCAATAATAAAACCCAATATTAAATCTGTAGGTACTTGATATATTTTGTATGTTGTACTACATTTCATGATAAACCTATAGATATACTAAAAGCTTTTGACGATTTCGAAGTATTTTGGTTAAGGTAGGACGGATTTAAATAAAAAATAGCAAATGTAATTCCATGCGATAAGATTCAGAACAGATCCTTTACTCTTACACCAGGATCTAAATATCTGAACTGGACTATAGTTGCCTAGTTGTCCAAAAGATTAGATCTTTTTTCAGATGTAGACCTAGCCTAATTTGGGTGCAAGCATCAAGCACACGGTATGCCTATGTATGTATTTGTCACGGATACTGGTGCTGCTGAAAACTCGTATAAGTCAAGACTAGCCGCTCCGCTCTTATTGGTCGTTGCATAATGTTATGTATGTATAGATATACATAGTACGTCTATCTGGGGAATCAATTCTCGAAGACTTTTGCCAGTCCTTTTCGAAAGACAAACTTAACATTGCGGTTGCAATGTATGACAAAGTCAACAATCCAACCACAAAATATAAGTTTGTAATCACAAAAACTATTTTCTTTATGTGATCTATCAATAAATTAACGACTTTCAGATATTTTCCTTTGTTTCCAAATTTCGTGATTCTAGGTCAACGGGAACTACCATGTAGGTTTTCGACCTAAAACCTATAGGGTACTTCTGGTTGACCTAGAATTGTTAATTTTGGTTAAAAGCAAGGTCTTAGCAGCACAAGTAAAGGGAAAATTCCGAAAAATAAACAGTTGAAAATTGAGGTACATTTTGGTACTTACAAGTTTTCGCAAAAATCAAAATTTGCCCATATCTTTTTATCGTGTTGACTCAGGACCTTGATTTTTATACACTTAATAGGGACTATAAACTTCAGTATCTGGTATAAATTTCAACTTGCTAGGTCCCCCCGTTCCTGACAAAATTTGTGGTGACACACAGACAGACAGACGGACAAGAAAGGATCTTATAAGGGTTCCTTTTTTTACCTTTTGAGGTACGGAACCCTAATGATGAATTAATTAACATAATGAATTAAGAATATTTTTTAAAGCCAGTTAAAATTCAGATTTATTTAAAGATAGTTGTGTAATGTATACTTCCATATACTTTTATAGTGCTTAAAAGCTTTACTTAAATTTCATGTACAAACCGCGACCAATATTTTGATCAGGCTACAAGTCGAACTTTTTGTAGCTTTTTAGTCTTCGAGCCTCCTTAGCTTAAGCCATACACCTCCCTCTGCTGCGTATACTAACGACGAATTCTTTATCTTCATCGGCACGGGTGTTCTGTCGTCAAGCAATAACTCGTATTTGTGTAGCACCTTGATCAACGCCATTTTTGATTGGATATACCCTTGCCGTATTCCTATAAAAACATTTATTGTTAAAATGAAAGCAATAACAGATTATAATTAAATAGTAATATGTTATATAATATAATATTATCCTAGGACATATAAACATCGTTATCTAGACTGGGTCCTAGAACACGAATAAACATATGTACATTTACATATGTTTATTATATTTTTTTTTGTGAATACATATATAGAAACATTGGGTTGGGTCTGGGACCAATGCAAATAGTGTGTCAGGGTGAAAATCTCAATTCATGATTTTTAGCATTGTTAATATTCCGAGTTCCTTTTTATACAAAACTTAAAATTTCATAATTACTAATTTGTCGAATTCCTATTTTTCCGAATTACTAATTTTTATAGTTCCTTATTGTACTAACTCTAGAATTTTCCAAACATGTACAGTTCGATACATTATCTTGGGTTGCTGGTGCCTTTAGGGTACCAAGAGAAACAAAGTAGTTCGACGTAAGTACTTATATTTTTAATCTGTGTTAGGATGCCAACATGCATCTTAACAATTTACCATTAAAACTAAACTGTATATACAAACTATGAGCATTATTTACTTAAACCAACATAATTTTTTTAATCCTTCTTCTGGTGAAATTGTGCCTTTCAATAAATTTTCAATAATATTCTGAATTTTCGCATCTTTCAAAATAAATTTAGATCGTTTGTTCTTTTCTTTTATGTAAAAAAAGGAAATTGGAGGATTACACATCTAGAACAATTTTAACTTCGGACAGTATCGCTGACTTCAATGATAATAATATTTGTGAATACGGTTGTACGTAGGGCGCTACATTAGTTTTGTCGTATGCAAACTAGATGTACCCAGGATAGAATTATGTTATCTGTGCTAGATGTCATAATATTGTGACTTGAATTCATATCCATAAACTCTGTTAATAAAAAAAAAACAATTATTTTTCCTGATGAATCTACTCTCGTTTAAAATTCGTGTAATTATTTTGTATAACTTTCAGCGTGGCTTAACTATACAAAATGTTTTGAGAAAATGAATAGGGTGCATGAATAGGAGGTGTCCATCTCCATGGCCTTTGAACGGCGGTATATTCCATTCAAAAGCGGCAACTGTATTACTACCAGTGGAGACTACTTCGAAAAAAAAAAAAGTGGCAGTCATGGGACTGCCGACAGAAGTCCAAACTTAAACGATACGACGAACTTAAAACGCCACATTACTCTCCTACTCACTCACTCACTCTCCCTCCCTCCCTCCCTCCCCCTCTCCCACTTTCCCCACTCGCCCCACTTTCCCTCCCTAGATTCCCTACTCCCACTCGCCCCACTCTCCCACTATCCTTCCCTAGATTCTCTACTACCAGTCTCCCAACTCGCCCCTCTTGCCCCACTCACCCCACTCTTCCTCCGTAGATTCTCTACTCCCACTCTCCATACTCGCCCCGCTTGCCCCACTCGCCCCCACTCTCCGTCCCTAGATTCCCCTCCCACTCGCCCCGCTCTCCCCACTTGCCACACTCTCCCACTCTTCCACTCTCCCTCCCTAGACTCTCTACTCCCACTCTCCCCACTCGCCCCACTCTCCCCACTCATCCCACTCTCCCTCCACCCCTTCCGACCTCCATGTCCATGTCTCTCTGACGCTGTACTTGTAAATATAAGAAACTCACCTTCGTCTTAAGAATTTTCGATCTCGTTATAAAAATATTTTTTTTTTAAATATCGGAGAGTCGGACACATTTTCCATATATAAAGTGCCCAGCGCCGTTAAAGAAGTTTTCACTTCAAAAACAATATTTCACAAAGGACGACAAAACTTATCTAGCGCCCTAGTATGGATATCGTATACAGTCTCGTTATATAGTAGATCAATGCACTTGTAAATCCATTATCGTTATAGTTGACCTTCAAGTTACGCTTACGGGTCTGCATAACTCCCGAGTCATCGGTTTAGCCAAATAAACATAGTGATGCAACTAGATGTGGTCCTATTGACCGCGTTTCTAACAAATTTACAAATAAACCTGTAGGTTTTAAGTAATAACCAGTATTTATTTAAAGTAGAATACGATTAACTATCGGTTGATATTTTGACAATCAGGCTAGTGTTATGTTGTATATAATTATGTAAATATCTGTGTTGAATTCTAAGCATATTAAAAGTGCCAATTCCGCTTGCGACCATGGTGAGGGCAATTCTATCGAAACAAAGTATTCGTGTGAACAAAAACACTAGCAAATATTGGAAAGCTTTAGAAAATGAGTCAATCGAATAATGAGTGGAATTTTTAAGGATTACTATTGTATCATATGAGGAGGTTAGGAACAAAAAGTAACATTTACGTATTTGATCCTACTCGTTATTTTTACTTTATTTTTCCGACTCAGAGGTATTGTAGACCCAAGGCAGCAACCCAAAGCATGATCGCATCATCGTTCTGTGGCTCCACGTTTAATGGGCTCCTACTACTGTCATTCTACGTATCGTATTCCGAAATTAAATTCGATTGAAATTTAAACACGTTATCGCCCTTATGTTAAGATTCGATATGGTTTTATTAAACAGATGTTTTAAGACGATAATAATTCATCTTCAATACGAATATACCTCATAAGGCTAAAGAGTTTATTTGTTTCAATGTTTGTTTATTCAAAAGCGCATATCTCGAACTATAAGTGAGAATTAAACATTTATTTTTGTATTGGATAGAGTATTAATTGTGGAAGATTATAGGTTATGTATCATCACGCTACTACCCTTAGAGCACTGGCCACAAGCGCAGGTGAAACTGCGGAGAACAGCTAATTCAAATTTACCTTAAATCGTGCAATTTATAATCCCAATTTATAATTTTTTTATGAAAAAAAGGTTTTTAATATTATTTGACGAACGCTTTTCTTATAATTCTGATTGTGTCTATGCCCTAGGTTCATACCGGCATACTATATGTATAGCATGTACTGTGTGAGCTGCATGTTCACCAGATGACGTAATGTTTGTAGAATTACTTTGTAATAGACATATGAGGTTAACACTTATGTAAGAATGTCACATAAGAAATTAACATAAAACCTACATTTGTATCGACTTAAGTTCTTGCATGATCTTACTAAAGCCTTTTTAATGTTTATGGACGAACACTTTTACAATTATCAGCTTTCAATATCTCCGCTCCACTTCGTGATGGCTGTGCCAGCATCTATTTATTATAATTAATACTCAACAATCTCCGACAAAAAAAAAGTGGGTTTCCACTGAAAGTGATGAAAAATAAGCGGACACATTAAAAGAAGTATAGGGAACACTGAAGGCACCAGCAGAGTTAAGTACATAGTATTTATTAGGTGAGAAGCAAAGCGTAGCGGAGTCGAGCAACGCGCGTGCCGCCGACATAATTAACCCTACGCCATTTTTTTCGCTATGCTCCACCTCCTTATCTCCTTTACGCTGTACCTTACGCTGCTCTGCTCCGCTAGTCGTAGAAATATTCTTGCCACCGACATTACTGTTTTGATACACGGGAAGAGGCTATGGCCAGAGAATTTAGGAAAATTATGGGTAATTTAAACCCGCCTCTTGTTTCGGAGGAATATCACGGTTTGCCAGAACCAAAAGTGAAGTATAATAAATTATAAACATCTATTAAAATTTTTAATTAAGATATGGATCTAACTAAGAATAGTATATCTTTTTTTGTAACTAAACTGATATAAAATAACCAAATTGTGCATGTAACGAAACTGATATTATAAAGGAATGTACATACTGAACCGAGAAACGACAAAAAATAAGTAAATTTATAGATATCCAAAATATCAGCAATCGGTTTTTAGATATATACTTTGGAATTTTTTCTGAGGTTGAGGTTTCAAAACCGATTGTTTTTGTGGGTACTGTGTATGAAGAACCGTAACAAAAACCAGTTAAAAGCTGCTGATATTATAATGTTATGAAGAATATGTACGTGTCATTAAGGGCCTACGCACATTACTTTAAGCAACGGCTCGCCACCACCTGCGATTTTTTGACACAACATCGCGGTTTGGCGACTTCCTACATTCGAACGCTGCATCTAAGCCACCTAATTTATCTGCAACCATACTGTATGACGTTTCGGCATCTGTCTGTATTCGATTATTGTACCGTATTTAAACACGATTGCTTAAGTAACTGTGACATAGATTAAATGTGCGGGGCTTGATGGCTATCTGAAGCGTACGATGCAATTACATCTCGCCCGTTGGTGATGCTAAAAGCGTCGTGAGTTCTGGGGCTCTAATATAATGTCCTCAATTTAATTTTCAATAAATCCACACCAGTAAAGTCATTATAATGTAATAACAATTGAATGACCTCAAATTTGTCTATTAATCTTACGTCATTTATGACTTTGACCTCCAAACATAATATGTTGTACCCGAAATGTTAGAAAGGGAGTCAATTAACGGTTCATTGCAAGGATTTATCAGATTACCTAAATTAGGTCATTGACATGTAGCTATAGGCATGTTAATAGCTGTAGAACACAACAGAATCTCCTTCAAATTGGATTTTCACGTCTGGGGAAGAAAGTCACTCTAGAACTCGCAATGAATTGAATCGAAAGTGAATTGGAGGAATTGAGAGTTTAAGTAATTGGTATTTGTCGCGGCTAATATACGAATTTATCACTATTATTCTCTGTTTTATTGTTAGTGTTACCGAGTAGAGCATACGCTACATAATAATTAATAATTAAAACATGTTAGAATTCAATAATTAGTATCTCTATAAAGAATTTGTGAGTTACAGTAAGTTTTCGAGAGCTCAGCTCATGCAATAATTGTAAGATATGTTCATTGTTCATTAATTATAACGCTCAGTGCTAAATTAATAAATTTTGAATTACCTAAGCATTTCTTTGGCCCTTCGCCAAAAGGCATCCAGTGACATTGGTGTAACTTTGCCTTGTTTTCCGGCGAGAATCTTTCTGGGTCGAATATCTCTGGCTCTGGGAATATATCTGGATCCATTTGTATAGCTTGGATGGGTATGAACACCATTGTTCCTTTTTCTATGACCAAGTCACTGTTGGGTAGTTTGTAGTCTCTGTTGCACCGTCGGAATAATGCCCGCATAGACGGATGTATTCTCATTGTTTCTAGATTAAGAAACAAAAACACCTTTATTTCAGAGACAAAACTTCTTAAATGAGACTTCTAAGTTACTAATTGTAAGATTCTTTTATTACTCTTAATAATAATGTTTTTAAAAATTTAAATTTTGTTGATAGTCAAAGTTTTTAAATTTTTCGGTCTTAAAGATAACTGTGATCCAAATATGATATCCATTACATTAAATTAAATTAAAAAGTCATTGATTCCTTTCATACAAAATAGAATAGATACAAAATAATCTGTCGTTTGTTTACGTATGTCGTATGATCGCAGATATAGGAATAAAATTGTAGAAGAGTTGAAAATTTAATATTTCATGTATTACCGTCGTCTTTACACTACTTGAACAAATGATCCGTGTGTGATTCTACCCTAACATTATTCTTCAATTCTGCTATTTCAAGTTTTAGTAAAAAAGAAATACTCACCGTCTAACACCATATTCAAATATACCATCTCGTTTTGAGCCTCATACGTGCACTCTCCACCATACTTATCCAGGACCTTTACCACCTCTTCTCTTGCTCTAGCTTGAATGCCAGGATTCAGAGCTAGTTGGTAGGCTGCGAACTGTCCCGTGGTAGCAGAGGTCTCATATCCCGCAATCATGTACAACATAGTGTTGGCTCCTACATCGTTCATGGAAAACGGGAAATCTGTCACACACTTTACGTTGCCTGAAATTATAATTTAAACTTCAAATTAGCACAGTAAAATATTACACTACACAATTATGGATCAAGGAAACAATAACACAATTTCAGATTATAATCTGTTCAATAGCTAAAAAGGTGGGCCTCTAATATAAATAAATATTTATATTAGAGGCCCACCTTTTTAGCTACTGAACTACTACTACTACTAAATAATAAAATCAAAAAACTTTTTTAGTTAAAAGGAAGCTTTTAAGTTCCATAATGAAGATTTTTAATAATCATTTTTAAAAAAGTACAACCGATTTGAATGCGTCTAAATCATGCTATTTGAAACTTACGTACTTTACAAACTACTTAGAGGCAAAAACTATCGAATAAAATATAAACGTTAAAATCTCTTAGTAATCAGTGCCGATTAAATTAAGTCTTATTTTGAAGTCGGCTAAAAATATTTCCAGCTTTCCACCCGAAAGTAAAGATCTCTTGTCTTACGTACCATTCTCATCAACGACATGTCCATTCTTTAATTCGATAAGTGTTTGTAGAAAATCATTCCTCTTCAACGAATGCTTCTGCCGATATTCAACAGTACTCTTCACTATTCCGTAGAAAAAGTCTTCTATTTGAGCGCTAATCCGTTTGATTTTCAATTTTTCAAAAGCGTCCGGAGCAAAGAATGCAAATGCTCGGATGATTCGCCTAAAAATATGGTCCGGTGTAATTTGTTCACTATTAATACCAAGTAAAACTGATACACTCTATAATCACACCCCTAATACTAACCAATATTATAAATACGAATATGAGTTTGTTTGTTTGATACGATTACCGATCATCGTGAAATTTTGCATACATATTTTCAGGGGTACAGAAAATGACGTTACAGAAAAGAAAAAGATACGGTACCTTTCATCCAGAAAAAAATGTCCTATTCCCGAGAGTTACATGAATTGATTTACAAAATCTAGATCAACGCGATTGAAGCCAAGGGCAATAGCTTGTCACATACAAAGTAACCTAATCGCCAGCCTACATCTGCCCTACATTTGTTTTTTATTTTCCTATCATAATTACCACAATTATAAGTTTTCTTACGCCGTCCAAATCAGATAAATGTATTTTTAGGAGTGTAAGTTGAGTATTGTAGGTACAGGACGAGGTTCGAACTCAACCTCTTCAGATCAACATAACCACGGCAATCAAATTGCATCCAAATCGAAAAAAAAATGTATAGGTACTGGACGTAGTTTGAACTCAATCTCTTCACAACAACTTAGCCGCGGCAATCGAATTGTATTTAAATCAAAAAGAAATTAAATATGTGAAGGAACTTTGACTTACCAGTAAAAAGACTGATGATCAAAATATTCATGTCCTCGTATATAGAATTCCGATTTGGGATTTGTAAATCCGTTACACTTCACACCAAAGCCAACATTACCAATAATTTCCATAGCATACTTAGAGTAAAATTCCGAAAAATTTACTGCCTCTTTATTTGGATGCAATACATCTATGTATGACAAAGCTTGTATAGCGATGTCTTCAACAATAGGATACATTGTTTTTAGTTTTCCTGGCGTAAACGTGGGCGTCATCTTCAATCGTAAATTCCTCCATCTCTTACCAGAAATATTAAATAAATTTTCGGCCAAAGGATCTCCGACTCCCCCGGCATATGTTCCACGCGATTGAAAGTAATCGAAATCTTTTATCAATATGTGCTTAGCTATTTCTGGATCATGTATCGACAACACAGGCTGATGGAAGGAGTACATGCCAATGTAAGGCAAATGTTTGTATTTGAAGTAATTATCGATGTATGGCTGAAAGAACTGTGTTTTTCTTGTGATTACGTTTCTAATGTTACCAAAAATAAATTCTGGTTTGGGTCCAACGACCCTTCGCTTTTTCCAGTATGTAAATTTGTGACGGAACCATAGGACAGCGTACACGAAAACGACGACAGCAAATATTAAGGTTTGGGGACTAAACATTTGCGATAAAAAAAATGACATTTTGTATAAAATTTTATATAAAGTTTAAACACAGAAACACAAATGACACTATTTACTCCCGTTTAATAAAAAATCAAATCACTTTAAATTTATATTTTCGTGGAAATTTATTATTTAAATCACTATGCTCTTTGGTTTGCAAACATATATGTATATAAGCCTCGCCGCGGTACCGATAGCGAAGGCTGCACTCACAGCACTAGACTTGGCTTCTATTTCAAAATATAAGCAAACTGAGGTCGCACCTATTCTGTCTTTTATGAACTTGAATTCTGATTAAATCTAATTATTTAAAATCAGTTGCTCAATCTTTAAAAGTTGGGTGACTTTCGGCAATAGCATGTTGACCTTAATTGAGAAAGGAATGCATAATTCATTGCCTATTTAACTAAACATTAAAGATGATGGAAAGGATTTCCTTGACCTTACTTTATGGTTTACCATTAGTACGCATAGATAAGGTCCAACAAAACAATAAGAGAAATAATTTAGTAATATAATGGTTTGAATAATTGCAGATATGAATCTCATAATGTGTAACTTATTCCAGAAAGTAATAGTCATAGTGAAGAATAGCCAATGAAATATTAAGCCAGCATGAAAAAAAAATGTTTTTTTTTTTTGTATTATTTTCTTCTACATATATTTTTTCTCAAAATGCACAGTTTAATGCAATTTGAACACCGACGAGATCTAACGTTTTAGTACAGTCGACAACGGAATCATAGTTATATAAAAAATAAGTTTAATAACTTTAATCGGTATTTGCATTAAAGATGTTGTCAGGGGTACAAAGAAGGACGTAGAGTCCCTTTCATCAAGAAAAAAAGTACTGTTCTCAACGATGGAAAAATAACTTTAAACGAACGAACTGAGCCGCGGGGAAAAGCCAGTGTATATATATATATATATATATATAATCAGCCATCTTTATTTTGCCAATGTAATTATTTTAATTTACCTTATAAATTTAGTAGAATAAAAGATTAATACATTTTAAAATTCTCTGTTTCGTCCCATTGGGCTGAAACGGTCTTGGAACAAACCACTGAGTTTATCGTGTAATGACAAATAGTGCTTAATGGGTCCTACGGTACTTACGGATTGGGTAAGCCGTGTGCTAAGTTGTATAATTATTTTTTTTAGGTAACTCATTATTTTATTGAGGAATGTTATAGCCATTAAAACGTATAGCGATGACCCACAGCTGCGAAGCAGTAACGATACGAATTAAAAGCTCATGTATCTGCGAGACGCAGTTAGTAAATAAATAAACCAACATATATATAATAATATAATGTACAAACTCGTTACCTTTAATTAGTATAAATTAAGACAAAAGTTTTTAGAGTAATAATGTTTTGGATTTCAATACTTGGCTTTGGATTTAAATTTGGCGACTAAAATCTTTCACTGGTGCCTTCTTACTTGGAGCTAGCAGTGAAGTATCTATGTCGGAATCAATCCCACAAAAAATTCAACGTGTAGTGATCGGTTGTTCAAACTAACTTTCTGCGTCCATTACTGACCTGGGGATAACCATCAAATCTAAATATATAAAAGAAAAACGAAGTTGCAAATGGGGGCCGCCCAAAAGTAAAGTACCTTCACTCGACTCTTCTGTAGAGTTTCGAATATCTAAAGTTCAATCGGTCAAACAAAGATTAAAAAAATGTTTACTTACTTAAAATTAAAAAAAACTTTTAGGTTTGCTTTTATACAGTATACATTTCATAAGTTGTTCATTACTTACTGGACAGCCTGTAACATCTTTGTTAGCACCCAATCTCATAGAATTACTAATTTATGATATTTGGTATGTATTGGATTGGTAAGAACAAGCAAGATCTTATGCAGTCAGTGGTATTAAACATTAAAATTATTTTAAAAGATTAAAGTTGTTGATAAAAATAAAATGTATGTCACTATTTATGGAATACGTCTAGTGAACTGTCCGTGTTGTCACTTTCTGCTTTAACTACTTCTCGTCGCAACTGCACCAAATGTTGCAAAAAATCTTTTGGCCTTCGAACTGCAGCATTCCTTCCTTCGGTTGTAATACTTTCTTTACAGTTTGCCAAGTACTTTTCGTATTTTTTTACTGATTCTTCCGTATTATCACATGAATCAAATAGATTTCTTTCAATACTGTGAAACTGGCCTATTTTATTGCGACCGTAACACTGCCTGACAGATATATTAACTGTTTCTTGGCTATCACTGGAACTTACATTATCATTGACATTTTCAGTTGACTTATAACTATGCAAGTTTCTTTCTTTTTCATCTTCAGATTCTTCGAAACCCAGAAAATCTTTTAAGACTTTTGCTTTGGCTGTTTTATATTTAAGATTTTTATAAACTGGTACATGGTTACTCCTAAGCATCTCTAAAGTTTTACTTTCCTCACCTTTCTGCCATATGAAAGAGTCTGTGTCTGCTTTACTAGATTCTGTTGAATCAGAATACGTACTCTCGTTTTCATTTAATAAAGGAAAATTATTATTAGTAACTGTCACATCGGCAGCATGATTATTAAGTTTTACTTTATTATGGTTTTCACACTCGGCTTTCGGCTCAGCACTCATGGCAGTAGTCGGCGCTACACCAATATCTTTGAAAGTTACAAGTCTTTTCGTATCCCTTTCTCTCGGTGGAGAAAATACTACATTATAAGGATACATGTTGCTATTCCGCCCAAGTATCATATTTTTCATCTCAGTTTTATTGGCTTTTCTAACAGCATTAGGACTCACTCTTGGTAGGGATAAGTTATCTGTATCAGGAAAATCCTCGTTTTGTCTATTTGAAACACAAAGCTTAGAGCTACCTTGACTAATAGAATTAATCCCATCATCCGCGATATTCACTGATACAGCACTTGCCTCCTTCCCATTATCTATGTTATTTGGTATATCAGTAGTACTATGATTCGTTAATAAATCTGGAGTTGTTGCGTTTATTGATTTTTTATTTTTTGTAGCAAAAGTCTCTGGATTATCATCAGAACTTTGAGATTCTGAATCTACAGGATATGTATGAGATATGTTTATACTTATAACTGGAGGGATAGAACATTCTTCAGTCAAATTACGAGTTTCATGCTTGCAAATACATTTTGTAGAATTAATTATGCGCTTTTTTCTTCTGGGTGGTGGTACAACTTGTGTTTGCGTACATCTTTCAGATTTCGCCACGATTTCAGTCATCATGAAAGAGCTCTTAGAAATAACCGGTTTCATTCCCGTAGACCTATCACTAAAGTTCAGAGAACCGGTTGGGCCAACTGCTATCTCTTTATAACGTGGTGTCATGGGTACTGTTTCTGTTGCTGCATCCCGATGAAGAGTATAAGAACGCTTTCCACCGAGAATATACGAGTGTAAGTCAGTTTGAACATCAATGGCTTGATCTCTCACACGAGTTACCATTTTTTTGGTCTGGGTATGCGCCGGTATACCAATTCTTCTTCTATGTCTTATAGCTTTTTGACTTAACTCCATTAATCTTTGACGTGCATTGGTACAAATTTTTAATTCACTAAGAGGCTCTACAATTTTTTTGTCAACGATTGACTCTACTTTGGAAACAGCACTCTCTTCTTTCTTTTTAAGCTTTGTATACAATCTTTCAGTAACAGAGGCAACAATTTCTGCTCTTTGATTGTCATGCAAAATGGTAATAGGGGAAACTTTCTGTTTTTCTGCATTAGGCAAATTATCTATTTGTAACTCCCTATGGCTTGGTACATCATTTGTCAAATTTGTATTTGAGTTTAGATCTGAAGTCTCATTAATGGCTAAAACTTCTTGAGATCTATACTGTCTTTTTTTATGTCTGAGAGGAGCAACCACTTTCAAATCATCGCCACTACTAGTTCTTTCTAACGTTGGTCCAAAAAACTTATCCATTTCTTTGTTAATTTCGTTGGTGATGTTGATATTTTTATCAATGGTATTAATTACATCCGAACTACCGCTAGCGACAGACGATGCCGTTGATTCTGAGTTAGCGTCAGTTTTCGGACGCATTATGTTCATAATATTACCTATTTTTGCAACTTTAGTTACAACATTATCTTCGAAATTATTTTTACATGCTTGCCAATATTGTTCGTCAATTGCTATCTTTCCTGTTTCAGGAATCTGTAACAATGAAGTTTATTAAGTGCTTTATTGCCTGTTTCCATTAATTTCTTACGATAAATTCCATAATAAACATTTATAATTTTATGTGAGGTTGCGTGACTCAATTTGGTTTTTGTAATGAGAAATAACCCCTGGAATTAGAATTTACATGGAAATTCATAGCTCATTGTTTAGAAATGTAGGGGATGCACGACCTACACGGGATGCAAGAGAAAAAGTAGTATAAAAAGATAAAAACATTTAAAAAGATCAAGCTGACTGAACTATACACATTAACATAACGCCTTCTGTAACACGTTGTATAAAAAAAAATCAAAAAAATTATCATGGTACTTACAAAGACTTAGCGACTTAGCATGGTACTTAGCGATTTTTTGTTCTTTACAAAACTTATCTCAAGTATGGTATTAAATACTAGTACAAGGAATATTACATACATATCGAATGTGGTTCTTCGTGAGTTCAGCAATCAATTGGTTAAACTGCGCTTGTAGAGCCGCTCTTGAAGCTATATTAGCGTTGGTGTTAGTGACACGTGGAGACGGTAACTGTCGAGCCCTCGCAGCCCAACGAAGAGTTGACGCTGACTCACCATAGCATGCAGCGCTCGGTGACACGGCTGTGATTAGAATTAAACTAATACAAAATAACAGACTTTTACATAGTGACATTTCTTACGAAAATCTATCTTCTTTGTGCTCGGGCCTCGGCAGCAATATAAAATCGTCAATCCCGGTACTCGGAAATACTTAATAAAAACTAAAAATTAGAACTGGATGCATCACATCTTTAAATGCGAAGCCTTTGCCTTAACGTCATGCCAGATCCATTTTATTTTGTTCGCCATTTTGACGAACAGTGCCTATGAAGGTGTCTCTTTCGTATATTCCCCTATTATACTGTAATATTAATCACTACAATAACAATGATTTAAATTAATTCTATTTGATGACAATGTAATGTGTGGTTATAGAAATATAATTACTGGCAATTGCAATTAATAGAAAAAGAATGGCAGTGCGTTTTGTTTGTCGGAATATTTTCTCACAGGTTCGAAGCATTGTTTTGCAAATTAGTTTGAAAACACTTTTACTTCATTTTAGTAAACGTTGCCTTGTAACTTAAACAAATGTAGGTCTTTTAAATTTAAAATCATTAGACTAGACCTTCTACAGGCTGTATGATTCATATTTTAAATGAACATCTGACGGCAGATACATCGTTATAAACTGATGCAATTTCGGATCTTGCTAAATAAAGATCCAACCTTATTACTAGAAAACACTATTATTTGTTCTGAGTTTAGTTCGAATGTAGAAATGTACGTCACCATCATCTACTTACTAGCTATAATGAAAGTGTTGGCACCACCCGTGAAGCAGTCCTTTAACAGCCAAGTGAGAGCTGAGTCACGATATGGAACGAACTTCCCTCGTCCCCGACCTCCATTAACTGTAAGAAAATAATCTAAATATTAAAATATAAAATCTATTACGAGTCCGTCCTACCATCATCCAATCGTTTTGCTTAATTTTAAAGGGATTGATGCACAAATTTCTCCCTTCTCAAGTTATACTCAAACCCGATTTCCTCTGAATAGATACAATTTAGTAAGTTAAATATATAATCTTGCTAATTACTAATGGCTTATTGTTTTTTCTACTAATAACAGTATACTCACCAATCAATGTTATCAATGGTACCAATGTAAATTAATAATGGTAGTTTTTATATGATAAGCGACATCTGTGAAGCAAAATAATACCTTATTCAAAAATAAAAACCTATTTTTGTACATATATTATAAATTGTCAAAAATCACAAAACCCGGTAGATGGTAACTCGTACCATTTTTTGTCTGATCACGTCCTGCATCTGTCAAGGCAAATGGTACTTTGAATAAAACCCTATTAAGACGCTTTATATTAGCTTAACTTGTATCTATATATCCATGTAATGCAGAGCTTTTTATCAAGGATCGATGACAATACAATACTAAAAATAAGAAAACAAATGAAAGTCAAAAAACCTAAAAAAAAATTTAAGTATTCGCATAAGTTAACGATTCTCTAATTACTGTAAGACCTTGGCATACGAAAATAGTGAGGTTTGTAAACCTAAAAATAATATTTATATCTTGCTGTGTTTGTAAATGTGTTCATAAATCACTGACGCATTTTTTGACACGCAAATACGTAATTAACCCTAAAATGCTCTGTTTTTTATTTATCTACCCTATTATGATTATGTGTTAGTGAAACTTCAACTAAGTCAATTATCTTGTTTATTAGTTACTTGCTTATCAGATTGTCACATACGTCAGTATAGAAGTGTTTTACGGCAAATCCGAAGATGGCGCTGTTAAATTAACTTATTTCAATTATTTGCAGACATAGTCAGGTAACACAGAAAAACAGGTCATTTCAAAATTCATTAAAAACTAAACCTTTGTCTGTGTCAGAATCAGAACTAAAAGCTCTCACAGGGTTAGAACTAAAACCAAGTTTTGTCTCTATCAGGGTCAGAACTAAAAACCATTTTTGTCTATTTACAGACTCCCTTAGACTCCTTTGAGCCACTGCTTGGCACAAGCCTGCTGCATGTGCCTAGCAATGATACTAATTTACTGATATTTTCAATCAAAAAGATTTACTTACCCAGAGCAGATATGACGTTACTAAGCGCTACTAAAGATTTGTTTATATTAGCGCCTTCTTTCTGTCTGCCGCCACCACAGCCTTCCCAGCTGGCTTTCTCACTGAATGAAGAAAACGAGGGTGATTTTCACAAAAAAAAATACCTTCCATTACAATACGTGTGTTTATTAACATTACATTAATCATAATCTCTCTCTCTCTCCCTCTCTCTACCTCTCTCTCTTTCTTTCTACCTTCTGTCGTAGATGGCACAATATACCTAAGTGTAAAAAAAAGATTGAAGAAGAATCTTACATCCACGGATCAACACATCGATAAATATTGACTGTTCTTTTGTATCTACTGTAATATAATAATAATATATATAGAGAAAAGCCTTTCTTCTCATGAAATAATGGATTGCCTATGTAGGCATATACCATTACGAATTTCTTCTCTGGTTGAGAAGTATAACCACTTTAAAATGCGACCCCTATGCTTTAGCTGCCTCCGCTTTGAGTAACCGGACCAAATTGCTATCATTTTAGCTTATATGTATTTCAAGTTAAGCTAAGCTACCGCTCGAGCTAGTACAGTTATATAGGATATAACTTACAAGTTACTGAGTAGTTTGTATTTTTCATCCTGTGGAGATACTTAACACGAATTGGACGACAGGTTATTTTTTTTCGTAAATTATTAAAACAAAATGGTTCACAACTCAAAAAGCGATGGTAATATCCCCTACTGAAGAACCCCTTTAGAAACATTTGTCTATTTATGTCCTAAATAGCCATCCCGATATAAATCGGATCTTGGATTTAGATCAAATTATATTTCAAAGCTCGTAACATTGCCTTTTTTATATTAAAGGGGGCAAACGAGCAGACGGGTCACCTGATGGTAAATAACTACCGCCGCCCATGAGCACCTGCAACTCAAGGGTCACAAGTGCGTTGCCGGGCCTTTAAGGTGGGAGTAGGGGAAGGGGGCAAGAGGGAGAAAGGAGGGGAGAGGAGGGAAAGGCGGGAGAAGGAAGGATTATGTAATCATTGTTTCACTGCCGGTTTTCTGTGAGGCCGTGGTATCACTCCGGTCGGGCCGGCCCATACGTGTCGAAGCATGGCTCTCCCACTCATAAAATTTATTCACTAACTAGTCTGTCAAGAATTTAAACTAACGTAATTATTGTTACTTCACAAGAATAAAACGACACAAGTGCATACTTACTTGTACGACTTCTCACGACTACACACGTTCGTGATAGAAGCTTATCTTAATCAATGGATTTAGAACATTAGTTTTTCTTAATTTTGAAGATACTAAAGGTTAATATTATATGAAAGTAAGTAACATCTCATACTTAAGTTTTTGCCTATTATTTTGTATATTGCCATTGTCTAGCATAACATAATTTTAAAATAATGTGCCTGAGATGAATAATTAACACGTATTCTAAGTCGTCTGTCTCAATATGTCCCCTCATATTGGGCAATCGTCTTTACGTCATAATATCTTCAGCCGAGCTAGACTACTACTAATTAAAATTCAAGAACTTCAAATGTAAATGTTACTGGAGTGAAGAAAACGCGTGAGGTGTCTTTGAACTCGAAATTAAAATCGCGGCATCTGTGAAAGTTGACCGAACTAATATATAGATAATTAGTATACAACAACATCAAAGTACAGTAATATCGCGCAGAATCCATAGATGGTGTAAATAAAATAAATCAACTCGTGGTCAGCAGTTTTCGTTGCGCTAACAATTTTTTCCGTCTAGCCCGCCGTCGGTCAACTGTCTAAAGTATAACATGTGACTTCGTTTCAAAAAGTCACACTTCTTTTAGGTTTTGGAACGAAATTCCTTATCGCACGTTACACTTCAGCTAAGTCATCAAAATCAAAAGATGGAGCTGTTGTTGTATAGTAAAGGTGAAACTGAAATTAAACATACACGTTGTTAGGAGTACAAAAATGGACATAGGTCACATAGGGTTCCTGCCATTCCAAAAAAAAGTCCTGTTCCCGAGATATAGAAACATAATTTTAACACGAGCAAAGCTAGTAAAAAAAATTTACCAATTCCTAGAAACCTATGTAATTGTCGCAGTGCTTAGCAGCTTAGAGTTAGTTCTTTCATCATACAAGGCCGTTAAATAGTATCTAGAACCTTGAAACGGTAATTACGACTCTAAATACCTTAGACTTAGACCCGGTTTCTGAAAGGTTGATGTTCAACTAACCTGTCAAGGTCAGTGATGTCAAATGAATTAAAACTGCTGAAACATTCGAACATTCAAATGGTATTTGACGTAAGATTTGACAGCTCTGTTAACTGATCCGCTGATCAAATCAAAGTACCTAATCTTGCTTTCAGCCACTCAATGTAAACTGACAAGAGATTTGAGATACGATTACTTAATTTTTGCGTTGATCAGCCGTTCAGAAACCGGGCGTTAGTATTGCACCCGGTAACCACCTCTCACCGTCCATTCACCTCAGATACATCCGAGTTCATCTGCCTTTAGCACTAAAGTTCTTAAACTTCCAAATTAATTTAAACCATATTTGAAAAGGGACGCATGGTCTGAAACTCCACCATTCTTTTAAAGATCTTTTCTATTTACTCTTTCCTACTTTCTCAATCCTTCACATATTAATTTCTATTATCATAATAAAATAATAGTCTTCCCTCTTTATTTACCATGTCTTTCCCTATTAATCCTTTTCCCATCACTTGAACCAAACATTGTATTTACATCGTAAAAACACTATTTAATTTTATCCTATTTACAAGTTGACCAATATTATGGGGAAAGATGAACTAAATCATTAATGTTGGTGAATACGGCTTAAGGTATATTTTTTCCTTTTTAATTTTTTCATTGTTCGTTCGTCATCATCACTTAATCATTACTCAAAACGGAAGGTTATTATTACCTTCCTGCAAGATCAGCGAGATGCAGCGTAGCATGAGGGGTGACTATTTCGAGAAGGGCGTGTGATCGCGATGAGGTGCTGTTGCGTTTAGTAGCTGCTGTTCGACGTCGTTTAACTCCTTCTGCCACTAAGGATAGTAGTGCTTCTAAGTTATGAACGGAGACACGCCGAAGATCTGGTACAAAAAAAATGGGCATGATATAGCTAAATCGTATTACCATAAATAAGACGGAAGGAAGTGTCTGATTTCTATCTAGTTCATTATTACTAAAATGAATATTTATAAGATTAATATATTTAAAAAATACGACTTACGACTGTTCTCATATAGGGGTATTTCGATGAACAATTTCAGTTTTTTACTTCAAAAATAATTTGAGGCTGGCAAAACAAACTCCTAAAAGAAATCCATGCATTCCCTTGCAATTGCCTTGAACCATGTGGCCTATTTATTATTACTCAGAAAGTCCAGAACCTTCTGTCGGACTAATTCCCAAAATAAAAAGTACTCTTAAAAGCTTTAAGCCCTTCTCATAAAATACAAGTCAGTTATATCCTATACAATGAGAACCTTCAATCAATCAGGAGCCAATAGTCGATTACGAGGTACAAAAGAATCAATTACTACATGTAAAACTCATCCTGCATATTGCAAAGATATCGCGTTCTGTTTTCAAATTTCAAATGACGGGGCCACTTACTAAATATCTTCTCTACTCACTCTGCACATAAGTCCCTCTATGTGGATGTTCACGCACGCGAAGGTCCTTCCATGCGTTGCCTTTGCGTCTTGGTAGAGAGTGGCATGTAGGCAGCGCCGCCTCCACACATAAAAGATCGTGAACACGCTCGTTGTATATCTCCAGGAAACTATCAACAAAACAATAATATGTACCACCACACATCAACCAGAATCCAGAATTAGATGTTATATTGATTTATAAAGCGAGATTAAAGTTTTTCTTAACTCATATCAAACGCTCAATCAACCTCGCAGAAAGAAATTGTGTTATATATAACTATAGGGTGTGTATCTTTGTAACTTTGTGTATCGGTGTATCTGTCTGTATATGTGTATCTGTCTGTAGCATCATAGTTTCTAAACTATTGGCTATAATTCAAGAAAATCTGTTTAGCCAGTCGAAGACCATCAACTCTTTACTAATCGTTAAAACGAGTTTTCCGTTGGAGGTATTTTTAATTTATTTATTCCCAATGAATGTCAATGCCTATGGTCGGTAAACGTTTTTGTCTTGTTCATATTTTTACTTTACTTAACTCTTTACATCGTTACTTACCTACCCTTAGCAAAAGATGTGTAAAGTGTTATGGCATATATAAATATAGGTTACAATTTCTTTTTCACATTAAAGTTTAGTCACTATTTTGTATGATTGGCAACATGGCCATAAATTCTGGCTTACATAACATGGCTTTAAGTCTAAACCACAGTTTACTATAAATATGTTCGAATTTGAAAAACAAGTATCAAAAGTTTTTAGCTAAAAACATTACAGTTACTGTCGAATAGTTGAAGTTATTGTGGTGTAAAAACTTCAAGTTTCAATCTGGCTTAGATTTGGATTTCGTTCGCGAATTGTGTGTGTGTTTGTTGTTGTTAACTATTAATATTTAGACACTACCGGTTAGTACTGCAGTGTGCGCTGTAATATTCTATACAAAACACAATCAGAGGGACAATGCCTAAACCTTGACCACATAACATAAGCAGACTGTAAATAACAATATATTAGGTATACCTAGAGATACTTGTGCGACCTCTTTTCTTGAATACCTCGTTTTATTACTATTGGGTAAGTAATCTAACGATAGTTAAATTTTACATATACTTCCAAGCATACTAATTGGTAAATATAATTATACTGGTAGAATAAATAACCTCAATTTACCTCACGTAGAAGTTCCCTCTTACATCGGCAAGGCTACATCACTCGTTTACAAAAACTAAAAATTTCGGAGAGGAAAATTAAAACTAAACTAAAGATAAAAGCTAAATCTGATTATCAAATAAATAAACTATTTTATTATTTCTAGTCTTTCCTTTATAATCATCGTCTTGTACAACCCTAGATACGGATGGTAAAATTTTCGTTGAAAATTCAATAAAATTTTACCGTCCGTAAGCAAAACGAACCGTTTCTTGATTATAGGAACCAGGCATAAGTCACCTTACAAACCTAAAAAACAAAAGCGGTCCATCCGTGTAAGAGCAATGATACCACAGACATACACAGATACACACTCCTTTTTGCGTCAGGGGTTAAAAAGCTTTATCTGTACATTAATATACAATATTTTGCGATAAGTCTGTGATCAGGGTTCAATATCTTCCTACAGCCGACTATCACTCATGTTGGTTACCAGCCCAATTATACATGGTCGACAGTTCATAATGACAGTGTGGCAGCCTTTGGGAACCTCGTTTTCAATTCTAAATCAATTACAGTCGATCTGAGTCGAATCGAATGATTAAAAGTACTTTGTACTAAGATATAGGTGGGTATAGACATTAAGCTTTTATGAATAGAACTAACTACTAATTTTATAAACGTGAAATTTTGTGAGGATGTATGAATGTATGGATGCTTGTTACACTTTCACGCAAAAACTACTGTATGGATTTTAATGAAACTTGGTATGTAGATAGCTGGAGACCTGGATTAACATATAGGCTAATTTTCATCACCGATATTCTCACGGGAATTATTCGAATTTCGATCTAGAAGTATGTACTTTTTACTGAAAACTGCACATAAACAAAATTTTTTCGGAGGCTTCCTTTTTAGGGTGTACCCGGTCCCCTGCAATAAACCCACTTGTGACGGAACACCGTGTGGTTTTAGTGATTCCGACATATCACTTCAACATTAGCTCCGGTGAGGTGATGACCCGTGGGGGTTCCCACACGATAAAAAAACCTAAACATTATTAGCATGGTGTTTCTTATGATACCATTGTCACAACTTCAAAAGTGAAGAAAACTTGCGTGTCTCTGTTAACAGCGTTCAGTCACGATTTCACTAATTACGTTTTAATAAATCATTCTACAATTTCACGAAAACATAAACTGTATTTTAAGGTTTTGTTTTAACTATGTAACAAAGTCATTTGAAGGTAAAGAACATTGAAATAAATTTGTTAATTCTACGCTAGAATTATTAAAGAATCCTAGCATCTTCCAGGTACATACACGATCACTTAGCCTGGTTGCAAATGCATCATCTTTGTATCGGAAGCACATCACGTAATGTAAAAAGTAGGTACGATGAAATAGCGATCTTAGTGATGAAATAAGTAATTGAGTGATACACAAATAGTACACTCAGTTTAGGAGTACTTTGTGTAAGTTATTGTATGTTTCTGACGTACCCGTAACACATAAATAATGCGAGGACGTTTTATTTAAAACAAAAAAGACATAATCCTCATTCTTGTGCAGTCACATAATGAATATAAAGATGTGTCAATTAGCAGTCAATTTTCTTACCTTTAGATTAAAAAGAAATTAAATTATAATTTAACTGAAGAAGTCTTTTCATTTAAAATTAGAATTTCCACTAGGTTATATTATGGCGTTTACATTAGAACTTTTGTTTTCATTAGAAATAATTTAGGTACTTTGTTTTGACAGCTGTGCTCGGCAAAAGGTCGGCTTATAAACCCATTCTTGTATTTTCAAGCGCAACCTTGCGAACAAGCTGAAACAAAACAGACCTATACCTCAATGGGTTTGAATGCATACTGGACTAAACTCAAGCTGTAGGTAAGCTTGATATTTTAATACAAATAAATTCCTTCACTACACGTAAATAATATAACCTGAGACTGCGACTATTTACACAGCGCTATCTAGCCCCATTTTTGACATAGAAATAGACATATCCGTGCCTTAATGTTTGCGAGCGGGAGTATGAGTGAACGGGAATGGATCCCTTGACCCATGACGGTACAGATCTACCGCCGCGCGCCGCTCCTCATAGGTTGACAATCCTTTGCACTCTCTTTTGCGGGTTACAGTTTGTTTTTCCACTTATTATAGCAAGGCTGGAACAGGCACCTAACCATCGCCCCACGTCTCGCACTGTCATAGACAGTTACAGCCGTAATTAACAAATTCTCCACCGCAAAACTTGAAATGTTAAAAATAAACACACGCCTATTTTATAGTTTTTGGATCTCACGTTAGTGTCGTTAACCATTATTAAATCTTAGCACTAATATAATCGTGTAGTATTTTCACTGGTGACTGGCGAGTATTGGCGTCGAAGCTTCTAAGAAAAACAGAACTGTGTATGTAGTAGCCTTCCGCGTGTTTGTGGTACCCGGTAATCACTTACCATCGAGCAAGCAACTCGTCACCAGTACTCCTCATTACATTCTGTATTCCGAATTCGAACACTTGCTTATTTTAACTACAATACAAAAACGAATACAAGCAAGTTTCGGTAGACAAGTAGTATAATATCTGATGGTACCTTTTAGGGTTCCGTTCTGTCCGTCTGTCTGTCTATCTGTCAATACCTTTTTTTCAGGATAGCGTGGAAGTATTAAATTGAAATTAACATCAAACACTATGTCTCCTGGCCCTTAAAGCCTTATATTTTTAACGGACTTTAAAAAAGGAGGAGGTTCTCAATTCGACTGAATGTATTTGTTTTTTTTTATGTTTGTTACCTCAGAACTTTCGACTGGGTGAACCGATTTTGATGCTTCTTTTTTTATTTGAAAGCTAGTGCTTCCCGTGTGGTCCCGTTTCAATTTGGTCCAATTCTGATAATGACATCCATGAGAAAACCATATATAAGTCTTTTATGGAATAGTTTTTTTTGTTGAAGTCGGTTTTTTTTGAAAGAATTATAACCAATTCTAACACTTCGCAGGTAAATGAAAATCATGAAATTTGGTAAGAAGCAAGCTCTCACAGCAGAAGTAAAAAATCCGAAAGTCACTTATTTGTTGTTATATCACATAAAAAATACTTTTTGCGATTACAAACTATGTTTGCGCTTGGAAAATTAACTACGATGTTTATCGATGTATGGGGGAAACTTTTAGATAGGCATAGTTAAGTTTGTCTTTTAATAAAAATGGGCAAAAAATCTTCGTGAATCGATTCCTGAGATGTTCGAATTACGCCATTCAGGCTCGCACTTGTCCGGGTTTTTTATTAATCCCTGGAATATAAATGTTTTATTCGCATAATATCTCGCTTCAATTAATAACGCTTTATTCAGTAATACGAACGTCAATTTAACCCTTCTCTAAGTGGCGGGCTGTTTACCACTCGCTCATAACTAATTAAAATAACACTGCATACTGCTTACAACCTGAACTATACAAATTCTAAGTAGGGGTAAAAGAACTTACCTAAAATATTTTCCAAAATGACTGTCTTTTCACAACGTGCGCATAAGTAAAACGATAAAGGCGGGCGGACGCGATAGGTCACCGCGACACCTCTGGGCGGTACGCTCGCGGCGGCTCTGGAAGGACTGAAGCCTTACTAAGCGTAATACTAACAGCCACCCCACACACTACCCTGATGTACCCTGAACTATCTAATATAATAACGTTATACAAGACTTAAATATTACTACGAAACCAAAAGCCGAAAAGATTTATGTTATAGTAAACCAATTTCATTAAAAACCGATAATAATGCTCAATGAAATCAACAAACATGAAAAAAGACATGACTAGTTTTATTTTCACAGACTTTTTATAAAAGCGTAAAAAAATGTAGCGGCCGTGGTTATTTTTCGTGTGAAAGAAAAAAAACCGTACAAGTGCGAGTGTGACTCGCGCACCGAGGGAAGCAAACAAACTTTTATGTAGATAGTACGTCCATCTCGGGAACCGTCCATCTCGGGAACCGTCCATCCGTTCAACCATCTCGTCGTTTTGTTTTCTTTGCGTTATAGTATGGGCTAAAAATAACCATATTTTTTTATTGCTTTCACTTGGAGCTAGATCCAAACACCTAAATACCTTTATTTTTAATTTTTTTTTTATCTTGTGGAAACCCCCGCTGGTCATCACCCCTCCGAGGTGAAGTGGCATGTCGGAATCGTACCGACTAAAGCCACATGGTGTTCCGTCACACATGAGTCTATTGCAAGGGACTCGTGTTTCCACTAGGAAGGAAGTCCCCGAGAACCCCGGCAGACCTTGACCGACAGTTAAATGAACACCTAAATAATGATATAATTTTAACTTTTACTTTCTTATTATAAACTAGCTGCGCCCCAAGGTTTCACTTGCGTAAGTCCCGATCCCGTGGGAATATCGGGATTAAAAGTAGCCTATGTGTTAATCTAGGTCTCCAGCTATCTACCAGTTACATCGCAATCGGTTCAGTAGTTTTTGCGTGAAAGAGTAACAAACACACAAAATAAGCCAACAATAAACTTACTTTCGCTTTTATTAGTGTTCCGAAAGTTTAAAAATATTTTTAAGGAAATCATAAAGGGTTACGATTACCTAAATTGAGATGCACATTATATTAGAAAATTCCAGAATGGTTTCGAGTTTTCGTGAAATATCACTATCTCTCTTCCGGGTGCAATGCGGTATGAGTTGAATTCTAGTTGAGCGTTAACGAGTGAACAAGTGAATATAGAAGTGGAAATATAAGTGCGAAGTACAAGTGATAATTTAAATAGTGAGAATTAATTATGATTGTGTCATTTGTGAATTATCGCAATAATTTGTCTATTTTGGTAATAAATTGGTGTGCCTTACTATAATAAATACTGTAATAAATTGGATTAGAATTACTTTACACGTTCCAGAGCAAAAGAGTCTGTACAAGCAGACCGACGAACGACAAAATGATCCCACAAAGCGTCATGCATATGACTGGAAATGTTATTGTATTATTATTAAAATCCTCTCACTTTTGCCTCATAATGTGTATCACAATTTATATTTCCATTTAAAATCAAATACTATAACAGTTAATATTCCCAAAAATATTACATTCATACAACAACGTTAGAAACTCTAACTAGGCATAGAACTATCGACTAGGACGCTATACTATTTAAACTCTCAAATCAGATCAGACACTCCTCATTTTAGACAACACTATTTTATTCTACACTAGCTGACCCGCGCAACATCGTCTTCGTTTGTAAATTTTTCCCGTTTTTGCACCATTTTTCATTAATGCTCCGCTCCTATTGGTCTTAGAGTGATGTTATATAGCCTATAGCCTTCCTCGATAAATGGGCTATCCAATACTTAAATAATTTTTCAATTCGAACCAGTAGTTCCTGACATTAGCGCGTTCAACCAAACAAACAAACTCTTCAGCTTTATAATATTAGTATAGATTTAATAAAACAAATATAACTATGGCTAAATTACTACAGAGTCATGTCAAGCTTTGTCTTGATGTGGGGGAGGTTATATTAGGAAAAGGCTGTACACCTACTTGTTAAAGAATTGGTTTTAGATTTAAACATTATTATAGCAGTAGTTGTAAAATTTAACAAGGGAGAGGCCTTTATTAAGGTTTTTTAAGCGCCACACGAATTAGTAAAAAAAAAACACGTCTAGACACTATTGCTAGTAGTCCAAATAGTCTTTTTAACATGCTTTAATTAGCTTCCTCAAGAAGGTAGCATGGATGGACTGAATGCGAAGACGGAGGACCAGGTGCTTTGGCGTTTATTGGCAGAAGCCTATCTCCAGCAGGGGACAATGAAAGGCTGATTGATTGATTGAGTTAGCTTCACTTGTAACTAACTACCTATGTAAACAAATCTTCGTCAATCAATTTTAACTTACTTCCAATTGACTAATCGAAATGAAACTTTGTAGGTATATGTATTTTGGATGACAATACTATAATTTGGCATCTTAAAGCTGATCTGATTTTGGGCTGAGGAGGTGGATAGTGGAACTCTTCAGTGGCTACTAGTAAACCCCACGAGTTGGGGCTCATATGATTCGTTTTGGCGAGTCCAATACTTTGGGTTTGATGACGATGGTCTGATGATGAAACCAGGATGGATAGCGGAGCTCTTTTTTAATTTTTTAACTAGCAACCCGCCCCGGCTTCGCACGGGTACAAATTATACACCTAAACCTTCCTCATGAATCACTCAGTCTATTAGTGAAAACCGCATGAAAATCCGTTCAGTAGTTTTTCAGTTTACTGCGAACAGACAGACAGACAGACGCGGCGGGGGACTTAGTTTTTTAATATGTAGTGATTCGGTTCGCCATTAGGGCTTTTTTTTTAGTTTTACTAAACTATAATTATTATTATTTACAAACGAACTGAATGGATTAATATCCAATATATTTCACTAACGCGTAAGCTGACAAGTCCGCTAGGTACCGGTATAGAGTAGTGATACCATTTTGGTCTGATTTAAAATTTGTCTCTGTATCTTTTTGTAACACATTAATCTGCTATTAATTGATTTTTGATTTTGTTTGTCACTACTACGTGAACGACAATGTTCTGTCAAGAGTTTTAACGCTTTACTAGCCAACTGTTATTTTGCCGCGTATTCTATGTCTCTACTCTTCGAAAATTCTGAATATCTAGTCTTGTGCACATTGAAAAAATAACCCATTAAGTTATTTATAAAAACCTACTAACATTATTTTTAGTTATATTATGTAAAGTGTTGTTACGTTTACAAATAGATACATTTGTTGCATACCTATAAAACTGACACATGTTCACGAGCAGGGAGATAACAGCAAAGATAAAACCGTGATGGTAGGGTGTTAAAGGCTCGCGTGTCGTTTCAACCTTGACGTCAGAAAGTCATGGTGGCTCTTTATTACCATTCAAACTTAATCGAATACAACTGTCAATATATTAACCGAGTGTTGGAACAACAGTAAAAAAGTTTTCACCAGCAACTAATTTTGAAATAAATTCTATGCGTTGTAATTCTAATGAAGTTTTTAAAAAGTTTGTTTTGTGTGTATCGACGAAAAAAGTAGGATTTATGAAATTTATACTCAAACAGTGTACCTCTGTAGCCTCTTCGTCCTGCAGGAAATTGGTTCGTATCGTTGTGGCTTTTGTAATACCTACCATCTCTGGTGATATCTACATTTCCGTCCCTGTTTCATGGAACTAATTAAGGAGGATTGGTTCGTGGCTAAGTGGTAACCGAGTAAGTAAGCACATTACAAATTTAAGTAACACTAGCCTGGCTAGTCAGTCTTAAGATGGGTGACCATTCCTAACACATTGAAACTCCTCCGTGCCTCGGAGAGCACGTTAAGTCATCGTTCCCAGTTGCCATACAAACATCTGTGGTAGTTACGGGTAGTTGTAGCCCTAAAAGTTCGAGAGCCTGGTCTAACTACAGAACTTCGATATCGCCTATTACTTGGGTTGTTGACGTCTGATGGCAGTCGCTTCAAGTAAAATATCAAAGTTCGGCCGTATCGTAGTTAGACTGAAAGCCGACTCCAACTTCCATGGGACTAATTAACAAGCAGAATACTAATAGTGTCAAATGTGTGGACTTGGATGGAATATTGGTTCCCTTCTGCACTACTGAACCCATAGTGGCCCATTAAGGGACAGTCATTACGTCATTCATCTCTAACGATTATAAGTGTACTTATTTAGTATCTATATTCTTATTCATATTCTGGTGGTATCAATCAATTGATAGTGATGTTATAAGCGGCGGTAGCATAATGGCTAAAACGTCAGACTTGCGATCAAGTGGTTGAGGGTTCGAACCCTGTGCACTACCGATGTGAACCCATTCCTAACACAAGCTTTTAGCTTAGCTGGAGAGGTTAACAAGAATACTAGTAACGCGTGACCTACGTTGCTAGTAGCTACTCTTTACATTAATTAAATTATGAATTTAATAATTGTTAATAATATACTGGTTGTAAGGAGGTGTGGTCAAATTTTAGGAACTGTATATTTTTATATATTTATGTGTAGCTGACAAATAGTAAATACTTTTCTCTGCCAAAGCTTCCCTTACTATATAAGTAGGTACAGAGTTAGGTTTTAGCTACTAAATACTTAATACTAACCTATTACATTGAAGGGCGGAGGTGCTTCTCTGATCGAAAAGAACCCTTTCGCCTCCTGGAGGGTATTTTTGCCGATAGCCTACTGCCAGTGGCGTAACAATAAGGTGGCATAGCGGGCATAATGCCACGGGCCCATAACCCTAGGAGCCCCCGGCCTCAACCCCAAGGCTCTAAGCAAACGAGGCAGCAAGAGTGAACTTGTGCCCCATCCGATGAATTAGCCACGGGCCTCTCAGATGGTATAGTTACGCCACTGCCTACTGTGCCTTACCTCGTTTCTTTTTTAACACACACTAATGTCGTGTTCAAATAGTTAGCATAACAAATGGTTTTTACATATTACCTATCAAACAGTGCAAATGAACTTGACCTCTCACACGATTTCGCCAATGATTATCTACACTAAACGGATGTCTTTAGTGAACGTTCGCACTCATTTGAACTTGGCCTATTTGTTGTAACTATCAGAATGTAAATGCTGTAAAATAAATTGAGATAACTACCCACTTCTGTATGTACGATAGGAACATCTACAAAATATTTTTAAGAAGGATGAATCGGATCATAAATTGGACAAAATGGAATTTGAACAGTTTGACATTATAATAAAATTGTAGGCACACAGTAATGCTCACTTAGCACTATTATGACTTATGACATTTGCTTTAGCGAGGCAAACCAGTTGCTCCTGGTGGCTCCGTCACAACCGTGCCGCGCGCTTGTGCCCTGCTCAAATATCTTGTTTATAGTATCTGTATAACCAAATCTGTAACCATCTGATAAATAGAACAAGTGACAACCTTCAGAAGAACTTTTATTTAAACAATCCTTGACAGTGGCGGATTTACCAGTAAGCTAAGTAGGCTGAAGCCTAGGGCGGCAGATTTTAGGGGCGGCAAATTTGGGGCCGACATTATTTTTTATGTCTTGTCCTAGTATCTCTATCTAACGGAATTAGATAGACTGGAGGGGCGGCAAAATTTGAATAGCCTACTGGCGGCAAATGTGTAATTCAAACAAACACCCTAAGTGATCTAACCTTACATAATACTAACATTTTGTACGTTACTTCTTAGATCTATTCAGGACTTTATTATCGAACAAGCTATTTACCGAGAAGCGACGCAGAGAAACAAATACTTTTATACGACCATTCGCAATGTCAATCGTGTCATCTACAAACCGTTGCGACTTTCCAATCCTGACTGAACACTTACAGAGATAGCTGGCTAGGCACCCTGCGCCGTCATTTATTATTTAAAAATAATACATTAAAGCGGTTATAAATTTGTTGTTTTTTTTATCAAATTTCAAAATGTAACTTTAAGATTTTTTCCGATTATTAACATCTTGAAATCCTGTCATCAGCAAATCCAATCGTCACCGTAAAAGCCGATTCACACATATCAGTGCAGTCACAGTTCCGGCACAATACGGGCACAGTACCGCCACCTAATAATTATTCTTTCGTACATTCTCTACGAACGCATCCACATCTAGTGTACCTACACTAGGTACGTACGTACGTACGTAGTATACTAGCGAGTACCTACTCGCTAGTATACTAAGTTCATGTCGCAAACACAGAGCATACGTAAGTTTAGTGTATTGCCGTATTAACATCGACAATATGAACAAAAGTGACCAAATGTAGATAGTTGCCGAAACTCGTACTATATGGAGGCGTCGCTTCGCTGAGCTCTCATCAATCCTCTTACAGTCACGATCGGAGCAATGAAACAGACAGGTATCGTACCTTAATCATTTTGCTGCTATAATTATGATAGGTACACATAACAAAATGCATGGCATTGGTAGGTATACGCTGAATTGAAGGCCAAAAAAAAATTTGTTAAGTTGTCTTGTCGCGTTTCAAATGATTGAAAATAGACAACCTAAGTTATTACATCTCTTAAAATCTTTAAATTTTCAATCAAATAATATTTATTTGACAACCTTTAAAAGCTTTTAAGACCCTTCAAGTTCATAAACAATATCAAATATTTGTTGAAGTGGAAACATACCAACTAAAAACTATACGCACAATTTTCAATGTCTGCAATAATTTATCGTAAAAAAATTGGCAGCTATGAAATAATGACACGACACCCGTTTCATTTTGACAATGTATCGCGTGAGCTCACACCTATGGCTTCTTCGCACGGAATGCATAAATGATTCAAACAATTTACTTTCCAAGACAAACTGCTTTTGGAAATGGACGTTGAGATTACAATGACTTGTGGCAAATTCAGCGAATCGAAGTGAATAATATTGTTAATGCCGTGCATTTGTCTTCATTTTATTTTTTGTTTCGGTTTATTTCTTTACTAAAAAAAGTTTAGGAACCCAGAATGTAGAAGCGCCAGATTCCCTCTATTGTTGATGAATCATTTGGTTTAGATGAGGCTATAACAGTATGATGTTTCCTGATATTTACTTATTCATTACAGAATTTTGGCTGAAAATTAGTAAATATGTAAATTAGGTCAAATAAAAATTAGTTCAAATGAACGTTATATAAAAAGAGCATTATACGAATTAAAAATTATATGAAATAAACGTTATACTAAATGTAATTAGAGCAAATGAAGTTTATATGAAATATAACATTAGACCACATGAAATTAGGTTATTTGTTTTTATAGCATATGAAAATTATATCATGTGAACGTTATTTCAAGAGATATCATATATTACACACCCCTTTCGGTATTATGTTAAGGAAGAGAACGGCGGAATTGTACCCCACTGCCGATGCTCAAAGCCGGCTATTATCACTACATATTATAAAACAAAGTCTGTATCTATTAGTGAAAACCGCATGAAAATCCGTTCAGTAGTTTTTGAGTTTATCGCGAACAGACAGACAGACTGACAGACGCTGCGGGGGACTTTGTTTTATAACTAGCAACCCGCCCGGCTTTGCACGGGTAGCAGAGACATCTTCAACAATCATCATCATATTTCAACCAATTTACACAGAACCTTAACAAATTATATAACTAAACCTTCCTTATGAATCACTCTGTCTATTAGTGAAAACCGCATGAAAATCCGTTCAGTAGTTTTTCAGTTTATCGCGAACAGACAGACAGACAGACGCGGCGGGGTACTTTATTTTATAATGTAGTGATAAATGCGAAAGTAACTCTGTCTGTCTGTCGCCCTTTCACGCCAAAACTACTGAACCGATTTAAATGAAGTTTGGTTTGGTGTTGAAAGGTGGGGATGAAAAGTTGTATGGAAGTATCGTCATATTTAGAGCTAGAAGCTTGTAACTTATTTTTAGGCTGTTGATATAAATACACCATTCCACGCGTACGAAGTCGCGGGCACAGCTAGTACTTAATAAAACAACACAATTATATTTAAGATGATCTTAAAAATAGTTGGTTGTGTTTTATAAATAGGATATTGTATAGATAGATGAAGGTACACATAATATTTAATATGCTCTTTGGTATGAATACAAAGTCGCGGGCACAGCTAGTGTGTGTATATTTTGTCTAATTTCCTAGTTGGTATGTACTTACATATAAATTTTAAAAATGTACTTACCTGATCGTGTACTCGGAGGTTTGACATTGTTGTTCATACAACACTTTGCATATTCTCGGTATCAGTCCGGGCTGGGCCTCAGTGCCCAACATGGTATGTGTCTTGCCTGTAGCACTTTGTCCGTACGCCAGTACGCATGCCGAACATCCTTGCGATACACTGGATATCACCGACCGACCGATGCTGTCAAAAACCTATCACAGAAAACAAATTTATTTTCTTTAAAACTACGTGATTTTACAATCCGAAATAAAATTAAAAATGTTAAAGTACAACTAAACATGTTTATTTGTAACCTTTTCACGCCTAAACTTCTGAAGCAAATAAAGACCTGGAAAAGGAGATAGGGTACTTATGTCAGATCTGGTTATTACCACTGCAGACTCTTAAATAACTTACTTTATCTTGTGAAGCATACGTTGATTGTGTGACAGGGCAGGAACTATCGAAGGTATAGTCAGCATGATACCGGCGTATACGCTCGCGACTGTCTCCAGCACCTGAGAGACTTACCTAAAAAGAAAATAGTTATAGTACGACGACTTTCGTCAGTTCAATGTCGAAACCGTTTGATGGGAAAAGAAATAAACTAGCTCCTCCATCTAACAATTTAATATCTATAAATTTACAATTTAAAATACCCCCGACTCGAAAATCCCTTCAACGATTAGAAAAGAGCTGATAATCTTCGAACAGCTGAACAGATTTTCTTGAATTGTATCTAAGAACACTCTTGACTAATTCACCTTTCAAACAAAAAAAAACGAAGTCAAAATCGGTTCAGCCGTTCGGGAGCTACGATGCCACAGACAGACACACGCACACACCCCGTCGTTTTTGCGTCGGGGCTTAAAAAATTTGTACTGTCGGCCAAATATATCATCTACGGTTGAAGATCATTTGACATCATAAAACAACAAGGTTGATTTTCCCGTGCAATAATATTCTGACAGTTTCTAATGCTGTGTTTATCATTTATTATTTATGTGGTATGTGAAAGAAGGAAAAACAGTCATCTTTCAATGAAACTATAATAATAGTAACGATAGAAATATCATGTTAATATTTTGTGTAACCGCCATTTGTGTCTATAACAGACAATATCAGATCTGTGGGTTTCCTCCCATATTTTGTTACAGTGCCGTTCCAGAGCTTCCCGTGTTCTTTCGTTGCGGTTTGACTATCTTTTAGCCATAAGAGCCCAAAGATGTTCTATTGGGTTGAGGTCTGGCGGTTTTGCAGGCCAAGGTATTAAACATACTTCCGGATGTGTATCGAACCAGGCACCCGTCACCCTTGCTGTGTGTAAAGTACAATTGTCTTCTAAATAATTAAATTGTGGCTTTCACTTTCTTCGTAAAAAAATCGGATGGCTGGCAACATTGCATTTTAAAGAACATCTACATAATCCAATGCCGATGCTTGTGGTGGCAAACCACATAGCTCTCCAACACCATCAGCAGTCATTCAACCATACATGTTTACAAAAATTCGTCCTGATTCTACTCCAATCGAAATTCGAGTAATGTCTGGCAAAATTCAATCGTGCAGTTCTATGAGCATCAGTCATATGTATTTTCTTTGCATTATGCCTGCAATGCAAACCCATGAGATGCAAGTGATTGTTGATTGTTGGAGTAGACACATGAGACATTTCGGCAAAATTCATAGTCGGTGTAAAACCGTAATTTAAATATTCACGTCTCATAATTTGCTCATAATCTGTTTCATTTTCTGAGATTTCAGACTGACGACCACTTCGATGGCGATCATTTAAATTTCCCTGATCTCTTTCACGTGTAATCCAAAGGCGAACGGCTTGTTGCGACACATTTAACTGTCTAGAAATTTTACTATTATTGAAGCCATAAGGAAATTATAATTATTAGCTCTTTCAGTAATTGATAAATTGCGAGGCATTGCTGATAAATCAGTAAATGATAAGAAATAATCTTATTTTAGCGTAAATAATAAGATGGCATAAATGTTTGAAAGTTGTCAACATTTTCTTTTTTAGTGAAAAAGAGTTTTTAATCTCATAAAACATTGACGGTTTCCAATGAATGAAAGATTATGAAGATAATATTATTCTAATGCACTGATAACAAAGGTCATAATAACATCTGATAACTTCAGATGTCAGTAGGTAACAAATATTACACCATAATTGTGCATCTCTTTCATTGTTAGATAGGTTCAACCTTTTCGCTATTCTGATTACACAGAAATTTTTGTCAAAACTGGTAGACCATTTTCTTTGTCAACTGTACATTTTAGGCTGTGCACCCTTTAGGTAGGTAATTATAACTTGTAGTGTCGTTGTTGGTGTGCAATTTATATTGCATTCTATTACTTTGTTTCAACACTTGCTTTTGACTTAATTAGTGTGCATTCTTTTATCAGTAAGTATTAATTTATCAGTATTTTATTTCTTTAAGTAGCAATTATGTAGGTTTTAGATGACGAGGATGACGTGACGTGATGAGGACGTGTCTAAATATCGCCTAAAAAAATATCTTTATGAAGAAAAGCACCCTTAACTTCTTCGGAATTTCTTGAGTTGCTAAAACACTTTCCAGAGACACTTAAATGCATTGTAGCCTCTTTCTTTTATTCGTCGTTTTACCAAACAATTCGTCAAATACAACAAAGTGACGTTAACATGCAATGCTTATCTACTTTCTTTGAGCTTCCTATCTAACTTGTGACTAATTTTAGTATGGGCCCTATTCTTCAGCTCTACGGTGACTCATCCACGATTTTACTCGTAGTATGGACATTCAAAAAATGTTTAATTGTCAAAAGGATATATCTACATGTGAACAAAATTTTTAATTATCTCTTATTAGTCAGTCCACGATAAGTGCAGTTCAATCGAAACGTCGTGAAAAAGGAAAAATATTATCGCAATTAAGTCCCGAGTTATATCTACATCTAATATTTCTTACTATACTTACATGAGTAATAATTAAAGTTAAGTACTCACTTTGATATTCGTTATTGTAACGGTGTTGTCGTCTAAAACTCCAACTACAGCCACCCGGTCCTTCTCCGATCTTAATTCTCTAAACACACGAATAAGAATCTGACTTATTTACTTCAAAAGTCAGACGAAAAAAAATTAATAAATTACATAAAACTTACTTTTCTGTAAACGGTCTAACTCTTATTGCTAACTTAACATTGGACATTTTATCACGCAGAAATTAATTTCTTTTCAAAAAGTACTAGTTTACACGTATTACGTGCTTTAAGAATAGTTCTAACCCAACAGAACATAAATACAAGGTGCAACAATCATGGAGAGAAGATGTATAATGAATGTAGTCAAAAGTTCAAGTCCCGTGTTGTTGGACAAAGCTATTTTGAGATCGACGCACCCTTCCTGTTGCTCCTTAACACAAGGAAACATAATTAACATCAAAATAGATCTCACTGCCGTGTCCACGTTCAGAAAAAACTACATAATAGATTCAGTCTACATTTGGTACTCAGTATTAATAAATAAGACTTTAATTCAGAAGAGTACGTTCCTATCTCAAACCCTGCTATTTGGGTAACCTCTGCAATGTTTGTTTGAAACAAGGTTACAGGTGAATCTATTATGTACTTACATACATGTATATGTACAGTACAGCATGTTTCCCCGTTTGCAGAATTAGAAATATTAGTTTCAATTGTCTTCAACTTCAACAGAGTACGTACTCTCTAAATAACATAAAATATGATGGGAAAACGTTAAATTAGAACTAGGATAAAAAAATATAACAAGTTTTTGCTCTTTCCTAGTTTGTGCTAACTTAAAGGTGTATTTTTATATGACGTATTCAACGATTACAACATTTTATGAAAAGATATGATGCAATTGTATGCACTCTGACCACAATACTGCAATGTAACCACACAGTAAAGCGTTTAAGTACCTACATAGTCCTTTTTGTGTGTGTTTTTTTTTAAATTTATACCCAAGAGCATATTCAATATTATGAGTACCTTCATCTATCTTTACAATATTAAATTTATAAAACACAACACAACTATTTTTAAGATCATCTTAAATGTAGTTGTGTTGTTTTATTAAGTATTCTGTAAACTAAATTATAAAACGTAAACGTAAAATAGTCTTTGCCCTTAGCTGCCTCCTTTTACACCAACCTCCAGTGAAAGTATTAACCAGGTACTATCTGATTAAGAAAGATACTGCAAAACTGAATCTTGACTCAAATCCTGAATCTCCACTTAATTTTTTTTAATAATAATAACTTCACACATCTCACACACGGCCGTCTAATCCCAAACTATTAAGAGCCTGTACTATGGTAACCAGAACATAGTTATATATTTCTAAATACATACATATTGTAGATAAATTAAACCCAGACACAGAACAAATGATTATGCTCATCACACAATTATTTGGCCTGGGTGGGAATCAAACCCACGACCTCTGGCTGAGCAGTCAGGGTCACTAACTACTAGACCAACAGGCCAGTCAAATTGGAGAATTCTGACGCTGGAAGTACCTTAAAGATGGTAACCTATTTTGGGATAAAGGAGGTAGGGTAAAAGATAACTCGAATTATAGACACTTGCTTACAAAAGCATATCTACCACGTTTAACCACTAACACTGTGCTGTTTTTCTGCGGATTTTTTCTTTTTTTTTTTATGGTATGGGGGGCAAACGAGCAGACGGGTCACCTGATGGTATATGACTACCGCCGCCCATGGGCACCTGCAACTCGAGAGTCACAAGTGCGTTGCCGCCCTTTAAGGTGGGAGTAGGAGAAGAGGGGGAGGGGGGGAAGAGTGGGAAGAGGGGAATATGGGAGAGGGAAGGGTTAGGGCCTCCGGTAACCTCACTCACTCGGCGAAATGCAATACAAGCATTGCTTCACGGCCGGTTTTCTGTGAGACCGTGGTAACGAGCGGAGTCGAGCCGGCCCATACGTGCCGAAGCATGGCTCTCCCACATAAAACGATTCCTATAAAAAATGTTTACGAAAAGTTATAAAGTTACATAGAATAGTTTATTAAAATATGTACTGTGGGATTGCAGAATTAGTAATAATATAAACACACCTAATAAGTACAAGATACTCAATTTCGTTATTTTTATTACCAAGAGAATGTTCTGTTTCAATGTATTTTTATTTCAAAATGTTGCTACTGAAAAGTGCAAACCTCTACTTTGTAACTTCCTAAAAATTCATCAATGATCTCCACCAGGTTTAAAGTTTATGTACTCGTAAATTCATGCTCTATGCACAGAATGCTCAAACCGGTTAGCCGAAGCTGGGTTATGGTACTTCTTAAATAGTTTTTAATTAACTTTAATAAAGAAAATGATCTTTTCTTTCTTTCTTTTTTATGAAATGGAATAGGCGTTTGTCTTTCAATTCATCGGATGGAAAGTGATGATGAAGACGAAGATGGTACACGGCTATCCAAGAGAAACCTATTCACTCAACACACACTAGAAAAATAGACGCAGGCAGCTCATTCCACACCTTTTGTGTTTCGACAATGAAAGGATGGAACCTCTGTCTGCGCCTAGTAGTCCGATAAAGGAATGGTGAGGGTTCAATTAATTCAAAGACACAGACTTTCGCACACTCACCAAAGTGAATCCCATAAAAACCGATAGGCAGGCGACTTTACGACGATGCTCAAGGCTATGTAGTTCCCTATTCGTTAGCACATCGTCATTTATGAGCCTAAGGGCCTTCAGCCGTGGTCGATGTCACTGGCCTTTGCCATTATGTATCAAGTATAATATGAAAGCAGTTCATATATTCGATAAACTACTTGCCAATTATATGATGATCAACATAGAAATATTTTGCTATATTCAAAATTTTAGTAATCTACTGCTCTTTTATATCTTTATTGACAATATTTTTAAAATTGAAAATCTGATTAGTTATGTCTTCATATATATCAGCATCATATTTTTCTTTTAATCTTTTTGCAGACGTCATCAATTCCTGGTCAAATTAGAAAGTTAGTTAGTTAGTTAAACTAAATGCTAAATCTTTGGGTATCATAGGAAGTCGTGGTGTTATTACCGTTTGCCCAAACAGCTGGCCAAGTCAAAATTATACGAACTATGAAATTGTTTTTAAGAAATTTAACTTGAAGTCTAGTTCCGTTACAGAACTTGATTGTTGCAGGTTCCGTCGTTTGTACCACTTCTACTTTAGATTTTAATTTTCCATTATCTCCTAAACCATACATCCAAATAACATGAATAAAGAACAATAATAAAGTAACTTAGTCTTTCTTTCGTAAGGGTTAATATGCTATGTCTAATAATAGTACTCATAAATCACTATTTCATTTTCAATAATTTTTGTCATAAAATACCTTACTGTGACTAATGTATTAGAGTTATTAGCCATATACATTTATAAGATGTACTAAGGACCAATATTCTTGCACTTATTTTATTTACTTATCACTAACTTTTATGCTAGCGCACGCGAATAAAGTTGCTCGAAGGCGCTTTTGCGACGGAAAAAGTTAACAAAAATCAATATTTAAGGCTACTTGAGAGGCCTAATGCTAGAAAGCGTGTACATGTTATTCTTTATGAATCTGGCTATCACATACAATAATAATTTTTAAAATCCGACTTGTAATTCCAGAGATTATCGTGTTTAAACAAACAAACAATCGTACAAGAAAACCCTACAGCTTTATGACAGCAGTAGCTTAATGACTAACTTAAATAATATTTAATCATATATACTTAATATATTTTATACTTAATTACATTCTTAGATTATATATAGGTCATTATATTATTAATAATATATGTTTAGGTCATAAACTTAAGAGCCATGTCACGTTTTCACGCAATTTTTTAAGATTAATTTACGATCTTAGGCAATACTTTGAAATTCTAAAATACATATAAGAAATAGACTAATCTTTAATCTTGTTCCTTAATGTATCACATTTAAGAAAACCAACTTCGTTGATCTGTGGTCATCAATCTCTCACAACTCGTTTAGTGAAAAATCATCGCAGAGACAATTTCCGATTCCAAAATCTATCAATAATATTTATAAATTTGGGTGAAAAAAATACGGTAAGCATCGGACATATCTTTTAATCGTTAAATAAAGTACCATTTTCTCAATTATTAATTACATTAATTAGTAAAAAAATAAAGACTTAGACCAATTTACACGACTTATATCGCAAATTTATCGTGATTTTTTGGTTTAAATAAAGGGTAATTTTAAGAAAATATACTTATTTAAGTAAACTATGTTCTTTGAAAAATCTAATTCTAAAGTTTTTTTGACAATTACTTAATTGAATTAGAAATAAGATCATTTTTAAAACTACTCTAAATTGCAATAAATTACAATGCGCAAGTGGACACCAATCAGTACGGCGTTATCGCCCGTCGAAGTAGGACCCTTGCCCTGGCAACTCGGGAACAAATTTTTATTTTTTTAAAAGAGCCATCTTCACCTGATACATAAAATTGTTATTCTAGGTTACCATATTTTACCGTCACACATTTAAGGTATTTTATATAACTTATCAAGTTTGTATATTCATTTCACCAGGTTTGCCATTCTTAATAATTCCGTGATTAATATTAATTAAAAAAAGTTTAAAACTTTTATTCATTTATATTTAAAATAATAAATCATTGCTTCGAAATAAAATAAATTATTACTCAAGACCATAAAGTAGTTAACCAGTATAACACGCTGGCAACTCTGGTTTCTGTCTAAATGTCATATGTCAGAAAAAAAATCGCCGGTTTGTTATTTATTAACCACAAAGCCACAAACCAAAAGTTGAAGTTGAAGTTATTTATTAAATAATTTAAATTATTTATTGTTTGTAATAAAAGTGATAAAATTTATTGTAATGGTAAAGTATTTTTCGTTATGAATTGGTGCAAATAAGTGAACAATGTTCTCACAGTCAAAAGGAGTTCTACATTTTCAGTTTAGTTTGTGGCTTTGTGGAGTTACCACAATTTTGCCAGTTATAAAAATGTATGTGGTGACAGTGCCAGTTCCTATATGCTTCAAACCTTAAAAAGTCTTGTAAATGAAATGATAATAAAATATGTTATTAATAAACTAATTAAATTAGACTTTTGTGTTATTTATTCCGTTCTCATAATTATACATTATAGCTATAGCTTTAGTAATAATACATTTTTACACTTTTTACACCTGTAGTCAGCGCCTCTATAGGTGAAGTAGAGAACTAAAGTTCCCGTGCTTTGCGGTCAGAGGCGCTGACCTACACAAAACGAGTTGCCAGTCTATTTCAGTATAATATATTTTAGTTTATGGTAGGACCTGCGTCACTTTTTCCCGCGTCCGAATGTTCGAACGCTCGTATTGCAAACGCATTATTATACTACGACAACAACGTTTTGATTCTCAGTATTATTTTTTTATAAGGTAAGAGCTTTGTTTATTTTGAAGTATTATTTTAGTATTTTGAAGAATAAAGATGTTATTTTGTTTTATCAGTTTAAGCAGTGGGGCGTAAAACCTATTGCATTAGACCTTGGACCGGTCGAATCAGTGGAACTTTTGGAATCAATCGTAAATATTGTTTAGACTAATTTTTTTCTTTACAATGTGGGTTTTGAACTGGATTACTACAGTCAGCCATCGCCATTTCATTCTAATTTTAAAGTAATGGCGCACAATTATTGATGATAACAATGGGGTGAGAGCACATATACACACAAATATTCGAGAAGTGATGGCTCGTACAGATTGTTCTCGCAAAGTTATCAATTAAAATCCTGTTTATGCTCACTACGGAAGTAATTGTGAAAGACCGGATATGGAATCCAACGATTATAACCGAGGCAAAGAATTATTTTTAACAAGTCTAAGAGAATAGGCGTCAAAACGTCATGAAATTGAGAGGGCTACCGTGTTACAAGCAGAAAGCTCTTTATGGCTTGAACTTAGAATGTGAATACTCACCGTGTCCTCCTCCTTTGTACACATACAACTTGGACCACATTTTTTCAATAAAACACGGTAGGGATAATCAACCAAAGGCGTTGGCACAACTCAGTGTGCAAGAACACATAATTATAGAAAAATGTGGTCTTTTTATAGACGAGGAACTATTTTATTTAGGCGCCACACCGGATGGATTGTGCGTATCTCACTATTCGGAATTAATCCTGATACCGCCATACAAACAAAAAAAAAAAATTGGTTGCCTGTAAAGTCGGTATACGGGCGAAAGTTTTACGTGACAACGACTTTGAGTGGTAAAATAATTTTAATGTGAATATTCATTCGTATAGTAGGAAGAAGGATGAAATAATAGTAACAATTTAAAACATTTATTTATACAAAGAATTATATTTAAAACGCGTGCCTCTCACTCGCTCTCATTGTGAGCGCATAACGTGAGCGGAGCGTAACGCAGTTTCTTGAAGTGTCACCCGGCAAACCAATTTATAAGACGTTGTCACGTCAAAAACTAAAATGTTTTAAATTGGATAGTCAGGCTCAGGTCGTGATAAACCAAAACCATGAGTGGTATTACCAGGTACAGGGAGAGTTGCACATTACAAAAAAAATATATGTTTATTTGCTGTGTGGACTGGTTCTGATTTTCCATTGAAAGTCGTAAGGGTTTGTTAGAGATATCGTTTTTGGGCATGAAAAAATACTTCCTAAATTGACTCGGTTTTATCAAAATTGTGTATTGCCTGAAATAATAGACCCTAGAAAAACAAGATCGAAGCCTTTACGACAAATATTACGTTGAACGTACATTTAACGTAAGAAAATATATTAAAAGAATTTAGACCCGACTACTTACGACGTAAACTATAACTATATATATACTTACGACATAAAAAACGGCTATATTAATGGTCTTCCCTATACACTAGATAGTAAACCCAAAATAGCAATATTTACTGAATGCACATCATTAATTTATAAAGTAGATAGACGAGCCAATAGCTTTGACGATGTAAATAGTATTTTTCATCGAGTACATGACTGGTTTACTGCCAACAATTTAGTGCTAAATGGGAAAAAAACTAAATGTTTAAGATTCTCTTTGCCTAACGTTAAACATATGACATCTTATTAAATAAGCAAAAGTTAGATTTTGTAAATGAAACTGTTTTCTTAGGGTTATTGCTAGATTCGAGATTACAATGGGGGTAAGTTCTGTACCATATGCTGTAAGGAAAGTTTGTCAATTCATAGACGTAGACACTGCGCGACTAGTGTACTTTAGTTATTTCTACAGTGTCATGTCATACGGTATTTTATTATGGGGGCGTGGTGCAGATATAGAATCGATATTCATTCTGCAAAAAAGAGCTGTGAGAGCCATTTATAATATACGTAGTCGCGAATCCCTTAATGGTATTCCTGACGGTGCCTTGTCAATATATTTATGAAAACATAATTATGTTACTAAAGATGGACTTAAAATAGTTCAACCAAAATTTAGGCTAGCAAAAGTGCAAACATCTTTTATGGGGTACTGCATTAAATTCTATAATAAAATATCTGATAATATTCTTCAACTAAATGAGAAGAAATTTAAAACCTGTATAAAACGTTCTATGTAAACGAGCATATTATAAACTAGATCATTATTTAGATGATAAAAATGCTGGGCAAAATGCCGGTCCTGCATTGACATTGTAGTTATGATACGCTTTTTATTTCTTGTTAATTAGAAAAATTTTAATTATACATGTGAGAACTGTTTAGTCACAAGTATTTAGTTAATTTTATATGTTGCCTAGCAGCTCTGTGATTTTCATTTTAGAACAATATTATGTTACATTGTCCTCACATTAAATTGCACTTATAAGCAATGCAACAAGTAACTAAAAAAAAAAAACTTTGTAAAAAAAACCATGTTGAAAAAGAGTGTCCTTGCAGTTTCTTGTCTGTTCTTCTCCATAGGATCTCCGTTTTAGAACAGGCAACTAGCTTCACGACCGACTTATACTGACTGACTCCTTCTGACAATTCAAAAATACCTTTAATGGGTTTACTTGAAATAAATAATTTTGATTTTGAAACGCATACATTTTTTTTATGTTTTATCTACACAAATATTCGTGTTCTACTTTTAGTCTAATTCTACTGCATAAATGAAATCATTTTTTTAATAAATCTCTAATAAAGGTGCGTTACGATTATAACAGCTCAAGATTGTTTAGTCTGTCTCGTCACTTGCGCTACACTGCTTGCATTGTGTTTGTGTGAGTTACTACGCAACATCCAAAATGCTGCCGTCGTTTACCTAAACTCGAGCATTCAAATTTTGTGAAATGGCTCATAATATACTAACGTAAAGTTTATGGTTTAGGTAGATATTACAGACATTGCTTTTTGCGATGAGGCCGCTCAAATTATGGCATAATTTTGTCATTGCCAAAAAAAAATGGCAAAAATGTTAAAAACTGGTTTTTCGCGTCTGGGGCGAAAATTAAAGCTCCTACGAAAAAAACCAAATGTAAGAAATGTGCGCAATAAAAAAAAAGAGAATGAGTTCCAGTAAAGCAAAATTGGATTTCTGTAAAATTTTTGAAATCTTTTATCTCGCGTTGAGCTGAGATTTGGATATGTTGACAGTGTTACAGTCTTGTAGTTACAGTTAAATTTTCAAATCAAAATGTTTTTAAATTTTTGCAAACCATCGACTTTTACAAAAAGTGACCTTTTTTTTCAAGTGATTTGGAGGGTATTTCATTTTTGGAAAAAATACTTTTTCCAGCGCCAGTCTATTAAGGAGGAGTCTAACTACAAGTTTCCAAATTCCCAGATCATTTGATAAATATAAAGTTGTTTAAATAATCAATTAAAAAAAGGTACTTTTTGCGCGTTGAAAGTTGAACATTTTGAAAGTTTAGTTAACCAACGAGTTGAGAATGAGTAAGAAAAAGAAGAAGAAATAAATGAAGAAGAAGCAGAAGAAGAGGAAGAAGTGCCAGATTATGTAGATAATACTGTCTTAACTGAACATATTATAACGTGTAAAAAAATATTATCGCATGATATGCCATATTTTTTTTTATTCGAAATAAAAAATTATAATATAATAAAAATAATAATAATAAATAAATATTTGGACTTATCCCACGAGATTGTCGACATGTGGGATGTGGATTCAGCAATCATTATGCCGATAGTCATTTCGGCCCATGGGTTAATTGCTAAGAGCCTCGACCAACACCTTCAGAGGCTCACGTTAGGCAGCTGGATCAAGAGCCTAATGCAGAAGGCAGTCCTTCTCGACACGGCACGCATAGTGAGGTGGTTTCTGTCTCTGGAACCCTAACCACCGGTAGCTTGGTCCCTGTGCCCGATACCGGTAGGACACTATTTTTTATATTTTTAAATATATTTTTTCTATATAATAATGTATTTAAAAATGTAATATATATGTTTTGTAAAAGTTAATAAAGAGAATAATAATAAAATAATAAAATTGTATGTAACTAAAGTGGATTGATCTAACATTTGGTTTCTAGGGTGAGTTACGCCGTATGCGACACCTTATTGCATTATATAATATATAAGAAGAATATTCTAAAATTGTGTAAATTAATAAAATTTGCTTTATTTGTTGGAAAATCCATGTTTAGTATTAGTCCCGCTTTTTTTCAACTGTCACATCTAGCAACACTGGTGTCATCTATCTGTTATTTGTCAGAATAATACGCATCGTGTCTGTCATTGAGTCTGTTACTATATTTCTAAATGTCGGAATATGTTATAAATACTATTTCATAGTATATTTCTGTTAAATAAAATCACGAATATATTTAGAAAGGTATGATTCTTAAAAAAATTATAAAACATATATGTAGTTACACTATTCACAAAGTTTACCGTTACGCGAAGCAGCCTAATTTTAGTTTGTTGAAAATAAACACTCGTAATAGTCTAGGCCTTTGCTCTAGGCCTCGGCATAACGAGGATATTAAACGTACACAATCACACAAGTAGCTGGAAGGACTTGGTTCGATAAGATTATCAAAAATCTAACCGGTTGATAGAAAGTCGTAAGGCACTGCCGGTCACACTAATTTTATCATAAACCCAGAAAACTATAGCAATAGCTCTTTTTTCCGGGCTTAATAATATGAAATACTATCCTACCTAACTTTATTTTTGGATTCCAGTGAACATACAAACAAATAATTGCTCCAATCTTATATATTTTTTTACCTACTCAATGTAAATACTTTCACGTCTTGTTAAAATTATTTGAAGCGGACATCTAACATTCATCACGTGCAGCATAAATATTCAGTTACCCAGTATCGGAATATTATTAACCCTTATCTGATTGCACTCCGTGTAGTTCAAACACTAAAGATGTATGATAAAATTATCCTAGTATTGTCCTGTTAATAAAAATAAGATAAATATCTCTGCAATTAGCATTATAATACTATTTGGGGTGTATTGATATTCAGCTGTAAGCATTGAAGTGTTCATTCTTTGTTTGGTTGTTTAAGATGTTGGTACGGAGGTTCACAAGATCATTATGGAACACTGTGCGAGTGGAAAAACGGTTATTGGCTACAGAGCCTGTGAAGCCTAAAGTTGAAGATACAGAAGCTGTTGAACATGTTCAGGTCAGTTGTATTCTTAAAAAAAAGTTTCCAGAACTACACTGACATTTGTTAGAAAATTTTAAGAATTTGGTATATTTAAATAGGTGTACTAAAAATGATGGTGGTTCTAACCCTTGGGTAAAGACGATGGTCAAATCTTACTAAAATTATGAAGGCGAAAGTTTGTGAGGATGGATGAATGAATGTTTGTTACACTTTTACACAAAAATGGCTGAATGGATCTGTATGAAATTTGGCACAGAGATAGATTATAATCGAATAGCACATAGGTTTTATATTCTGGAAAAATTTAAGGTTCCCTTGGGAAAGATTTCATTGTTTTTCATCATTTTGATTACTACATATTATAAAACAAAGTCCCCCTCTGTGTCTATCTGTCTGTTCGCGATAAACTGGAAAACTACTGAACGATTTTCATGAGGTTTTCATTAATAGACAGAGTGATTCATGGGGAAGGTTTAGGTGTAATTTGTCAAGATTTTGTGTAAATTGATTGAAATATGTCGATGATTGTTGAAATGTCTCTGCTACCCGTGCGAAGCCGGGGTGGGTTGCTAGTTTGTTATAAAAGAAAGATTATTTGCAAAATTTATTAATTGGTATAAGCTCTCTTTACATGTAATGAACACATTCTTATTAGGTGTGTGTTATTTATTGTTTTGCTAGATTTTCAACAACCTTATTTTTATTTTAGCCTGTAGGCTTATCATGACTTTTCAGCTAGTATTTACACAAGATAAGGGTCTGCTGAATAGGAGGCCGGTGCCACACTCCCATACCAGTGTAGAACAAAACCATTTTAAGAACTTAAGGGATATATGGAAGTATGGCTAATTTATAGTAAGCTCAGACACAATATTGCATTCAGTATTGTGTCTCTGAGCTCACTATAAATTAATATAATATTAATTCTTTCAGTTGGAAGCCCTCGACAAGGACATATGTTTGTTAGTGGATGAAAAAGATAACTTTGTAGGAACTGCAACGAAAAGGGAGTGTCATAAAGTCGGAGAAGATAGTAAAATATTATTACACCGTGCCTTCAGTGTGTTTCTCTTTAACAAGAGAGGCGATATGCTACTGCAAAGAAGATCACCTCAAAAAGTTAGTAAATAAACTGAATATTTCTTCATACAATGTAAATTGAAAAACACTCAACTCTTTCCCCATTCCATGGAGTTCAGGTATTCCTAAAGAAAGAAATAGTATTAAACGTTAGTGCTGGCTGACTACAATTTTCTATAGGGAGAATCTACGACATCCTTAGTTGAAATCAATGAATCAGTTTGAATCAGCTTAAAAGAGTCAAATGACCGATTAAAATAATTTTTTTGTTGCTATTGTTAAATCTCTTTATACATCTTACTAATATTATAAAGGTGAAAGTTTGTGAGTATGGATGGATGGATGTTTGTTACTCTTTCACGCAAAAACTACTGAACCGATTGCGATGAAACTTGGTATGTAGATAGCTGGATACCTGGATTAACACATAGGCTACTTTTTATCCCGATGTTCCCACGGGATCGGGACTTACGCGGGTGAAACCGCGGGGCGCAGCTAGTCATATATATTTCGTGATTGAAATTATATAGTGTTTTGAAACCTGTGTTTAAAGTAGGCAGGAATCGCCAGGAATTCTGGAATACCTTGTTGCCTGGTGATCACTGGAGTATGGGGAACATGGCCATCTCCATAAAAAAAACAACCAAAGTGGGAAATCGCCAGGAATTCTGGAATACCTTGTTGCCTGGTTATCACTGGAGTATGGGGAACATGGCTATTTCCAGAAAACAACCACAACAACAACCAAAGTGGCTACATTTCTATTGCATATTAACAGTTTTCCAACAAACTTCAGGTGACTTATCCAGAGTACTACACTAACGCATGCTGCAGTCACCCTCTTTACATAGATGACAAGCCTGAGGATGTCATAACAGCTGCCAGACGTAGGCTCAATCATGAGCTGGGCATACCTCTCGAAGCGGTAAAGTATTATTTTCTAGGGTTCTAATGAATAAAGCATCACTTTGCAAACTAACTGTTTCAAATTGTATGAAAAGCACTACAATGATGTCACGGGTTCTATTTTCGATGCCCAGTGCGTCTTTTTGCTATTGTACTTTTTATCCATTTCCTAAAACCAATAGTTCAAGCTATGGTTAATTTGGGACTTAATTAAGTCGAGTTTATTATTATTATCATGATTGTATCGTGTGTCTTTGATTTACTTATTCAGATATTTTAACTTATTAATATGAGTGACAAACTTTCACTTGCATTAATATAGATTTTGTCAATGAATCTATACCCTATACCCGGGAACACTACTTGTTCCTAGATAAAACCGTGTGATTTTACCCTTATGTTCTTATCTGTAACAACTTACATTCGCATTTGTAATGTTAGCCAAAATAGATTATATATAGCCAAGATAGATTAAAGTAATAATATTAATCCATGTTGTGTACATCTGCATAGATGGATCCAGAACTGTTCACATTCATGACGCGCGTGCACTACCACGATCCTGGTGATGGTGTGTGGGGAGAACATGAGATCGACCACGTATTGTTTTTCCAGAGCGATGTTAAAGTCAAACCGAATTCTAACGAGATATCTGAGTACTGCTTCGTACCTAAAGCGGAGTTCAACTCGTAAGTATTAACTAATTTTACCTATTATGTTCCTTATTTTATACAAAGCGCACCAGAGACTATAAATATAGATTGGCAATACTTGGTCTCACTAGTGCATTGCTAATGCTTAGGTATACCTAATGGAGCTTTGGTCAGCCTCTCACCAGCGGAAAAAAAACATCACTGTATCTAAAAATCTTATGTGAAATAGTGCTATTGCTAGTTGCTCTTGTTTCTGGTTGGGATAGTGCCTTTATACTAACTATCGCCTGGTGATCGGACTTCGACCATAATACATTTTTGTGTTATTTTAGCTAGCGGCAGTGTAGCTTGATGTAGCCATTTTCACTATTTGTTTAATTGTACTATTATTATGAATTTTCCAAGAACATGTTGATTCCCACCCAGGACAAATAATTGTGTGATGAGCATGACCATTTGTCGTCTGAGTGTAAATTAATCTATAACTAGCAACCCGACCCGGCTTCGCACAGGTACACATTATACACCTAAACCTTCCTCATGAATCACTCTGTCTATTAGTGAAAACTGCATGAAAATCCGTTCAGTAGTTTTCCGTTTATCGCGAACAGACAGACGCGGTGGGGGATTTTGTTTTATAATATGTAGTGATATCGCAGACGCAGATACAAAGTGAGCTAACTCGTAAAATTTTAATTATTGAGTTATGCACATCATCGAATTCCTTATCTCAATACATACCGACCCATAAACCAGATTTAAAAATATCACCACTACTCCACGCTAGACACTAAATTCACCAACACGGGCTCAACTCAAAATAATAAAACACATAAGTACATACATTGTAAAACAATAGGAAAATAACTACAAAAATCCAATTGTCAGCCCCGAAACATGATTAAAACACAAGATTTCTACAAGATCTTTCTTCTAGCTGCATATAAAAAGCAAATCTACACAAAAGGCAATTAGTTTTTCGCCTTTCCTAAAAAAAGTACTTTTTTGAGTTAGCTCCCTTTAGGTCTAGGTGTACGATATGTATGTTTATCAGCAGCCTAGTTATCATAGTACAGGCGCTGTCTAGTTTAGGATAAGTTATTATTATTGTTATTATTCTACAACCTTATCACCACTATATTTATGGCTGTTTCGTCTACTTGTGTAGGTTATCATGAAATGCATTTTTAACCGACTTGAAAAAAGGAGGAGGATCTCATTTCGTCGGAATCTTTTTTTTTATCCAATGTGGAAAATTCTTTTTTTTTGTTTAAAAGGGTATACTTCCCAGGTGGTCCCATTTAAATACTATCGAAATCGGACGAGCGGTTTTTTAAAAATCAACATATCTAAAAATTGTATACCTACACTGATGATATTTTCGTTTACTCCGAAACTGTGCTGTCTCATTGGAGCAGTGCGTTTAGTTGGCCTACCCATATTATATTTAAACAAAATACATAATGAGATTTCTCAATCGGTGCATTTCTGCTAATGTTCGTTCATTGTGGGGTTTACTTAAGTTTAGAGGGTTCTAAATCAGATAGAGCTATTCCTACTAAAGTTTGACTCTACTGAGAGCTACGTAAACTTGTCCCTTCGCAAAGTTTTAAAAATAATTTATACTAACAAAGTTTTCAGTTTTGGGTGTAAAATTGCAAGATATGTAACGTCTAACAGTGAGGGGGGGGTTCCCACAAATGTGACCATCTGTTACAAGGACGGGGGAGGGGGTGCTAAATTTGTGTGACGTAATTTATGGATGGCCCGACGGGGGAGGGAATTTTGTACCCCAAATTCGTGTGACGTAATTTATGGATAGCCCCTTATTACAATTTATCATGATTTAGGCACATTGAAGGCGGTGATACTTTTTTTAAAAGATAATTATATTATACTATAATGTTTTATGCCTTTCCTAGGTACCTACCGACATTGGAAGGCCCGATTACACCTTGGTTCAACATGATACGTCGTCACCGACTCAAGCTATGGTGGGACAACTTGCATCGTCTAAAGGAACTTGCTGAACCAGAAAAGATACAGAAATTTTTAAATGAAAAATAGTTAAGTACTTATGTTTGACGGTTCACTATGATTACTTTTTATTAATTTATTATCGCAAAACAGAAATCTTTGTATAGGGCCGCTATTATGTACAGAATATTTTAAGGACGCGTTAACAAAACATTTTTAAATTAACCTAAAAATAATTTTAAATTCATTTACGTGATGATATGCAGGCCGCTTCCAACCGGTCTTCTTGGAAGTCCTATGTCCGAAGGGAGGCCTATGTCCAACAGTGGTCGTCCTATGGTTGAAATGATGATGATGATACGATGATAAGAATATTTCAAGAAAGCAGTTTATATGCGTCCTTAAAACTTTATAGTGTTTTCCTAATCAGTAATATACAATCAATTTAAAAAAATAGATATTGCTGATATTTATTATTTTTAAGTGTTATGTTCATTTAGTAGAAGTAACAAATTATGCCTTAGCTATACACTATGATTAAATGGAATAAACTATATTTATCTACGTCTGTCTTATTATTATTACTATATTGTCTGTCTTATTAATATGTGTCAGGACAGAAACACTTTAATTTGGTCGTGCATACATATATGATTCATTTAAGTTGGTGTGATCAGTTTTGGTATATTAAGGAAACTCGTTACATAAAGAATGAATGCCACAATTTATTAAAATTGTGGATGGTGAGCCTTAATGTTAAAGTACACTAGCCACGCGAGTTGAATGCAGGCGGAGCCTGAGGTGAAGGGGAGGCATCTCACGCGCACAAACCTCTCCTCGCACGCCCGCAAACCTCCCCTCGCCCCTTGCAAACCTCGTCTCGCACGCCCACAGTGTAGAGACTAGCGGCATTCCTGAGCTCTGCATGAAACTCGCGCACCTACTTTAATTAATTTGCATTTGACGAAATTGCTGCTACCTACGTAGACGTAAAAAAATATTTTTATTTCAACTAATAAAGTAGAGTTTTCCGCAATCTAATGCACGCTCATTATAAACTACACTTTTAAATAAAGAAAACGGTAAAATGATGATTAATTAATCCTTATATATCACGATTTATTTTATGAATAAATAATAGCAGCTATTGACTGTATGTGTATATTTAAAAATGAGGGTATCATGAGAAATTGTTTTTTTTTTTTTTTCAAGTATTAACATTCACAAACACTTAAATAGTTCATTGAGGCTTTGTGCAAACATTCATATATCACAATCGCAAAATGCAGTGTCTAATATATTATCTAAATTTGTTCAGTATTTTGAATACAAAAAACTGAATTGGATAAAAAAAATATTAGGATGAAGTCACACTGACTCGATGACTGAAATGAATTGTATTCTTGATTAAGTGTTTATAAAAAATAGGGCTTCAAGTAATGTCTTATTGGGTTATGTATAATTATAGAATTAAATTTATATTTATTAAGCCAATGTTTTATTTGAACTCTGATCATTTTGACTCTTAACATAATTATGAACTAGTGGAATACTTACTAGTTGTGAAGAGAAATTGATCAGTGAAATAAAAGATGTCCATCTCGTGGCGGTTGAGTGGGGTCACAGTTGCAATGGTACTTACCTTCGTGTTCATAATTTAAAGAGATTTAAAATCTCGTGAATGTGAAAGATTTAGAATTCATTTTTTTTAGTTAAAAAATCTATAAAACTAAAAAGTTTGTTTGTATATTTTGTTGTTTGAAAAAAATTTTAGTGTTGGATAGCCCATTTATCGAGGAAGGCTATACGTACATCACGCTATGACTAATAAGAGCGGAGAAGTGACCATAAACGAAGGTGAAACTGCGTTGACGGCTAGTCTAAGATATTTAAGAAATCATATAAACTCCCATTGTATCATTCTTTAAAAGGAGCTCTTATTCCTGAATAATTTTTAGAACAAAACTCCTTATCGCACGTTACACTTTAGACGCTCGCGCAGATAGGGACTAGGCGAAAAAAGTGTTAGCGCAACGAAAAATGCTGACCGTGAGTTTATGTGTATTTTTACGCCATCTGTAGATTCTGCGCGATACTACTGTAGTTTGATGTTGGTTGTATACTAATTATTAGTATATCACTTAGGGCAACATTCGCAGATGATGCAATTTTAATTTCGATTTTTTACAATATTTTGATACAATTATTCAATCCATTAAATATGTAGGATATAAATATTTCAAAACAAAGAAATTGCGATTTGTGAGAAAATGGGATCTTGACACTCAACAAAGTGATCCTTTTTCCTTTCTAGGAACGGAACCTTAAAAAAACAAAAGACAAAGCTAGTGCACACACAGCTCGAGCGACCGAAGCTGTACTGGAAGAGTCTGATATTGAGGTATTACCATGGCCAGCTAACATTCCGGACTTAAATCCAAATAAACATATGTGAGACCAATTAAAATTAAGGGTAGGGACATACTCGTTACGACGAAGTTCTACTAAGACTGGAGACCACACAGTGAACATTTACTGAGAATCGAAAAGTTTGACCTTGAAAATTGAGATTGGAATTCTATTCTTTTCTTAAAGGTATTCATATTTTTTTGTACTAATGGACATTCCTGAAAATAAGGTAGGTCAATTTAATTATCTTCATACAAAAAAACTGTTAGGTAAGCTTCATAAATAAGATATTTATAACCATTCATAATTAATAATATTAATCTTAACTAATATTATAAATGCGAAAGTAACTCTCTCTGTTACGTTTTTACGACTTACTACTCAACGGAAATTCATGAAATGTTGCATACACGTTGTTAGAGTTACAGTCTGTACCGGCCGACCTTGACCTGACCTTGAAAAGAATAAGTCTTTGCTCAGGCACAGATAAGGGACAAACCAGCAGATGGGTATCTGCTGGTTTGTCCCTATCACATAAAAAACGTAAGCAATAAACGCGTGATTATAATATGGCTAAATATTATAAATATAGCACTTAATTTTTTATCAGTGAAACGTCTAAGGTAAGTTCGCAAACGCATGCTTAAGTATGAATGCACAATTAATTTAACTATTTTAGATTCATCGAAATTTGTACAACGTATGCTGTACTATCGTTAAAAGGATGGCTAAACATGATTTTCAATTTATTTCCAAAATGTTGTTGAACGGTTGTAAATACTTCTTTAGAAGAGAAATATAACTTTCCCCTGTTTATAAATACACCAAAATTTTCGGTATTTAGTAATGTTTAGAGAATAACAGTAATCAGAGTGGGAGTGATCCAGTGCAATCAACAGATTTGTGCTGTCTTCACTTCTGGCGAGTAACTATTTATTTTACAATGTACTTAGCTACTTATATATTATATTGTGTATTAAGTTAGATCAGATCCCATATCAAAGTTGGGATCGGCTTTCAGTCTAACTAAGAAGCAGCTGAACTTAGGTAGATACTTTACGACGTAAAGCGCGGCTGGCACCGACTTCAAAAAGATGAGTGGGTAGCGCTTATAATAATTACTTATATTAATTTATTATTCGCTTTTGAGTGTCTATTTGTGGTTTTGAAGTCGGTTTATTTTTTTTATAAAAATCATTTATAATCAAGTTTTAATTTAATAAATCCATTTACAAAATTTCGTGTCTTTGCTGTTTGCTGTTGAGAAGTTCCACTATCCACCACCTGACTCCATCATCAGATCAGCTCAATAGTACCAGATTATTGCATTGTTACTAAACTTACATAAGTATGCAAAATTTCAGCTCAATCGGAAACCGGGAAGTAAGTCAAAATTGAATTCTAAGATTTTATTACATTGTTGGTTAGTTAGTTTTTCCTCGATTTCCGTGAGATTCCATCATCAGATCCTGACTTGATGATAATGGGACCATCTTGGGAGTATACCCTTTCGAACTAAAAAAGATTTTGTTTTAATCGGTTCACAATTGGCGAAAATATTGATGAACATATACAAACAAAAAATACATACAGACGAACATAGAACCTCCTCCTTTTTGGAAGTCGGTTAAAAATGGTTTTTACATATTAATTTGAGTACTTTTGTAGAATTTGTGGTTAGTTGACGGTATGTATTATTTATTATGATATTTAAATAAACTTTATTTAACTAGATAAAAGTATAACTTCTTACGTGCGTACATAAGTATACACATTTTTTTTTAAATTAGTAATTACTCGTATATAGGTTTCAATAACTCGTCCGAGCTATTGCCGTCTGAAGCTGAAGAAGTGTATCTTTTATGTCCACGCCTGTATGAGACTGATACCCATTGTAATGTGCGTGCTTGATGAAATTTCTTCTTTGTGAACACTTTCTTCCTGAATGGATGCTTGGGTTGTTCCGTATCAGATACGGACCGCAGTAAATAGGCTCGACACGTGATCCTATTGCCAATATGTAAGCCGCTTCTATACGCTGTATGTAGATATCTTACAGCTACAACTTGCATGATCTGTGTTATGGGAAGAACGAAACATTAAAAGGAATCTGAGAATTAAAACAATAACATCAACTTTAAATATGCCGAGCCCTTGCCCTATAAAAGAGGCATTAGAGCAGGCACGCCATATGCCACAAGGGTCTGTGCGGCTTGGGAGATTTCAAACAGCTTTGAAATAATTAATTTATGGAAGATTCTGAGGTCTACAGATTTCCTAACTGACGATGCCAGCAAGTGATTATTAGTTTATGTGATGCTTGCAAACTGCAAAGTTCGTCCAAAAATTGCAGGAGTCCGTGTATATTTGAAAAAGTCAGAAGTGCAGAACATGTCATCGAACCCAAACTATCGGCGGCGTAAGATGTCTTGGCTGCTTTCTTCTCTGCTTTGAACGTATTTAAAAATAAATACGTTCGAAAAATAGACTCTATAGATATCTTTCACATTCACGTGACTTGCTTAAATTTTAACAATATTAATATGCAAGAGTAATTATACCATTGCAACTATTATTAGTGCCATGACCGCATTGAACCGCCACGAGACGGACATCATTTCACTGATCAATTTCTCTTCACAACCAGCATTCCATATGGTCAATTGTGTCTGAAACATTGTCATATTCGTGTAAACGAAGCCGTACAGGTATTTATAACATGAAAAGATTAGTGGTGTAAAGCTGGTAAAAAAAATAGTAGTACGTAACATCATCAAATCTTAAAACAGGACAAATTCCGTAAGCAAACAAACTTGTGTGTACTTAGATAGTACGTCTCTCTCGGGAATCCATTTTCGAAAGTTTTTTGCCCGCTTTTTTTCAAAAGACCAACTTAACTTTGGAGTTCTAAAAATTAGCAAAGTATAAGTTTGTTTTTTTTCTATGATATAACAACAAATTAACGGCTTTCGTATTTTTTCCTTTACTCGTGCTGTGAGACCTTGCTTCTTACTAAAGTTCATGATTCTAGGTCAATGGGAAGTACCCTATAGGTTTTGATTTACCGAAACGTTCAAATTTGTTAAAATCGAAGGCTTAATGACCGTATCTTATGATTGCGTTGACTTAGAAGCTTGATTTTTTTTCAGCTTCAAGACATAAGTATTTGGTTTAAATGGAACTTGATGCTTCCACGGGCATCAGACAAACAGACGGACACCAAAGTGATCCTTCCTTTTTTTCTTTTTGAAGAATGGAACCCTAAAAATAGTTTTTGTGATTACAAACTTTTATTTTGCGGTTTGAAAGTTGGCTTTGTCATACATCGATGTACAAGAGAGTATTTTTAGAACCGCAAAGTTAAGTTTGTCTTTCGGAAAAGATGGGCAAAAATCTTTGAGTGTTGATACCCGAGATGGACATACCATATACATACTAGTTTGTTTGCTTACGGAACCCTTGAAATGCGAGTCAGACACGCTCTTGTCTGGTTTTATTAATTTCTTTTACTGCAACTGAAATCCGAGCTTTACATATTTTTAACGCCCCAGGCGTTCCACTATACAAGTGAAAATATTGGTACATACCGTAGGATTATACTTATATATAGTGCCCATTTGAGTAACACCATGATGGATGCAAGGGTACAGCACATCCATGGAACAACAGCTATAGGGCACGTTGTCCGACACAAATTTATGATCTGAACTGAAATGCAATTGCAAGGGAATAAGTGTCAGTAAAAAACAGGGTATTCTACTCGTCCACTACATACCAAATCCTGTTCACAACCCCATCACTACTACTCCATATCCTTATGAATATTGGATTGAGATCAGTGCAATGGCTCTGGAATGCCACTTGGTAAAGCCGTACCCCGGACTGAAAATGGGGCCAACAGTAGCTGGTTTGTGTGGTGGTTTTTATAGCCCAACCATTAGTCTTCCAGAAGTTAGTGCAGTAGTCGCGGCGCGTATATGTCGCCTCTTCTGGATATACTTAAGTACACTAAGTAGCTACAATGGTTACCACTTACTAACTTAAGTACTCGTACTTACAACGTTTTGTCGTCAATGCGTTCACCGTTAGCGTACCAAGGAATATAGAACCATTCTTGAAAAGCGACGCGACCACAACAGTGGAATCTGGTTTGAAGTCTATCTATAGCAACCTTAGATGGAAGGTGACTTGAATACCTGAGCATAGCTTTCGTGATGCCATCTTTTATTTTGGCTGCGGTAAATTTAAGTAAAATTATGGATTTGTTAGTAAATTAGATATGTAATACAGGGTGTAAGTGACACCGTACCGAATCCTGAAATAGTATATTTAGACCATCATTCTGAATGGAAAGTCATTGGAAATTTCTGCCAGAAAATTCATACCTATTTTTGCTTAAAAGTGTTATCACAATGAGTAAACAGAACATTTTACCGCAAAAAAAATCAGCAAATAGTAAATACATTCATCCAAAAACAGTAATGTGAAACATTTATGCAATTAGCTGCTTCGACGGTGCCGTGCACTGTAGGTCATTCACCATACCGCACAGTAGAGACGCGTGTTGCATTACACTATACGTAGTTCAAAATGAAACTATTGACTGTAAATCCTTAATCTCACATTTTTATGATGAACTGACTTTTGCATTGTAATAAGTATCTAAAGAAAGACGTTTTTGTAAGTTATTCGCGACTGTAATACTTACACGTTGTATATGTTCATGTCACGTATTTCTAGCTAGTAACTTGAACCCAGTCGAAGATGATGAATGACCTCCATATAGTAGTAGGTAATATAGTCAGTCTTTCAAAGGAATCATACGCAACGACATCCATTACTTTTAAGAAATCAATTCGTTGGATTTATAGACACAGGCAAAGCAAAACTTAGAGAAGTGTTTCAAGTGTTAACGCCAATTACGTGCGTTCTAAGGTTAAAGCAAAAATCTTCATCTCGTCAAACTCTCACGATAAACAATAATTTTAAGTTGGCTGAAAATTAGTAGGTAATAAAGTAAAATAAAACTGATATAAAAGTACCCTTTAAAAAAGAGTTAGGTACCTACAACTTGGGGCAGATTACGGCTAAGAATTAAATTTCAAAAATCTAATAAGTAGCTATCTATGCCTATACCTACTGATATAATATAATCTCGTAATCCTAAAATCTGACGACTGTATCTTCTGCGCTTATGCAGACTGCTAGGAAATCCCGCCATGAAGTACCTATTTTTATAACATTTAATAATCATATTAATATTTCAACCAAAATTTGAACCTCGTATTATAGTCGACTGAAGTCCGGAGTAAAACATAATGGCCAGAAAAATAATAATAGTAATTATGAGAGCCCATACATAATAAAAAAGTCCGTTCGTAACATCGTACTCTTTTTTAGGAAGCCCAGCCTTGAAAAGCTGATACAATCCATACAACTGAAAAGAACAGAGAGAAATAGAATTAAATAAAAATATCTGGATTAGCTAACGAAATACGAGTAATGCGTACAGGCATAAATCCCACCTCTATAACAACTGCAATTACGGCTCCACATGTAATAATGACAGGTATAGCATTCCCATCGGGCCAACACACTAGATCTAATAAAGTTCCCTCTTCACTCCGTATCCCTTCCGAAGTATTTACCAGCCATATGAGATAGAATATTACCACAGGCATGCAAGCCATCATAAGCATTCTTATGTTATTAAATGAAGCCCAGGTTAAATACATTTTGTTTCCAATCTAAACTTCAACCATAAAACGAAACAATAACATAATTATTTAATGACACATAGGAATGTCAAACTTTGGCATAAAATAAAGTAATAAACTACCGTAGTGTTTGTAAGCTACTGCGACGGAGGTATTATTGAAAATAAAAAAGGAAGATGAAGCACTACTTGCTTTCAATAACACTGTACCAAACTGAATGCCGAAGACCTTACTTTAAGGTGTACCCATGAAGCTCTACTAATACTGGAGGACCGTTTTTATATAATCGGTTCGAATGACCTCAAGTAACACACTACACTATACACTACGTACAATACTTTTACTCTTTCAAACTTACGAAATATGACTCCAGCTACCATAAAATATCATTTATCTTTAAATAACTAATGATATATCTTTATTTTTATGTCATTGTTACTTCTTTTTGACATTCAAACAACGCTTATTGTGAAATTATAAAATATATGCTTAAGTCCTATTGGGAATATATTAATAATATTTATTGTCTCAAAACCTTTTAAAGTTTACACAAATTTTCTTATGCTTTTATTATAGTAGTTTTATATATGTTGCAAGTAGTTGTGGCTTCTGGTACTGAGCTAAGCTGATAGCCTCTATTTCAGTACACAGCGCTGCAGCGGCTCCCCACCCTTATTTTTGATTTTCATTTATTTTTAGATTTTCGGTAGATTCCATGAGAAGAAAACAATATCTATCTATTGTGCCATTAAAAAGAACGTTTATAAAAGTGCAGAAATATATTTATTGCATTTGGACGAAATAACTGCAGGCTATGGGATCCGATCTAGCGTATACGGATTATCAACTTAATATTAGGGGTCCATTAATCAGGTGATGTATTTTAGCATCTTTTTGGATCCCCCCTCCCCCCTGGTGATACTTGGTGAGGTTTTAGACTACCCACCCCCCTACCCAAAACCACGTGTATTTTTTTTGTACAAAGTATCTTAACAAAATTCAGAATATTATCTTTAAATAAAGATATAATCTAATGCTGGAAAATTAAGCACCGTGATAAAAATGTTCAGACTCCAGACACATTACGGTTGAAGATTTTTTCCGACTGTCATAAAAATAATAAAGGAAAGGTGTCTGGTCTGGTGACTGACCTCCCCTTTTTGATATTTCGTGATTTTCAACTGATTACACCTTTCCTTTATTATTTTTATGGCAGTCAGAAAAAATCTTCGACCGTAATGTAACGTAACCCCCTCTCCCCCTTTGGAGACTCACGTGATTAATGGACGACTCCTTACATAAATGGTATATTACGTGTTATATTACTCACTCAGCGAAACACAACGCAAGCTATTACTCCGGTCGAGCTCGCCCTTACGTGCCAACGCACGGCCCTCCCACGATAGAAATGTTTTTTTTTCATGTGATTGTATTTTTAATTTAATCACTTATATATTTTGGCTTCTTTTTTCTTGTCCAATCCTCGAAAATACATAGAGCATGCGCCTAGCGCTGGCCCTAGGGTATGAGTGGAGCGGTCCATTGGCTGGTGGCAAGATGTGTCAAAATGCAAAAACAATTTATAACCGCTAGTTATAGTTTTATGGCGATTGTTGTGAGCTGGCATTTAATTGTTTAATACTTAAGTAACAGATTTTGTTATTTGACATATGATTATATATAGTGTGAAGTGATTGAAATGAACACCAATAGCGGTAGAAACTTTCTTAATGTAAATAAGGAGGATAATAATGATTAAAAGACAAATTTAAAAATTTTTTTTTAAAAAAGACTTATTAATAGCTACTTAATTTAAATGCAGCAAGTGTGGCAAGCCCGCTGGTACAGCCTGTACCACTAACATCATATATGCAAAATTTCATGATGATCGGTTGAGTGGTAAGTCGTAAAAATCGTAACAGGGAGAGTTACTTTCGCATTTATAATATTAGTATAGATTATTACTTAATTATGAATGGTTATAATTATTTTATTTATGAAGCTCCCAAAATAGTTTAATAGTTTTTGTATGAATATAATGAAATTGGCATACCTTATTTTCAGGAATTTCCATTAGTACAAAAAAATATGGACACCCATTAATAGAAGGAATTCCAATCTCAATTTTCAAGGTCAGACTTTTCGACTCTCGAGTAAATGTTCACTGTTTGGTCTCCAGTGTTAGTAAACTTTGTGGGTGTATCCCAATTCGAAGAAATAGTGAACAGAAACGGGATTGTTATAATGGGTTTTGTTTCTGAACAAAACTACAAATTATTTTTATGAACGCATTTTACTAATCTGATCTGACAATGTCTAAATGTCATTGCTGTCAAATGTCCAATGACATTCAATCTGTTTTATAAGTTTTATTCGCAAGTCGCAAGTTTCACTGCATTGATTCAACAAAGGACGTGTGAGAAATAAGTCTAATATATCAATGGTCTCTAACCAAGTGCAAAGCATTATTCAATGTTTTTTTTTAGTTTTTTGTTTATAATTTAAAAGGTCGTCCAAATAACTATGAATGAACAAATCTTACGAAAACTATGGGTGATAAAGTTTTGTTTAAAAGTTGTCTATCCAAAGTACAACTACTACACTTTTCTTGTATTTCTCGTGATAAAATATAGAATTCAGTGTCAGAAAAGGAACCTAAACTCTCAGGGTATGGACATCTTCGAAATAAAAACGATTCCTCTTCATATAACAAAATTACTTGTAAAAGACAGATTAGAAGAAAATTTTCCTGTATTTATAAATAAATGCATAATAATATCAAAAGAGCAGTTTGTACAACTAGCTTGTGAAAATCTATTTTATATAGATAATGGAGTACTTTGGCTGGTTTTGAAATTAACATCAGAAGAAAAAAGAAAACAAAGAGAAAAAAGCAGTACTAACAATGAAACGAAATATAATTTTCACTTTATGACATCAGAACTACACAAAAAGCTTTGGAATGACAAAACAAAAAGCCATATTGATAATATAAGAATAGTACCTGTTATTGGATCCAAGTGTGTCCCAGAAAATATAGCGTTTACTAATGAAAGTGAATACCACAACATAATTTCTTGTTTTGGTTTGAACATGGTCAAAGATGTAACTGTGAGTTTTCACCCAATGCCCAATTTGGATAGCTCTCCAAAAATAGCAGCATTGGCGGAAGTTAGTCTAATTGTGAATGAGTATGATTTAGAGAATGACTTCGTTAAAGAGGTTTTAAACAACCATTTTGACACACCAAAGCTAGTGAGCATAAATGACACATTTAGTATAGATCTTACTCCAGAAATAACTGCAAAGTATCATTATAAATATTTAGACTTAGTAGGATCTGCGGGAAGACTTTATTTCAAATGTAAAAAACTTCTGAATGATGTTAATGATACAAATAACTCATCAAGAGAAAATACAGTACCTGCATTTTTCATTATAAAAGGCATAACTCAGTTAACTTTAGGTGAAAATATACACAGTCTGAAACCTAAGGATGAATACTTTAAATTCCATCGAAATCAAAGCTTTCAAATGCTACATTTATGTCCAGCAGGATTGAAACACAAGTTTAATCAAATGCAAGAAACAATTCAGCCTTTTTTATCTGGAGAAATGAGTAATGTATAATTAATTTTCTTTTGTTATGAAATAATTGTCTCTGTACTGGCACAGTGCTTTAGTTTAATATTATAGGCACTTATGTGAAACGAATTTGATTATTTCTTACACATTAGTCCAACAAGGTCTACTACTTTAGCCTCTAGCTCTTAGTTAGCTTTGTAGAGCCTAGTACTTGTTTGTAAAAAAATGTATTTTTAGGTTTAATTTCAGTTTGACTCAAGTTTACATAAATCTTTATTGTTAATGAAATTTTATTATTTTTATTTAAAAACATTTCATGGCTGTAAACTATGTATGTTACAATAATCAGCGCTTATGTTAGGAGTGGGTTCACGTCGGTAGTGCATTGAGGCAGATTTGAACCCGCAACTGTTTGATCGCAAATCTGACGCCTTAGCCATTATGCTACCGGTGCTTAAATTCAATCACTATTTGGCTCTATCTTCTATGCTACATAATTTGTACCAAAAAAAATACAGTACACAGTACAGTAACATAGATTATGTTATATAATAGCATACTGAATTAGATCATTTGATTTACTAATATGTTTGCTTCAGATGAATTATCAGCATCAATGTCAAGTCCAATTATTCCAATGCTTCTCCTCACTGGTACAACAGGATCTGGAAGACATTTACTTGCAAAAATTCTAGCTAAGTATAATGGTATGTAAACAAGATTTCAAATTCATATTCTAATTTCAAAATTTTAGACTGATACATGTAATGAATTTTTTGCCAGGACTGAACTGTCTTCCAACAGACTGCAATGCATTACAGAGTTCAACTGCCAAGCAAACAGAAAGTAAGATCAATGCAACAGTGCAAAAGGCCAAGGCTGCTGCACCTGCCCTTGTACTATTAGACAATTTTGAGGTCAGTAACCTTCAACATGTCTGACTCTAATCTTAACTGTGTGACTGCCATCAGCTATATAGTAAGTGTTACTACTCTTAAAGAACACTCATTTAATCAAATCCTGCCTTTTAAGCCAAACATTTTATACATTTTAACTAAATAAGATGAAATATTAGGTTTTCTCCCCGGAATATTTATAGATTTATGGGCATAGAAGGAGAGCCAGAGGGGTTCTTTTTTTTTATAAAGACAACTCTCGCATTAGGAATATTCAAAAACATTCAAACAATGGACACAAAAAACACCCAGACTCGGAACAACTATTTGTGGATCACACAATTGTCACAAGTGGGATTCGAACCCACAACACTCCGCGCGGCGTCGTGGCGGTGTGACCACTTAAACCATTGCTTTTGGCCCACTATGGAATGAGAGTATTTCTAGCCTATTTCAAAATTGCTCTAGCCCAGAGCAGACACTACTGTAAATGTTCCCCTCATAGTGATAATAGTGCTTACTGCCACCCATAGTTTTTCAACTTTTAAATGAATCTATATTTATATTATAAAATTGATTACTTATCTATACTAATATTCTAAAGCTGAAGAGTTTGTTTGGTTGAACATGCTAATCTCAGGAACTACTGTGTCGAATTGAAAAAATCTTTTACTGTTGGGTAGCCCATTTATCGAGGAAGGCTATTGACTATATAACATCACGCTGCAACCAATAGGAGCGGAGCATTAATGAAAAATGTTGCAAATAACTGGAAAATTTACAGTCAGCTAGTTTTTCAATAAATTAATCTCAGGATTTCTTTCTTTTCACAATGGATAGCCCCATTATTAAGGAAGTTAGTCAACATGACTTGTAGAGACACCTGCAAATCTCTTTAACGCACATGTGTTAAAGACACAAGTGGGGTTTTATTGTTATGTACAAAATAGTAAACAAGAAAACACCCTGCCCTACCATGATAATTAGTAACTGGTTCCTACAAACGTTGGCAACCCCAGTGGTGTCGGTTGTCATTGCCAATGCTATTATTACCACCTCTTTTATTTTAATTGTCAAAATTTATTTTGCAAACAAGTTTCTTTAAGACTTTGACCCATAGTTTTGCCATAAATCTTTAATCTAGTTAATATTATATCTATGGAAGAGATTCCGTGTTAAAAAATGACAGAGGTAATATATTATCTTTATTAGTAGGATTATCTCAGATAAAGTACTTATAGAGGATGTAGAATGATTGATTGATCCATGTTGTTACTTGATCCCGCTTAGTAGTACAATATCCCTATTTAATACCTAAATGAAAAACAAAATTCCGTATTTGGTAGTTCTCTAGCTCCAGAGCCGACCGAAAATATTTAAATGAGGTCATTGTATATTCATTATGACTGGCCTGTTGCTCTAGTGTTTAGTGATCTTGACTGCTGAGCCAGAGGTCGTGGGTTCGATTCCCACTTAGGACAAATAATTGTGTGATGAGCATGATCATTTGTTCTGTTCTGTAATTTATCTATAATATGTATGTATTTAGAAATATAAGTGTTATGTTTATCAGCAGTCTAGTTACCCTAGTATAGGCTCTGCCTAGTTTGGGATCAGACGACCACGTGTGAGATGTGTGAAGTTATTATCATTGTTCAAAATGCACAAATATTTCCAGGTATTTGCCGTAGACCCTGAAAACAATGAAGACTGCAGAGTGTTAGAATATTTCATGAATACAATTACAGATCTTTATCAGCACTATACAAAGCATCCTATAATATTTATTGCTATCACAGAGAGACAAGACTTGAAGCCCAACATGCTTAGAATGTTCTTAGAGAAATTCCATATACCTAGACTGAATGCCCAACAGAGATATGAAATGCTAGAATGGTTTGCAATAGTCATGCAGTTGAATATAGATGGTGAAGAGCTGACTATAAACCAGTTGAGCAACAACAAAGAAGTAGACTATCTCAGTAAATCTGCAAGAGAGGTGTTACAAAGAGTTGCAGCTAAAACTGAAACATTTTTGTATGGAGACTTAGATACTCTACTGCATTTTGCAATAAGAGAGTCCTATTTGAATCAACACAATAGTTACAATCAATTACCGCCTGACCCTGACTTGCACTTGGTACATGAGGAGGACTTCAATTCAGCTCTTGGTAAATTTAATTATCACTCTTATTAAGTTTCATTTTAACCTATTTTTCTCAATATGTTACTCATAATTTTTAAATAATCTTATCGTAACTAGTTCAACATAACACGAAGGTTTTATTGTGACATGTGTTTTCTATATATCTTTGTTGTTATTTTAAAAAAGTAATAATAATATGAATAAGATTAGCCTTAGGTATACATTATCTCTGTCTTATCATAAAAACTTGACAGGTTTATTAACTCTGTAGAAGGCAATAAATATATTTATATTTTTTAATCCTAACTCTTCAATATCTTTTTTTTTTTAAAAGCTAAATCAACAATTTATCTTCTACGCATAACGCTCCTAAAATTTGACCGAACCTTTCTGTAACACCCTGTTAACATTATGGTTTGCTTAGCGTTGTGCACATAATTTATTAATTCAAATTATTAATAAACATTTCTTGAAATACTATTAGTTTTCTACTATTCTACATTTTGATATATTTTTTTGTAGATGTTCTTTTTCAAACAAAAATATACCAAACAGCGTGGTGGCATGTCAAAACAAAACAACCCGAAACAAAGGAATATCCCACTCTTTGTAGCACTTACATGGCACGTGCATACTCTTTTTCTATCAAATGATGCAGTCCGAACGGTAGTCTCATTGTTACCAACTTTGTGGAGTCAGTCTTTCCCTGTTTGTGACGCTAATGCTTTATTTAAATTAGTTCCAATCTTCGCTGGCTGTTTGTAATTTTACTTCGTTTTAAATACCTCTAATAGTTACCTCCCAAAAAACCCAGTTTAAAACCAATTACACACACACCGTACGTATCACCTGTATGTACCTGCTTCTATTTACAGAATCTATCAGGAGTCTACAGAGTCAACATTTGGACGCCCCGAAGATACCAAAAGTATATTGGGAAGATATAGGCGGGCTAGAGAAATTAAAGAAAGAATTGTTGAAGACAATTGAATTTCCTATCAAATATCCGCATTTGTTTAAAAACTCTAGTTTAAAAAGATCAGGTAAAAATTTTGTAAAAGTATTAATTAAAAAAAATATTGTAGGTATATTCCTCACTAGTTACATTATAGTTGTCAGTATGTGTTATTGCTTATTGGTAATTCATTAAAAAGTTCTTCTATTTAATTTTTAATTTAATATTTCAGGTATTTTGCTGTATGGACCACCT